>OZ010796.1:267350179-267921068 GCA_963932465.1 Maratus speciosus
AAAGCATCAACCGCGTTGCATCTTAAGATGAATTTCAACTGGATGCGGGCGCAATCACAACAAATCTAACTGTGATAGGCTCTCGCAAGACTACGTGACTCATAGCAAGCATGCAGTTCTGAAATTTTTGGAGTACTAATCATGTAAAGTAAGAAAAAATGTGTTATTTGCGCAAAAAGCGACGAAAAAAATCACTGTTTTTCGTGAAAAAACGCTATAAAAATGTTCTGAAGTATTGAAAATTTGGCAAATACATAGGTTAAAATATAAAGATATTATTTTACCATCCAATGCTAATCTGAAAGGGGGTTATCATAGACATTACTACAAAAGTTTCATCGCTTTAATGAAGAAATACGGCGACGACAACGCTTCAGGAATATCCAATGTGCCTTTTTCTTCATTAGGTACAGTATAATTTTATTTTTATTCCTTATCTACCCTATATATACACTGGTGAAAACAATTAAAGGGACAAACGTTTTTTTTAAAAAAAAAAACAAAATAAGTTATACCTATACGCAAATAAGGTATTAGACGATAGTTAAGTTCTTCGCGGACACACATGCCACGCAGTGGTATGTGTGGTCATAATAAAGTGGCGCTGTGATCGCGTTTGTGCAGAGGTGCCTAATTGGATCCCCGAAGCTTGTAGCGGAAGGGCGTTTGGATGCATCGTAGCATAACCCAATCATTCTTTTTTTAAATTTCTTTGTTTACCCATCGTTAGTATGGCTAGTCGACATCGTCTAGATGATGACACAAGATGGCAGATTGTTGGAAGACTCGAGGCCGGCCAATCACAGGCTACCTGTTCTAAGGACCACGGTGTTCCGTGAAATGTGGTGTCTACTCTGTGGAAACAGTTCACAGAGACCAAAACAGTGATCCTCGGACCTGGTAATGGCCTAAAAAGGGCAACAACGCCGGCTGAAGACCATTATTTGAGACTTTTAACCAAAAGGGATAGGTCCGCGACAGCGAAATAACTGTCTCGTCACCTGTATAATGCTACAGGAACATCCATTTCAAGAAAAACAGTCACCCAGGGACTTAATACAGGTGGCCTGTATGCCAGGTGCCCTGTAGTCTGCATCCCTTTGGCTGTGAAACACAAAAAGTCCCATCTAGCATGGTACCGAGAACACCTGTCTTGAACAGAGGATAGTTTGGGGCGGTTCTGTACAGTGATGAGTCGTGATTCAGTCTGGACAGCGACTCGAGACGTGTTCTCATCTGGAGAGAATCCGAGAGTCGATATCGGCCCTCTAACATTGTCGAAAATGATCCCTGTGCTGGAGGTGGTCTGATGGTCTGGCAGGCATCAAGGCAGACGGGCGTACCGACCATAATGTGTTTGATAGGGGTACTCTGACAGGTTAGCGGTACAGGGACGAGATTCTTGCACCCTCTTTGAGACTTTTCCGCAGAGCATATGGATCAAATTTCGTTTTTATGGACGATAACGCCCGTCCACATAGGGATCAGTTGGTGGACGAATACCTTGAATCGTAGGATGTTCAACGAATGGAGTGACCTGCGATGTCTCCTGACCTTAATCTAATCGAACACGTATGGGACGCCCTTGGACGATCAATTGCAGCTCGAAGACCAGCTCCAAGGACCATCGATGAGCTCAAGGGTGCCTTGGTGCAAAAGTGGGTGCAGTTGCCATAGAGATTGATAAGGAGCCTGGTAAGCAGTATGAAACGCTGATGCGAGAGTTGTGTAGTTGAAACAGACGATTATACACTCTATTAGACATGTTTTTCTCTGACTGACAGGGTGTCGGTCAGCTGCTATGCTGGACACGTGACCAGTTACCTTATTTAGGTTGCAGGTTGTGCCCATTTTTGTTTTCCCATACATTAGTGTTATATCGAATGATATTTTGGCCAAGTTTGATTTTATTTGCCTTGTTAGTTTTCTTTTAATTGCAAAAAACCATTTGTCCCTTTAATTGTTTTCACCAGTGTATAAAATCCTAATGAAGCGAATTTATGAAACGGAAGTATGAAACGGAAGTATGAATCGACTGATTAAACAACTGATTATGTTTCACGGCGATTTCTCCTAAAATATGGAGTACTTTGCGATGAAATTAACACCAAAAATCAATATTGATCCGCAGATTTCAAAACTGGTATTAGAATTTTTTAATTCGAATTTGTTTTCGAAATATTAATTTTTTCCTAATTTTATATACATTTTTTCTAATGATGGCAACTCAAATTTCAATCATAACAGATATTTTATTTTTGCATTTCAAAAAATGTTATAATTTTAAACTAATTTGGCGACCAAGTTTGGCCTCCCTTAAATCTATGCTAAGAACAATGTTTTTTTTTTATTTCGTTATCATTTATTTAATACAAAATTTTCCTTAAGAAAAAAAACATTTAAAATTAATGGCTTACACTTCTTTCTTTTTTTTCAACGAAACGAAAAGAAAAATATTAGGCTCAGATGTCATATACGCACCGGCGTATCTAATTGGCGCCACAATGGTGTTATTTTGCCTGACATGGTAACCCGGCTATTGTTGCTTATTCGTCAATAAATGTTTATTTACATTTATTTTCTTTTTATTTAAGAAAAAAAAATATAAATTGCTTTGTTCTATAGTTATTAATTTTTTTTATTTATTGTTATTTCATTTTAAAAATAATAGAAAAATAATTTAAAAATACATATATAACTGGTATTCGAAAACGAGGTTTTCGCCAAATTGTCGTAAAAAAAAATCACGCCAAACCCGGTGCTTATATGACATCTGTGTTAAATATTAATCAACAAATCGTAACATTTAATTTCAAATTCAAAGCAAATGACCAATATCGCCAAATTATATAAATCGCCAAACCATTAGCCAAATTATACAAGTTGACGTATTTTTTTTTAAATAACGAAAAAACAAATAAATTAGTATGAAAATTCAAATACAAATAAAGCGTCGAAATAAAAATCACTTGATGGCGTATACACATGTAACTTCCTTACAGTCAAGTGGATGTTACATTTTCGATCAACCATTATTATCGTTTAATCTTATTGTCTGGCGATTTATTTTTGGTCAATGGCATAACCAAGTAGTACCGTTTTAATTTACCACTCAAAAAATTAAAAAAAATGCTAACTTACGAGTTTAAAAAAAGGGGTACTTTTCCGTTTACGGACACCATTGTCGCCAAGCGTAATAGTTGGCGCAAAATGAAAATCATGTGAATTGACACATTTGAAAAATAAAAGAAAAAACACTGTCGATAGTAAAGTGAGTCTTTTAAAAATATAACATTTGGAAACTACAGACTTTTATGAACTATTTTACTAAATCACAAATATATACTTAAAATAAATGAACAAATAACTGTTATACAATAAAGTATAGCAAATAATAGCAAATCACAATGTTTCGCATGTTTTACTATAAAAATCCTTTTCGCGATCAGGGTTGAAATAATTGGCGCATTAGCATACATTTTGGCATGGTGTCCGTATAACGGAAAAATACCAAAAAAGCTATTGGCGAGATTTGAGCCCGGCTAACATAAAAGTACCAAGAATTCTTTGCGATCATGGCAACTTTCATGTAGTTTTTTTCGGAAAAATAACTTTGATTCTTTAATCAAAATGGAAACCTTTCTTATGAAAAGCGAAGGAACTGTTGATGATAGTCGCTTGACTTAGACTATTATAATAGAAATTGTTTTCAATTTTAAAAACAGTGCAAAGAATAATATTTCTAACGATTACAAATTTACTTACACATGCCTATTAAAAAAAAAAAAAAAAAAAAAAAAAAAAAAAAAAAAAAAAAAAAAAAAAAAAAACTTTAAAATTACTATTAAATGAGTGCGAGTTAAAAGCAGGAAAATATTGACAATTGTGTCTAGAAAATTGTATTTACACATGAATATTAAAATAGAAAGGAAACTTTAAAATAATAAATACATTAATATGCGTTTAACCCTTTCAGGGGCAAGGTACTTCTATTCGTAAAATGTTGAAATCAGTTAATGACACCGGAATTTACAAACAAATTTCGAAATACGAAAATGCTTTTGTTTACTTACTTAATAAAAGGAAATTTTTCATTCCAATAATCTGGTGCCAATTTGGCATTTAAGAATTAAAATTAAGTGGTCCAAAAATGAACTACCGCCCTTGAAGGGGTTAAAGCAGTAAATTGTAGTTATTGTAGTAAATTGTATTATGTCAATCGTTTTATAACGCTGTTAAAAAGTACCGGTCGGAAAACACTCTGTTTACTTAATTCATTTTATTTTAGCTTCTTTTCAAATGTTTAACTGATCTTCTTTAATCAAACACAAAAACAACCATTGAATGTCTTAACAGCAACTGATTTGGCCTTAAATTTTCGCAATCAAAGGGAATTGAATGGAAACCCGTTTACTGGGAGATCGCTATAGGTTTTTTCATTTTAATTCAATCTTCTCTAATCTTTTAAAAACCGATCAAATTAGCGTGATTTTAGATTCTGCGGTGTCTAAACGGGGGTTGGCGAGCGTAGCTTGCAGGGGGCAGAGCCCCCTAGTAATAATATATTCACAAATAGCGTAAGACATTCATAGTCCTTGACTAAAGAATATATTTATGTGTAGTATTTATATCTTTTACCTGTATAACTCAAGACAATAGCTGTAGCATCAGCTCGTCTACGAATTTATTACCTGCATGAATTTCAATAGTTGCCTCAATGAATGTAAAGAAACATTTTTCACCAAATATTTTTTTAACTTCATATAATTTTAGAAACTTTTAACTAGGAAGGTTTGCATAAGTGCATACCCAGAAAACTTTGGAACTTTTATGAAAAATACTCTTTAATAAAAAACTTTGTCTACTCTTTATACGGAACTAGTTTAAGAAAGATTAACTTAAATAAATATACTTTTATAACTATGATTTTGTCATATATATTTATATGTACATGTAATGAAATTTAACGATCGTTTAATGACGGTTAGTACAAAATTTAAACTGATTAAAATTGCTTCAAACTGAAAGTTAAGGGCCGATTCTGAGCACTGTCAATTTGATTTCGATAGTGTTAGTGTCGGGGACAACATAAGAAAAGTATTGTTGTCATAGAAACAACGACTTATGTAATGTGGAAATGTATAATGAAATAGTTCTTAATCGGACAGTTACTTTTAAAGTGCGCTTAAATTTATCCAGCCGGTGAAACCGTCCGAAAATTAAATATCTTCAGCAACACGCAACTTGTATATATTACATAAGCTTATAGAAAAAATAACAAAATGTTTCATTGTTTAAGTTTAAATTCATTAAGTACCGCGCATTCGAATAATCATTTAACAAGCAATTTTCAGATGCATTAAAGTATTCGCGTTTGGCGAGGAAATTTTTTGCCCGCCAAATTGCGTGCGCATTCGTCTTTTAGCGCCAAATAATCGAAATTATTTTATTTTTTTAAAGACTTTCTACTGAAATTCCGCAGCTAAATTTTACTGATATTTTAAAACATACATATGTATAATAAGCATTTAATAAGCATATAAGTTTAATAACCATTTTTAACACTTTTAAACAAAGTTAAAAAGTGTTTGTGAATTTGGTTTGCTTGTCTGTCTGTCCCTCGGTGATCTATCTCTAGTAAATACAGTCCGATTGCCACGAAATTCATAGAAGAAGGCACATTGGATATTCCTGAAGCGTTGTCGTCGCCGTATTTCTTCATTAAAGCGATGAAACTTTTGTAGCAATGTCTATGATAACCCTCTTTCAGATTAGCATTGGATGGTAAAATAATATTTTTATATTTTAACCTATGTTTTTGCCGAATTTTCAATACTTCGCAACATTTTTGTAGCGTTTTTTCACTAAAAACAGTGATTTTTTCGTCGCTTTTGCGCAAATAACACATTTTTTTTCCATGTTTACCACTCCAAAATTTTTATAACTGCGTGCTTGCTATGAGTCACGTGGTCTAGCGAGAGCCTATCACAGTTAGATTTGTTGTGATTGCGCACGCATCCAGTTGAAATTCATCTTAAGATGCAACGCGGTTTACGCTTTGTTTGTATCGTAAGTCAGTAAATGGATCTTCAGCGAGGCACCGCAAGTCCAGCTTACTGGCACTCGCGTTTAACATTCTACGTTGTCTGGCAAGTAGAAAGTGCCAACAAAAGTGTCTGTCATTTTCAAAATATTTTTTTCTAAGCATAAATATTATTCTGTCTCAATCTCAGCGTGCCTCAAATACCTTTTTTGGGTAGTCAAAAAATGGCACTTGACACGTGTCTGGCACAGGTTTTGGGCCGACTAAAATGTCTGTCATTTTCAAAATATTTTTTTCTAAGCATAAATATTATTCTGTCTCAATCTCAGCGTGCCTCAAATACCTTTTTTGGGTAGTCAAAAAATGGCACTTGACACGTGTCTGGCACATGTTTTGGGCCGACTAAAGTGTCTGTCATTTTCAAAATATTTTTTTCTAAGCATAAATATTATTCTGTCTCAATCTCAGCATGCCTCAAATACCTTTTTTGGGTAGTCAAAAAATGGCACTTGACACGTGTCTGGCACAGGTTTTGGGCCGACTAAAGTGTCTGTCATTTTCAAAATATTTTTTTCTAAGCCTAAATATTATTCTGTCTCAATCTCAGCGTGCCTCAAATACCTTTTTTGGGTAGTCAAAAAATGGCACTTGACACGTGTCTGGCACAGGTTTTGGGCCACGATCCTTCAGCCAGACATTCGATTTTGTATTCAGCCATTACAAAAGAAGTGTTGCACAAATTTTCAGGGTGCCTCAAATACCTACTCAAAAATGTTCAACAGCTCTCCTACTATAAGCAGTTTATTTTGAACACGGATGCAAGTAACTAAATTGTCGGTGCTGTTTTCTGATAAGAAATATACGGCGAAGAACTTGTCTGTTTTAGTTTCTAACTCTATTGCAGACAGACTCTTTGGCGCTCAGACGACAAATATGTGAATTGAGCTGAAAATAGCTTTTGTTTATTAAATTGTTCTATGAATTTTTTTTTTAAGCGAGAAGTTCGAATCGACAATCATAATGTTCAGAAACTGATTTCCTGTAAATATTTTGTTGTTTTTGTTTGTCCCAATGTTCGTCTTATGTTGAAGTAAATTGTATTTCGTCTAAAAAAGCAGTCTGAGAGAAAAGTTCATTGCTTTAAAACTAAATTATATCGTAAAACGAAAGATTTACAGAAAGGAGAAAGTAATGTTGTTTCATATTTGGCTGCTATGAACAAAATAAACTATAGTTAACATTGTTCTTAATTCACCAACAAGGTAAGAGAGTTTCTATAAGTTTATTTAAAGAAGAAATTTACTAAGTAAAGAAGTATATTTTTATTTCGTTTGGCGCCCAACGAGGGGGGGGGGGGGGTTATTTGGTTGAACCTTTGGTTGAGGGGCCTTTATTTTGGCCTTTATTGTTTTGATATTTATTTTTATTGAGGATAATGAAGTTGAGCGTTTTGATGCATTGAATTCGAAACGGAAAATTATAAAATCGAACGAAACAGATAAATTTTATTAATGATGTGTTATAAAAATTCTGAGAATATAATTGATATTCTGTGGTTAGACGATTCATTAGCAGAAATAACGGACAATGATAATAAACTTTTTGAATTATGTAAACTTATCGAACGAAAAATTAAAGATTTAAAGAGTTTAGAATCGGATTTCGTATTTACTCAAGAGAAAAGTTCATTGCTTTAAAACTAAATTATATAGTAAAATGAAAGATTTACAGAAAGGGTTGAGTTGGGTTGATTGTTGACGGCCAATTATCTACACGAGGGATATGGGCCCTGGGGGGAGTGTCTTCCGTGGAGGTCTTTCTAAGGGAACCTAATCCGTATTAACGCATGGAAATCCACGGTTCGAAGAAAACCACGAAAACTCCGAACGATTAGGCCGACGGGCGCGATTGGGTTCGAACCCAGCACCTCCCGTCTACCAGCTTCGAGAGCAGAACCTCTCAGCCACTGGTGGGGCCGATTTACAGAAAGGAGAAGGTAATGTTCTTTCATATTTCGCTGCTGCTTTTAGTAGTATGAAAACAAATTTACCTTCGACGGCTGAACATAGAATGGGGGTTAACCATAGAGAAATTCGATGAGGATCCACAGAACTGGCAAGACTTTTACAGCCACTTTAAATCTGCTGTTCATTACAATGATGAAATGAGTAAAATAGATAAATTTACACACTTGAAAAGTCTCCTAAAATCATCGGCACGAACTGCCAGTCAAGGATTGTTAATTTTTGAGGAAAATTATGATACAACTGTAAACATTTTAGAGAATCGCTACGATAAAAAAAGAAATGTGGATTCGATCTCATATTAATAAGTTGTTAAATTTGCTACCTATTCTTAACTCTTCTAATTTAAAGGAATTACACAATTTGTTTGATACTTGTGAAACACACATACGTAGTTAAAAATAATTGGGAATTGGGTTAGAAAGGTATAGAAATTTATTATTTATTGTAATAACAAAGTTAATACCAGATAATTTAATGTTGAATTATAAAATTGAAAACAAAAACGAAACATAATTATAGAATATTTTAAAATTATTAGATTATTTGAGAGTAGAAATCAAAACTAGCGAACGTAAACTTTCATTTCGCAGAAAAGAATCTGATGGCAACACAAGAAAGATTTGAAAATAAAGTTGTTAATAAAACAGAATTTCCCAGTAACAAATCCATTTAAGCACAAAATGCCTACAGTGGCTACTCTGAACACGAATGTGGAAAATAAATGCATGTTCTGTTCTGAAAATCATGATATAAAATCTTGTTCTAAAGCCATAGAAAAAAAGAAAACATCACAAAGAGTCAAACAAGATATTTCTTATGTTAAAAAAGATTTCACCTAGTTAAACATTGTGAGTCTAGAAATAGATGTAAATGATGTTCACGCAGGCATAATACTCTGATTTGTGAAGAAAGCGTGGATAAAGAGGAAATAAAAGATGCGTTTAGTTTCATCAATTCAAAAGGAAAACGTAAACACAAGGTATTTATTTGCAAGCAGCTACTGTATTAGTTACCGGAAAGGGACATACAGGGTGTCTCGAAAGTCCCTGATACAGTTTAAAATTCAATATAAAATCAAGTAATTGTCGTACAGGAGTGCGGTTTGGACTGAAATGCTTCTCACAATGAAAAGTTTTCTTCAAGCGAATTAAAAAAATTAGTTCCAAACTGCTCCCATAGATGGCACTGTACCTTAAATTATAGTAAAGAAGCATCGAAAACTTAAAACGATGAGTTACAGATAATTTTATTTTGTCAAAAGCAGTTATAGAGCAATAATTTTCGACATTTCTATGTCACAGCAATAAAACTAATCAGAAAATAAGAGAAAACGCATGTTTGAACATGAACGCATGTTGTAGTTTTGACACTGTGACACAGAAAAGACGTCTCCCAGCGGAAAAGCTAATTTCGTAGCTTGGTACTTCGAAACCAAATCGAAACTAATGTGAAAATCAGAAAAAAACGCATGTTTCAAACCAAACATACGGAAAAGTGGCGCCATCTATGATCGAAGTTTGGAACTAATTTTTTATTCACTTGAAGAAAACTTTTCATGGAGAGAAACATTTTTGTCGAAACCGCCCTCCTGTACGACAATTACTTTATCTCATATTGAATTTTAAAATGCGTCAGGAACTTTTGGGACACCCTGTAAATCACGTCTTTCATATGATGTAGGGTCATAGACGTCGTTCATATTAAGCAAGGTTGCAGAGATAGGGTAGATGGGGGTAAAGATATGCACTCTCCATGAATTTTTATTTTTGACGAAACACATTGGTCTAAACCAGGCATGTCAAACTCGTTTACCGCCGCGGGCCAAATTAAAGCATTACATACAAAACCGCGGGCCACATAAAAAATAGATAATATTACTACTATTGCACAGAATAAAATGTATTCGTAAAAAACAAAAGCCATGTTAAACAGATTTGAACGCAAAATTCAAAAGTCATTATTATACATAGTTTGTTTTATCTTATTATTTAAAAAAATACTTAAACAAATCCACAAAATTTATCAACCTAATTCTATAAAATTTAATTGAATTTTCTAAATTGCATTTATTTTTAAACATTGATTGTATACGTCGTCTGTTAATCTTGATCTAGCAAAAGGCATAGCTATCAATCGCCTATGTTTTCTTCAAGTTAAAATTAAAAATAAACATATTTTGAATCAGAAAATTTATTTAATAAAATGTGCCTTGAATCTATTCATTACTTATTTGGTTTAATTTATTAAATACATTTTGTCGTTAAAATTATCTTTATTTAACTTGAAAAATAACAAAAGGTTGCACACTCTACTTTAAAAGATTGGTTAATTGATGGATAATTTGCAAAAATTTGGAAAACCCGTATCCATGTATTGTCGCTCTAATATGAAATCCCACTTAATTTTGATTAACTGCATTAATAAAACTGGATTTCGTATCTCTTGAAATTCAAAAGTATTCTTTTGATTTCATTTTTTAATATATTTTTAAAATTTCCACGCCGGTGATTTTTGTAATAATGTCTGGCAACGTTTTCTTTTTTAAAGTTGTTATGTCAAAGTAATAAATTCTATCTGAAAGCGCTAATGCTATCAAATAACAAGATAGCCTTATGAATTTTGCTTCGAAGTTGAAGTTTAACCGGTGCTTGCTTTGTAATTACAAATGAAAAATCCAAGTACTTCGTCTGTTGCTGGTCTTTTAATAATACACATTCATAATTTCTCAAATAAAAATGAAAATTGTAACGTTGTTTAACAATTTGAAATTAAGAGTTAAACTTTAAGATGGAAAGCCGTCAAACATCTTTATAAGAAAATAGATCTGTTTATCTTTATTACCCATATTTCTGAGATATTTCTTAGATTGATGATTATTAAGCATAAGCGCACGAATAGAATAAGAGTTTATAAACTCATATTCGGCTTTTATAATTCTATCCGGCTATATATAAATATTTCTAGGAATGGTACTTATGTTTCTAGTATTTTCAAATTTCTTTAACTTCCCAGGACATCATTTCTTCAATTCAATTGTGAATGAATTCAACTTGCGGCATATTTCATGTAATAAAGACAAGACTTAATTTTTCAAAGCAAATGTATTTTCTTCAGTAGGCTTGGTGAAAGCAATTTGATTCTCTTTTAAGAAGTATCACATTCAATTTCGATGTATATCTTTCCGATGTTTAGACTGATTTTTGTGAGTTTTCTTTATACTTTGTGCTGTAACACCAGTTAATGTTACATTCTTTCCAAACTCCAGCAGTATCTACATGTCAAACATTAAATTTAAGTCTTCCCTTGAACATAATTGTATTGTAAACCACCTTTAAAAAAATCTGCAATGCTCATCTTCAATTATCATATTTATTCATAGTGGTAAAGAGCTTTAACATATTTTTTTAAGTACCGGGATGTATGAGAGTATCTCAATAAAATGTGTTCATATCAATAAAAAAATACAAGACAGCAAAGAAAGGTCACACAAGTTTCATTTAATGTCTCAAATACTATCATAACTAATGAAAATAATTAAAGAGCTTAAATTCAAAATGCATATGTTCGACTAAAGCGCAAGTGAAGAACTTGGATGACATATTCGAAAGTCAAGCACAAAAGTGATAATTTCTGTCATTTTCAAAGCGACTCGTTGTAAGCTATTTAATTTTATATTTTGATTTTTTACAAAATGTAAACTGTTCCTAATTTACGCCGAATTTCATTAATTTACATAGCTGCCAACTTTTACGCTTTTCTGTCACCACTAAAATTTAAAAGTAAATGTTGTCTTATTTTATCGACTGAATATGCCAATTAAAGATTTCAAATATTTCTGTTAGATTTTAGTGGTAAAAAGTGCAAAGTTGGCAGCTATGAATTTAACAATACAGTTTTTAGTATTTGTTAGATACCAGGGATGAGATTTCCGCTATTTTGCACACCATTATATTCTTAGAGAAAATGTTGTTCTCTTAAATCGTAAAAATGTTCCGATTAAACGAAATATTTTCTCTAACAAAATACTGGTGTGCAAAAACGCGGAAATCTCATCCCTGAGATACAGCATATTATTTTGTAAAGTGGTAGAAAATCGAAGATAGTAGTAAAATAAAGTATTAGTTTCCCCATAAAACAAATGAAAATTATAATTTAAATGCCGTGCAAATTTATACGAACCCTTAAACTTTCAGACACGCTATCATGCGCCGCTCTAAATTCTGACAGCTTTTCTTTGCATTCACAATTGTTTTGTTCTAAAATGTAAAATTGAATTATATCCGTCTGTATACATCATTGTTGTCATATCAGCGGGATTTTTTAAATTCAGAATGTTACCACATTCTGAAGAAAATTATTCCATTTATTTAATGACAGAATAAATCAATAAATATTACCATTCAAAAGTAGCAGTATTATTCTGAATAGAAAAAAGCTTGCCAAACTGGTAACATTGATATACATATCTTTCGGGTGTTCATCATCTCTAAGATCATGATTATGTTCGTGCAAAGTGTAGTTTCAACATCCACGTTCTAACAACTAAATTAAAAACATGTAACATGCCGAAGGTTTCGCGGGCCACAGATTAGTTGCCGGTGGGCCAGTTGTGGCCCGCGGGCTACGTGTTTGACATGCGTAGTCTAAATTTATGTGACGATTGATTAAAATGTTATATTAGAACCTTAGGAGGCAAGTGCCACCATCAACCGACATTCTGTCAAATTATAATTTCGTGAGAAATTGAGAATAAAAAAAAAAAAAAACATTGCTCTGCGTATCTTTGTCCATTGGTTAGGGCAAAAACCCACAGTGGTAGCGCAAAGATACGCAGTGCGTATTTTTGTCCTATTACTGCGGGTTTTTATCTCATTTCCACTAAAACGTTTGAGTTATTCAAAAGCATTTGCTTCAAATACATTGCTCAACAGTACTTCATTTTGCATTAGCCAAAGCCATAGCAAGTGTTGTGTAGGTGGTGTTCCTGCACCAAGTGAGAAGCCTAATTAAAAATGGTGGTCAAAGAACTGGAGGGTAAAAACAAAAATTAGTCAAATTGCTAAGCTTGGGCAATAGTTGTCGAGAAACACTGCTCATAGAAAAACCCTGTGCTCATGCGAGAAACCCTGTTTCTGTACAAAACTTTATGTACAGGACAACTGTGTTAGTGCTAGACTTCTAAGGAAATTAATATCTATAGTTAAACTAGAATCTATAGTAAATTTCACTAGTATCTATAATTAAACAATTACAAGTTAAACCGTGGAGAAAGAAAAACAAAGGTCTGTGAGACCACAAACAGCAATTAACCCTTAAGGGTGTTCTCAAATCCAAAAGGCCAATTTTCTGACATAAGTTTTAATTTATTTTTGTTCGAAAATGCATGAAACTAGCTGGTGTTGTTGTTCAGAAACTACGTCATCGAGCTGTTTTTTCCATTTTTTTTGCAAACGCAATAGATCTTTCAGAAAAGAGTGTCAAAGTAGGCGTTTTGAACCGAATTTCCGCGCGAAAGAAGAAAAAGCACCCAAGAGCGGGAGAAAAACGGGTTTGTCACATGATCCAAAACGCTTCTAACTCAATAGGTAATGGATTGATCAAAAAATGGAAAAAACAGTTCAATTCCAAACGCTTCCATGGCCAGGCTTTCTAATTTTATATATTTCCGTTAAAAAATGAATTTGTAAATGTGTAAAAACGTTTTGCGCTTGTTGAGCAGAGCAGTTAAGAACAGCCTTAACTGTCTGACAAAAATTGTTGCATAAATACTGTGAGCGGTCTCCGAGACCACTTGATAGTAGAGTTAATAAAGAGCTCGACTGACTCATAAGATACCTACATAACATTTTTAGTTTGCAGAAAATTTGCAGAAGTCTTGCTTTGAAAACCTGCAAAGTTGCAGCAAGCTCAGCATGACAAGACTGAAAGTTCATAACACGACTGCAGCAAGATAACGCAAACATCGAAGTCTCCACACTTTGAACTTGCAGCTAACTTGTCGTGCAAGTTAAATTCATACTGTATCAAATTTATTGTAAATTAACAGCAAACAAGTAATAAAAAATACTGCAAAGTAGTGATCTTTGCATACCACATTAACTGTTTACACTGTAAGTTTAACCCCTTCGAAGGGGTCCGTAGACCTGATCAGGTCAATTGCTGCATCGTTTTTACCGTCATAAACAAGTTAGGGTAATATTTGTGCTTATCAACTCAAGCCTTTTTTTGGTATTTGAGAAGTATAGCGTTTAAAAAAGCGATGCCAACCGAATAAAATTTCTGCAATTTATGCGTATCTGCTGATTGCCTATTCTCAACAGAGGGATTTTTTGCTTTCGTCACTTTCGTGAATTAAAGACAGTCTTGCCATCAGTTTCACAACAAACTACTCATGAAAGTGTGTGATGGTATACCTTGCGGGAGATTTGCTGCGAATTTCTCAATTAAAATTTGTCACGGCAAGATAGTATGAGAAAAAATCAAACTTGCTGCTAATGTCCATGCTATCCGGGTGCTGTTTCTGTACTAAATGTTATGTAAAGGCCCATTATAATTAAAATTTCCTTATTCAGAAGTTTCTAGCGATACTACTAAGTTTCCAAACGAATCAAAATTTCATTAACATGAATAGTTAAACTGCAAATTATAAGTTAAACTGTGAAAACTGAATATAGCAGCGGTCTGTGAGACCGCTAACAGGAGATAAGTGTAAAGGCTTAAAGCAAAAGCATTTCATGAAACAAGAATATGGATTTTTAAAAGTAGGAAGGTAGATACCTACGTTCTACATAACTAGAAAAGAGAAAAGGTAGTTAAGTAGATTATGTTCCATAACATAATTGAGGAAAGCTTTGCATCTAGCTAAAACGATGGAGCAAAGCCCCGCATTTTAACCCTTTCGACTCGGGCGTCTCTTACACAAATTTTATTCGGTTGATACCACTTTTTTAAAAGAAGTTTCCTTCAAGTACACAATTTCACAAATGCTCTAATTAAAAAAGGCAAATTTTATTTTCCTTTATTACTGGTGCCAAAATCAAATTTTGCAAAGAAAGATGATTTCTAGTCAGAATAGACATACGAGTGCAAAGGGTTAAACTTGTGCGTATCTTTGCCCCGAGACGGATGAGTGCTTTCACCCCATTCAGCAGTATTTTGCTTAACCGGCTACCTGCAAGCTTAAACAAATGTGATCGAGGTAAACTACAGGGCATTTAGAACTAAAGAGCTTCTTTTGTCTACTAAAGTTTTACATTTGTAAGAATTTGAGGTATTGTCAGCAAAAAAATAACGTGAGTTTTTAAAAATACAAGTTGACCATAATAAAACGACCCTACTTTAAAGTTGACTACAGATGAAACTATTGGTCAGAAAGTTGTGAAATTTTGTGAAGGACATAATGAAGGAATGGGAATTTGTTTGAGCGAAAAAATATTTAGTTCAAAATTTCGCCACCAGACGGCGTTTTTAATGAATTACACATTTAGTCACCGCCCTTTGAATACTATGGCTGAGCTCTGACAAAAATAATGGCGGCTGTCGTAGGCGGATTTTTTTCAGAGTTTGTACCGTCCGTTCAATTCGAACACCAATAAGTTTTAATTTTTTTACGCTTTATTTTTCTCAGATTAAATAAGGCAAAGATACAGACCGCCCTGAAAAATATTCAGGGGGCGTTGACTTAGCATACATTTACAATAGTTTACAAATTTTATTGCAACAAAACATTTTCAACAGAACCTTTTTTACTAAATCAGAAATTTCGAATTGACGCCAGGAAATCTTAGTAATTCTTTTTGCTTTGTTTAATTTAGGATATTACGTCATAGTATGACTATTGACAGAGGTTACAATCCTTCCATTATCGATACTGCTTTATTTAAATTACAGCACCCTCGTTACTCAAGTTCACGTAAATCTCCTTCGCCAAATTGTTAAATGAGCCAATAAACTTGATCTTTGAATCTGCTCACATGGCCCGTTTCCTAAAATTTCCTAGTGTAATTATATTGGCTAATAAACTTTATTTTTGAATCTACTTCTCTTTCATTGGCTGCTTCCTGTAATTTTATTGGCTAATAAACTTTATCGTTGAATCCGATTCTCCTACATATATTTCAGCAATTTTCTATTCTGAGCAATCATACTTGCCCATTTCCTGTACAGTAATGAGATGGGTTTGGGAAATAAAATACTGCTCTACGAGACAGTGCTTCGTCTCATTCTCCTCTACTGCGCTCAGATTTTGGGTGCTGCGGCAAAAACCAATCTTCAAAAGATTCAGGTGGTTCAGAATAAAACCCTTCATAGAAAAGGTACGAAAAAGGTATCGTAGAAATACTGCTATTCATCATGATCTCAAAATTCCTCCTATTAGTCCAAGAGCTGTTAAACATTTTAGGGAAGGTATTTGAGGCACCCTGAAAATTTGTGCAGCACTTCTTTTCTAATGGCTGAATACAAAATCGAATGTCTGGCACAGTTTTTGTGCCGACTAAAGTGTCTGTCATTTTCAAAATATTTTTTTCTAAGCATAAATATTATTCTGCCTCAATCTCAGCGTGCCTCAAATACCTTTTTTGGGTAATCAAAAAATGGCACTTGACACGTGTCTGGCACAGTTTTTGGGCCGACTAAAGTGTCTGTCATTTTCAAAATATTTTTTTCTAAGTATAAATATTATTCTGTCTCAATCTCAGCGTGCCTCAAATACCTTTTTTGGGTAGTCAAAAAATGGCATTTGACACATGTCTGGCACAGTTTTTGGGCCACGATCCTTCAGCCAGACATTCGATTTTGTATTCAGGCATTACAAAAGAAGTGTTGCACAAATTTTCAGGGTGCCTCAAATACCTACTCAAAAATGTTCAACAGTTCTCCTACTATATTCGTTCGGCCATTAAAAACCAAGCCAATAAGTTCTTTGATAATATTCACAACATCCCTAATCCTGCTGTTCAAAATTTAAGAACCTATGATGAGAATGTCCGTTGGCGTAGACCAAGGGCAACACTCCATCTCCCGGAAAACTTTGACCCAGGATAATTCCCTAGTTTTATTTTCTTTAATACGGCTTTGCCTTCCTGAACGCTTATATTCTTTTGTAAATTTTGTATATATTCTTGTAAATATTCTTTCATTTTATTTTTTATCGTATTAACTTTCTCATTACCTTTTGTTCATTCATTCTTTTATTGTAACCATTGCTGCCAACTTTTACGCTTTTTTGCTACCACTAAAATTTAATAGAGATTTTCAGCTTGTTTAATCGTCAGATTTCGACAATTAAATAAAACAATATTTATTATAAAATTTTAGTGGTATGAAGAAGGTGTAAAAGTTGGCAGCTATGTGTAACTGTTTTATGTATTTAAAAATATATGGCGCTTGTAAAGGCCTTTTCTTTTATATATTTTGCAGGCTTTTCCCTATCCGCGTTTCTGGTGTTATGCTTACCAAACTTTGGCTATGACATTAAGTTGCTCTACATTTCATTGCTCTATTAGAGGTATGGAGAGTCTCCAGGCACACTGTTCCAGTTTCAAGTCCAAGTCCAAGCATGGAACTATTAATAAAGCGGAACTGACATATCCTTAAAATAGTGAAGCTTCAACTGTAACCGCTATCGCAGACGTTGTTTACCGCCGGCGGAAACTTCCACCAGTAGATTTATATAGAGATCTTCAACTTATTTAAACGCCTTATTATTACAAAATTTCAGACATAAATCATGGTAGAAACAGATTTTCATTTTTACTGGTAGGGGTTTACTTTGGCGGTAGTTAGATCTTGTGTTTCCGCCATATTGTGACAACCAGGGAAACAAACTGACAGTTTTGCAAGGTATACTGACACCAGTAAAAACAAATAGAAATTTTTACGGCATTTTTGAGAAAAATGTCCATAAAAAAGACGCTTAAATAAGACGCAATTTTCTGTTCAATTTTACTGGTGGGATGTTTGTCCTGGCGATAATCAGAAACTGAATATCTGATTTTAAAAAAAGCAGCCGCCATCTTGTGACAACCTCCTCAGTTACTTCACTCGCAACTGGTAGACTGTACACTATGTGCCTCCTCCTCTTTATTCATAACTCCATTAGTCCAAGTGAGCAATCATATTTTGCACTGATGACGGTACGCTATGGCTACTGAAACTAGTTTTCAAGAAGAAATAAAGTGTTTTTGGTGCTTTGAACGTTATTTTTATTTATATTCAAGAAATAGTTGTAAGTATTCAAGAAACTTTTGTACTTATTTCTTATTTAAGTGACTGTAAACATTAAACTTTGGATAAGTGAAAAATTTCTGATTTTGTATTATTATTTGAGGTGAAGAAAAAAATTTCGCGAGGCTTAAATTTTCGCGATTACGACGGGCTCGTGAAAATCGCGAAAATAAGTGCTTTTACAGTAAATAAATAGATTTTTATTTCAATGTCATGGGTGCCTTTATATGAGAGTGGCATTATAAGCATACACTATAAAAAATATCGTGAAAAATTAGCTCTGTTTTTAAAGACTATCTATTTTCTGACGCTGCATAAACACCTATGGAGTGTTCTCGTTGGTTAGAAAGTAGATAGGTTTTAAAAACAGAGCTAATTTTTCACGATATTTTTAACACTGCGGGGATTGCTCAAATTATGATTAGACAGGCTTTTTGTCCAAATTATGGCATTGCAGAACCTGGCGATTCTCGTCTGGACGAATTTTATCATACGAGTGAGACAAGGTAACAATATTAGCTTGCTCATAATGGTTGGCTCGCCAAGGTTCTTTGGGATTCGCTTTTGTCTGGAATCTTTTCACCCAATCAAATTTTATATCCCGTACGGGGGCGAAATGAATCTACCACCCGAAAATAATTGCTTGCGATCGTTAAGGCCTTAGAACGCCTCTATCGTTATCTCTATGACAGAAAGTTCTTGTTTCGAATTAATCATGTTTCCTTAACCTGGTTTTTAAAATTTTAAAATCCCGAGGATCATATAACCAGATGGATACCACTACTTCAGGAATATGATTTCGACGCCATCGCAACTGAACGTGACATGTATATGTAAACGCTTTGTCTAAAACACCCTGTACGGAAAATATCGGATTCTGTTCAAGTTCTGAGAAGAAATTCCAGATTAAAAATCCCATTGAACGTCAAATTACAGATTCAGCACCACCGAAGCCAGACGCATCAGGCGACGATGGAATTCGACATACCCAGTTAGGAGATCCTGATATCGAATCTATTATCGCATTGAAGGATTCCTCAAGAACAAGATTTGCCTGACAGGATATTGGTACTTTTAGTCCAAATATTAAACGTTATTGAGTAGTATTGGATTCGCTCCGTATAAGAAATCATGCGTTGTACTGAAAATGGGAGTCCGATAATGGGCGAAGTTTAAACTCGTAACTTCTATTTCCATGATATAGGATTCCAGACGTGTTAAAGGAATTGCATAGTAGGAATTTGGATAAGGGAATTAGTCACCACGGAGTGTTGAAGCACCTGCAAAAAGTTAGAGAGAACCTCCACTATAGCAGAGATGCTAATGTAAAAATGAATATCGAGATTGGATATATCCTTAAAGGTTCATCCCGATCAAGGAACGGATTTTACCTCTGGTGATTTAAAGGCTTGTGTCGACTTCTCGGAATAGATAAAGTCCAGACGACGCTTTTACATTCACAATCGAACGGCATGGTGGAGATGTTTAAGCGGACCATCTTTATTAATTTCTCACTTATGGTATCAAGAAGCCAACAGGATTGGGACCAAAAACTAGCCATTGTTCCTGCTTGCTTACCGCAATGCTGTCCATCTATACGGCTATACTCTATCATAGATGCTTTTCGTCTTTCCTCCGAACCCCTGTTCCGCCGCCCGCCAGATGCACCTTTACCGCCAGAGAAGTGCATTCAGTATCTCTAAACAAGGCGTTTAGAACTTTGCTCGGGAGCAGATCCGTATGGTGACGGAGAAGATGAAGACCATGTACAAAATGAAAGCAACGAGTCACAACTTTTGCTAAGGTAAGAAAGTTTTGTACGGAACCTAGTTGGACGTAAAAGACTTTCTCCCAAGTTACAATCAAGTTGGGACGGTCCATATACAGCCCTAAAAAGGCTGAGTGACGTTGTTGTTCAAATTAGGAAATCACCTTCCTCGAAACCGAAGATATTACATTATGATAGGCCTGCCCCATATTATGGAACAAATTAATTTAATTAGACCATGGTCTCTTATAAATTTTGTATATTGAGTAACTAGTTGTGTAGTCCTTATAAGTAGTTGTTTTTCGATTCTATTCTGTTAGCCGGGCGCCAGTGTTAAATCCCCAAGTATTGTTCTGTTTGGCGTTATTTGAATTGAAATCTTTCCCTTGCTTTTTTTCCAACTGATTTACCGGAACCCCTTCGCGCGGAGTGATTAAAATGTTGTTGTGTCATTTAAATATGCTTGTGTCACGTTTTTCGTTTTATAATTAAGAAAGTTTGGGATTTGCCTAAAACACGGCAAGAAACTTTAAATTTTTGTACTGCAAAACTTGAAAAGGAGGGATTGAATAATTTCAAAGTTAACCAAAAGTATAACTTTGTTGATCCTGACAGTGGAGTTCAAAAAACTGAAAGGGTTCGGTATAGCTCAAGATGCGTTTTCAAGAAAGAAACGTTGTAAGAAAGAAACGGGATCTTCAATAACGTGAGTTACTGTTTCATATAGACCGGGAGCCGGCAGCACAGACAACCACTTGGAGGCTGAAATTCCAGAATTAGCTAAAACTCGATTCCCATATTAAAACGAAATCTGTCTGCCAAATCATATCTTGGTGGAAAACACCCAAAAACCTGATTTTAGCGGTCGACTCGTGGGTTTATCATTGCGTTTTCCTGCACCCAAAGGTATGAAAACATGGCGGACTGGGAGTAGGAAAACACAATGGTAAACCTACGAGTCAATCGGTAAAATCGGGTTTTTAGGTGTTTTCCACCAAGATATGACTTGGCAGACCGATTGCGTTTTAATATGGGAATCGAGTTTTAGCTAATTCTGGAATTTCAGCCTCCAACTCGATGAGGTGGTTGTCTCATGGTTCGTACGCCTCCTTGAATTTTGCAGACCAGAAAATTTTTCAGCGCCAGTATTATATTATAGAAAATCTCTTCTTAAAAGTAGGCGAAATTTTGCGCGTTTAATCCAGATTTCTTTTTCTATAAAAATATACTGGTAGTCCTCCTGGAGAAATAACAGCATCCGTACGAAACATGTGTCTGTGCTGCCGGCTCTCGGTCTAGAATACATTATGAAATAAATTCTTTGTAGTTTATGGTACGTTTTATTTAAATATTTCTGTTAATATGTTGTAGGTATTTTTAAGTAAGATTTATAAGGTATTATAATACAGTATTGAAATATATTTAATATGTAAAATTAGGATACTTTTACGCTACTGTGGCGCATATCAAATTGCATTTAGATATATTAGAGTGATCTCGGTTTTCACGAATTTCCTGCATTTTAGAGACTGCTGCACAGCGAATTTCCTGCATCCAATTATGCTTTTTTCGGTTTAATGGGCGCATAGCGCTCATACATCGGTTTGTGATTGGGATTTTAACGAATTTCATAAATTTTAGAGACTGCTGTACAACGAATTTCAATGCAATTCAAGGAATTTTTTTCGATTTAATGGGCGCGTAGCTCTCATACATCGGTTTGTGATCGTGGTTTTATCAAATTTAATAAATTTTAGAGACTGCTGCACGACGAATTTCATGCATCTTGCGATGTTTTTTTCGGTCTAATGGGCGCGTACCGTTCATACATCGGTTTGTGATCGAGATTTTAATGAATTTCATACATTTTAGAGACTACTGCACAAAGATTTGGCGAGATTTTGGCGATCAGTGGCGCCCGGCTAGCAGAGAGAAGTACATGTTTTCTTGTATGCATTTGTTAAGTAAATTTTTATGTTTGTGACTCCTGTCAGAGAAATGCACTAGTAATCCATGGAAGGGACGAGCGAAGGTACACATTTTTGAGATTACGCAAATATTTTAATTGATTTTCCTATGAGTAGCAGTATCTCAGGGAATCTTAGTATGAATCAGGATTGCCAATTTGACCTCTATTTTCATTCTGAAATTCTGAATTCATACTGGAAATTTCGAAAGAAGAATTTTTACTTTCTGTAATCACGAAATGACTGTCCTTAACTCCTTAACGCTCCAATTAAATTGCGGTTGAAAAATTCAAATTGCTTATTGGCACCACTTTTAGGAAAAAGAAATATTCACCTTATTTAATGACAGGAAAAACGATTCTAAAATATGGCCAATTTCACTATTTTATAAAACTGGTGGGAATCAAACAATTTGAGTAAAAGACACAGCCCGTGAATATGACGGGAGCGAGAATTAAGGGGTTAAATAAGGCAAAAATTACTATTTCAATTTCTTATATGAATTTGGAATTTCTAAATAAAAAGGAGGCTAAACTGTCAAACTTGGTCTAGATAGGTAGGAAGATGAGTAAGCATAGTTCCAATGGCAGGTTTTATTTATCTGAAATCGGCGTGCGCAGATGCGAGTGGGACCGGCATACATGCGATTGGTTCAGGCGCTATGGAGAGCATGTAGGTGGGATATTTTTGTAAGTGAGATGTAGCTGGAAAGCTCTCGAACTCGCTTTATCGGATGTAAATAAATGGATGTCTCGCGAATGGATGGGAGATAGTCAACTGAGATTAATAGTTGAGTTCTGATAATAGATGTACAATTGAGATAACTTCAAATATCGCTGTTGGAATTTGTATTCTGTTATTGCCAAAAATGTCTGTTGTATTGAGTGGTTTTCGGCCAGCTGCTTTTTACGTAATCATGAGTGTGAAGGTGTACGTTTGAGACATTTTACTATTATTAATTTTCCGATTCTTCTGGAATATTCGTAAAATAAATAGATGGGACGTCTCAAAGGGCTCTTTTTCTTCAGCTGTCATTTACACGAACCCTAATTTTGCAAGAATATTCAGTTAAAAAATTATATGAATTTTTTTTCTTCTAAAGGTAGCTCACAACTTGTTATCGTTATTAAATAAAGTATTTAATACTATCAACAGGGTTCCTACGGGTCCTGGAGTTTCCAGAGAATTCCCAAGAATTTCTTCGGTACCAGTATTTTCTTATAGAAAATTTCTCCTTAAATAAGGCGAAATTTCCTGCGTTTGAACTAGATTTATTTATTTTTTTATAAAAACAAATACTGAGAGTTTGCCTGGAAAGTAACAGGACCCGTACTGTTCAATTGGGAACAAAGTTTAAGATTTAACCCCTTAGCGGTCGCATTAAATTACGGTTTAAAAATTCAGATTGCTTATTGCCACCATTTTTTTTAAATATTCACCTTATTTAATGACAAGTAAAATGATGCCAAATTAAAGTTTATACTGTTTTATAAAACTGGTGTGAATCAAACAATCTGAATAAAACACACAGCCTATGAATATCACGGGAGCGAGAATTAAGGGGTTAAAAAAGGTACAATATGTTTAGAATTGAAGGAAAATAAAATGATTCGTAATAACTAAAGATCTTTTATTATTATTATTATTGGTAGCAGTAGCGGTAATAAAATATCCCCAGAATTATGTAATATGCTTTCCTATAGCATCACATTAACTAAAACTTATGCATTTAATGATAAGTTTACTGCATGTCGATAAGAATTGAATATGAACGTCAACAGATTCTATTTTATAATTACTCGATAGTTATATCTTTCAACAGTCAAATTTCTATGAGAAAAATAAATAAATGAATACAGGTTAATTCATAGGCTATTTCCAAAAATTGATTGGTCCAATACCACCGGATATATTAGGACGGTCCTGGTTATTGGCTTAAGAGACATCTCAAAACACATATCAAAAATGCTTCTTATAAACGAATGGTTTATTTTTTAACTTGCATGTAAAATTTAAGGATGTTATCTGCAATACTTTTTTAAAAAGTGTAGCTACTCACTTATACAGGGTTCGTACGGGTACCGTTATTTTCAAGGCCAAGTATCAGAATTTTTTTATAGAAAAAAAAAATTTAGTTTAAACGAACGAGATTTCGTCTTATTTAAAGAGAGATTTTCCATAAAAAGATACTGCTGGCGAAGAATTTCTTAATTTGGAAATTCAAGTACCCGTACGAAGCCTGTTATTGTAAAACAAGTAAATAAAATTAAACACTCACGCTAAATAAAATTACGCTTGTAATAAGTATATATATATGTATTTTTCTTATACATAAACAAAAATATATCTATTTTAAATAAGAAAGTAATTTAGCATGTACATACACATACTATCATTGCATGGTTACAAACATTACACTAAATCTGCTACATTCTACACTGTCGAGATGTCATCTGTTTCCTTAAATATTTCAGTTTTTAAGAGTCTTTGTATGATTTTTTGGCTGGCCCGCTTTTTATGCAGCACACTACTGATCCCCATAAACTTCTAGTGCCAATCTCGTATTGAGGGTCTGAATAGTGAGTTACTGCCGTATTTTGTTCTGACTTCGTTTGTATGAACATTATAAATACATTATATCCACACACTGTGCCATTTCTCGGGGAGTACTCATCACCAGTTCTGGGTATTACTGGATCGTACCTGAAAGTAATATACAACATTTATAGTACAAATAAAGCTTTATGAGTCGTTGTTACTTGCACACAAAACTGAACTTCGCTATCTTACTTCGTATAGGTTTTATGGAGAATCAAAATTGTAAACTTAATTTCGAAACACCCTATATATATATATATATATATATATATATATATACAAATGTTACCGGCTAAACTATTTTATCCCAACGCACTTAGGATAAACTAGTTTTTCCAAGGCCAAGAACAAATTAGGTTGGCCGAACGCTCGTAGGACAAACTAGTTTGGCCTGCTATTTACTGTTCTGAATTAGTTTAGCCTAGCCCAATCTAGTTTATAAGAGGCCAATTCAATTTGGCGTAGTGTTATTGATCCAAACGACCGCTCCGGCGGCTTTTTCAGGAAGACTCACGTTTTGGCTTTGGACACCTGCTTGGCAAGTTGGCGGAAGAGAGAAAGTGCTGTTAGTTCTCATGCGAATCGTCGTAGATCAATGTTGGAAGTGAACATTTCAAAGGAGATTTAAATAACAGATTTTTTCCTCCAAAATAACATCAACGATTTAAGAAAATTTCAAAAATGAAAGTATTTTATACTTTAAAATTCTTTTCAAATTACTTTTCAAATGTATATTTCAAGTTTAAATCTTTGATATAAAAAAAAAGAATCAAATATCTCTGTAATCAAGGGGCAAGTATAGATTTGAAATCAAGTAAAAAAAAAAAAAAAAAAAAACTTTGTTTACTGAACCTTGGGTGTTTAATTATTGAATGTATAATTCAAACAGAACTAAAATAAGCCACAAATTGCTCAACAAATTATCATAAAACGGAAATTCCTAGCACTTTTTTGAAGCACACATACAACTATTCGATAAGTTTTGTTTGCTACTCAGATCTCTTGCGTGACGTCATCCTCACCTGAAGCAGGCCCATAAGAGAAGAAAGTTTTTTCGCGACGGCCCCGCTATTACTCGGCCAGCTTTAATCGTAGAAGAATGGGACTTTTTTTTTTTTTTTACTTCTTAGTGTAATAGGGTAATTTTTACTAACTATAACTTATAGGACCGGGGACCGTAAAGAAATTTAAATTTCGTAATTTTTTATGTAATGCTTTTATTGACCCAAATTGCTTTTAACCCCTTAAACTACGATTTACTTTTAACAGCTCCACGGTTTGGCAAATCCATAGCTACCACTAAAATTTAATAGAGATTTTTGCCTTGTTTAATCATGGAATTTCGACGATTAAATTAAACTATATTTACTGTGAAATTTTAGTGGTAAGAAGAATTTACATTTGGCTCGATCATCGTACGCGGGCTATGCCCGTCATTGTAGGTTAAGGGGTTTAAATACTTCTTTACCTGATTTAAAACAGCAATTTGCGGCTTATTTTAGATCTATTGTAATTGAAACTATATGTCTATGCCTAACGAGCAATTAGCCATTGGACACCGTTGAGAGTGGGCACACTGTATATTATTCATACTTCATAACGTCCCATTAGAATAAAACAATAGGCATATCTTACGTTATTATACATTTCCTGGCTTAAAAAGTAAAAATTTAATTATCCATATATTGTTACGATTCATAATTTTCATAAAAACCCTTTATTTGACTGTCATTGTATGATGCATAGCTTCCAAGTCTTATGCTTTTTTGTACCACAAAATTTTAATGGTAAATTTGATCTTTTTAATCGCCGTAATTTGCCGATTAAATGAAGCAAAAATTTCTATTAAGTTTTTGTGGTACAAAAAAACTTAAGAATTGGCAGCTATGAGGATGTAATATTTATAATACACGTGCTAATACGTTATTTAAAAATAATGTTACCCAAATTTATGATTTAACTATTACAAAAGATAATACTCATTGAGTAAAAACAGTTTTCAATTAGTAGGTACAATACAGGCATTAAAAATGTAAACAATATTATTTCATGTGACATCAAGGACTCATTCAATAATATTATTTTAGCGGACTTAAATTGTACTAGGAATGCATTTCTTATAGAACATTTCTAATCACTACATTTACGTGATAATACTGATAATGATTACTTTACATCGTTGACTAATTTTTTACTCTATCACATCTTCCAAATTAATGCTATTTTTATTCAGCATCACGGCATGTCACAAGGTTCAGCCGCTTCTAGCATATTGTTATAATTATATCTTTAATTATGTGAAAGAAAGTTCATTAACAATAATATTTTATTATATAGATAGATGATAGATGATATAATTATTTTTCTCTCTCAATGATAATCAATCTATTTGTCTTCATGTAGCATTTCCTCATAATCTCGAACTTAGTACGCCCAATATAGATAATTCTAATTTTATGCATATTAATATTACTATTCTACCTAATAAAACTTTAACATTCAATATTTATGATAAAATAAATTAATTTTCATTTAATGTAATTAATTTACTAACTTTAATTTCTGTATACATATTTCAGTTTATAGAAATATTCTTCAAAATCACTCCAGTCGTATTAAACGTTTATCTTCTTCCCATTATATAAGGCCAAATTTCATTACTTTATTACAAACGATGCTGTTATATAATGTTTCCCTTTCCTTTATTTCACCGTGGATAAAACTTTTAATATCCCTTTTTATTGACCAGTTTGGGTATTTATCCTTATAATATTATAAATGTGAATGTGTGTCCGAAAGTTTGAATGAAGTCAGCGTCTAAACGGATGAATTAATGCTTTTGTATCTTTGGATATAGATGGATTATAACCCAGAAATGAACATAGGCTATATTTAATTTATTTTATTCAAATATTTTGCTTAATAATCCAAAATTTCTTTATTTTTCATACACAATGAATTGACATTTTTCCGATAAAATTTAACCATCTTCCTTTTCTTGTTGCCAAAAAATAAAAACCCAGAATAATAATTTAATTTCCATTTGAAAGATTTTCTCGTGAAAAAATAAATGAAGTAAATAAATTAGAATTTAAAAAAAGTTTTAATGCGACGTCATATTAGAAATAAAACGGAAATTTTCAAGTATTTTTAATAATACAAGGTGCATGAATTTTGAGTAAGTTCGGAAAAAAGGAAAATGTGACGTCATATATGGAAAATAAAATGATATGTTTTGATGTTGAAATAAAATGGGATTGTGTAATGGTATTAATTCTTATTATTTAAAGAAAATTGTTATCAATGCTTACGGTTTATCGTCTGCGCACGGTTAACATAAAGATTTAAATTTTAACTTAAAATTTAAAAATAAAAAAAAACGTTTGAAGATCAAATGGATAGCAAATGTCAATAATATGCACAGTAAAATTATCAATGTCGAAAATGAAATAATGATTAGCAGTAAATATGTATTTTCATTCTTAAAAAGTTAAAAATTAACTAGATTATCTGAATAAAACAACTTTTTGCGAGTGTTAATTCTTAAAACTGTTTATTTCAGAAAATTTGAATAAAAATTATTTTATTTTTAAAAGAAATTTTCATTTTCGTTCAAAGAACATAAATGTTTAATATGATTGCATTCTTAGTCAAAGTAAACATTCAGTATAAAATATTTTATTGGAGAAAAGTTTGTAAATTGTAGTGTGGCAACTGAATTTTAACTCTACATTTCTTTAAGCTTTAAAAGGGTAAAATATTTGTTGACATTTTAAAAAGTAGCTCCTTTTAATGCTCTTTTTTATAATAGTTTTTTGTGAAGTATGAGAGACTGAGATAAATATGCCTTAGCTTTTAATACAATGTCTAACTGAATTTAAAATGTTTATAAAAATTTAAAGAGAGTAATGTCATCAAAGCGAAAATCAAATTTATCGAGAAATTCGTGTAATACAAGAGCATTGAAAATATCAAAAATTAATGAGAGTTTTCCTCAAGTAGAATTGCGTAGACTTGAACAAGCCGATCGTCAGGCTAATCTTAGAGATGGTGATACAGCTGAAAAGTCCCAACTGCGTCACCATTATAACGTTGCTCATTTGGCTTCAAAGAGGGAATATGGATCACCCGAACTGTCGTAACATAGGTTAAAATAGTGCAAGAACCAACAGCACAAAAACCTATGTTATCAAACACAAGAAAAAACCTTTATTTTGTGGGAGAGTAGAAGTAGGGGAATCGAATGATTCATGCCTGCCGGAAATGCAGTGTTGCATAAGCTAAAAATTAATACCACCAGTGGTCCACTCGTAGTTTTATCATTATGCTTTCCTACTACCAGTCCTCCATGTTTTCATACCTTTGTTTGTAGGACAAACACAATGATAAACCTACGAGTGTACTACTGGTGGTATTCATTTTTGGCTTATGCACCATTTCACTTCCGGCAGACATGGATCATAAGATTCCCCTACTTCTACTCTTCCATAAAATAAAGGTTTTTTTTCTTGTGCTTGAAAACATAGGTTTCTGTTCTGTCGGCTCTTGGACTAAAAGGAGATGTTGGACCGCAAGGCAATCTCAAGAGCAGCTGAATCTATTGAAACAAAATATGCTCGCAGAGGACAAAATGCACAGAGAATGGCGCACCGAAGACAGTTATTTATTAGAAACATCTGGGACGGTTTTACTAACAGAGCTTTTGAGTATGATTCTGCTGTAGATTATGGGAGTCATTTACGAATTTCTGTGGGAAGAATAAATAATGAATGTCGATTCTGCACAGCTTTAAAATAAAAAGAAGAGACGCCAGGAATGTGTTGTTCTGGAGGCAAAGTTTATATTCCTACGATAGAAGAACCAATTGAGCCATTAAGAAGTCTCTTTATGAGTGGAACAGATGAATCACGATGATTTCTGGACAATATTAAAAAATATAATGCATGCTTTCACATGACATCTTTTGGACAGTGTTGCCAGTGGGCTACTTTTTTTTAATTTAGATTTCTTGATTGGCACCACTTTTTTGAAACGGCAAAATTCATTTTGTTTTTGCCTTAATTAATATGTCATTAAATAAGACACATTTTACCATTTCAAAAAAGTGGTTCCAATCAAGAATCTGATTTTAAAAAAAGTAGCCCATCTGCAACACTGCATTTGGAGCTGACAAAATCATTACAAAGTCTGGGATTTCACCAACATTTACCGTACAAGGAAAAGTATATAATAGGATTGGTTCTTTTTTTTCCTGCACCCAATCAAAAACCAAAATTCCTACAGATTTACTTTACTGGGGACTAGGATGAACAAACAAATAAACATTGCCAGGTTGTTCAAAATACCGAGAGGGAATAATTAAAAAAATTCAGAAAGTTCTAAATGATAGCAATCAACTTGCACTTTCATTTAAAACTACTTTGGAGCGTAATCTCGAAAAAAGTTGCAAACTGGTCATTCATGCTAACCGTATGCCACTGGGAGAACATAAGCGGAGATATAATGCTCCAACTACAAAAGAAATGGCAGCTATTATTACTGGTAGTCTAAGTTCACCACGAGATATAGTGCTTCATTTACGAAATGATATGCTCACTCGTATTTCTGACACACGCCGATTTTATGATGCTCTCGAATATCCATTAATATTCTGGAAAGGACAAGAGAAATAACATTTTGATATTTTGCAAATTAATCCACATACCGGAATGTCAATTTTAAATAAAAAGTGTCATGTATCAACTTTTATTCTTATCATCTAATGGTGTGACGCAATAATTTACACTTATTTTTGCGTTTCAAAAAGCTACTTCATCAATTTATGGTTGATGTATATGTAAAGGCTGAAAGCGAACGTCTACGTTTTATTTCTTTAAATCAAAAGAAACTGCGAGCAGAAAAGTATATACACTTACAAGGTGCAATTAGGAATGATTCGAACGTAAATCCCAATGCATTGGGTCAAATTGTTATTCTTCTATCTTCATTCATAAATAGCCTAAGATATCTCCACGAATATACGCAGGAAGCATTTACTTATGCACGTAATTATGGACGTCCTGATCTATTTATTACGTTTACTTGTAATCCCCGTTGGAAAGAGATTACTGCTGAATTGTTGCCTGGACAAAAAGCGACTGATACGACCTTATTGCTCGTGTTTTCAGAATTAAAGTGAAAAAATGATTGGCTGTAATTAAGAAAGGGAAAGTGTTTAGTGAAATCAGATGTTTTAAGTATCCGATTGAATGGCAAAAGCGCGGACTGCCTCATGTTCGCTTTTTGCTATGGCTCAGGGAAAAGCTGTGCCCAAATCAGATCGATGACATTATAAGTGCTGAGATGCCAGACGCTGATAATGATAAGCAGCTATTCGATACTATCATTCGAAACATGGTGCACGGACCTTGTGGTCCATACAATCCCTTATCACCATGCATGAAAGACGGTCAAGTATCCTCGAGAATTAATTAAAGAAACCCATCACAATGACAAGGTCTACCCTCTGTACCGACGTAGAGCACCCGAGAACGGAGGACGAACAGCTACAATAAAAGTGGGGGATCAACTAGTGAAAGTGACCATAGATAACAGTTGGATAGTTCCGTATTCACCAATATTGGTTAAAATATTTGATGCCCATATCAACGGAGAAACGTGTAGTTCTGTAAAAGCAATAAAAGATACACCGCGTCCCAAAAGTTTAGACAATCAACAAAATTTGCATTAACATAAAAAGTAATAAGGTACAATTAAAATTCGTGAGATAGGTAATAAATAAAAACAGTTTTGCTGATATACACATATAAATTATGATAAAAGGTTTGAAATTATAAAATATACATTAAATTATATAAAAATGTTCTGTCCCAAAAGTATAGACAAATGTAATTTTTTTTGGTTTTACATTTGTAAAAGTAAATAAAAACTCACTTTTAATATTTAATTGTATTACCACGACACTTTATAACATCAAATACACGTTGTTCCATAGAGTTAACTAAGCATTTCATTACAGAAGGAGGTATTTCATACCACGCTTTGTCAATTGCAATTTTTAAGTCATTTACACATGTATATTGCTTTCCATTTTCATATATTTTACGAGATAAGATCCCCATATGTTCTCCATGGGATTCAAATCTGGACTAAGTGTTGGACAGTCTAATAGTGTGATATTGGTTTGCCTAAACCATGTTTTCGATGATGTGGAGGTATGGATGGATGCCCCATCTTGTTGGAAAACACAGTCCAGTCCTGCTGGCAAATCCATAATTGGCAGTAAATTGGTACATAAAATATCTTGATAATCCTCTGATTTCATTTTCCTGTCCATAAATCCTAGAAAAGTTTGGCCGTTGAAAGAAAACACTCCCCAGGTCATTACGGAACCTCCGCTTTGTTGCTTGCTGAAACAGTTCTTGGATTCTTTTCTTAGGTCATGCCAGTAAAATTTATGACCACAAGGGCCGTCTAAATTCCATTTCTTTTCACCAATAAAGATGACAGAAATCCATTTTTCTTCGTTCTCCTGTAAACAATATTTGTTGAAGATTTAATTCTTCTGTGTACAGTACTTTTTGAAATTCTGGAAATTGATGCAATTTCACGCACAGATAAATTAACAACTGAAGCTATTTTTAATAACATTCTATCATCACGTAATTTGGATTTGCTAGCAGGACCGAACTGTGTTTTCCAACAAGATACCATCCATACCTCCACATCATGAAAACATGATTTAGGCAAAACAATATCACACAATAAACTGGCCATAACTTAGTCCAGATTTGAATTCCATGGAGAACATATAGGGGATCTTATCTCGTAAAATATATGAAAATGGAAAACAATATACATGTGTAAATGACGTAAAAATTGCAATTGACAAAGCGTGGTAAGAAATACCTCCTTCTGTAATGCAATGCTTAGTTAATTCTATGGAACAACGTGTATTTGATGTTATAAAGTGTCGTGGCAATACAATTAAATATTAAAAGTAAGTTTTTAGTTACTTTTACAAATATAAAACCAAAAAAAAAATTACATTTGTCTATACTTTAGGGACAGCACATTTTTATATAATTTAATGCATATTTAATAATTTCAAACCTTTGTTAATAATTTATATGTGTATATCAGCGAAACTGCTCTTATTTATTACCTATCTCACGAATTTTAATTGTACCTTATTACTTTTTATGTTAATGCAAATTTTGTTGATTGTCTAAACTTTTGGGACGCGGTGTATATGTAAGTACATAAATAAAGGTAATGACGAAGCAATATTTGATGTACGACAGAACGATGCAACCATTAATTCACAAGATGAAGTTCAATCATTTCAAGCGGGACGTTACGTCAGTAGCAATGAAGCTGTTTGGAGAATTTTCCAATTTCCCTTACACGAGAAATTCCCGACAGTAATGCATCTTGCCGTCCACTTAGAAAAAGGTGAGCGTGTCTACTTTAACGAGCAGAATTTTCGTCAAAAAATTGCTATGCTACCAAAAACAACATTAACAGCTTTTTTCAAGCTTTGTCAAACTGATGAATTTGCAAGGATGCTTTTATATTCTGAAATTCCAAGCTATTACACATGGGATTCAAAAGGAAGGGAGTGGAAACGACGTAAACGGGGCACACCTGTCGAAAATTGGCAAATCTTAAAAGCAGGTGATGCACTTGGGCGTGTTTATACCGTACATGTAAGCAATTTCGAATGTTTTTGCTTACGGTTATTGCTTAGCAAAGTGCGGGCCTACAAAATTTTCGGATCTCAGAATTGTAAACGGACAGCAACGAGCAATCTACAGAGAGGGATGTGAAGTGTTGAGTGTACTAGAAAAGGACAGCCATTGGGAATGTACATCTGAAGAAGCTGCTCAGTTTAGCTCACCAGCAAGTATACGGGAATTGTTTGCCACTTTAATAAGCACTTGCGGATTGTCAAATCCAAGAGAAATGTGGGAAAAATACAGAGATATTCTATCCGAAGACATACTGAAATATTTCAACATTCATACTCAAATCTGACATTTAACGACAAAATTTACAATGAAGCTTTAACTCTAATTGAAGACGAAGTGATTTCTATCACCGGCAAGGCCTTGAGTTAATATGGAATGGCTGCTCCATTAAGAACGAATGAAATATGTGATGATATTAGCAGAGAGCTCGATTATGATACAACAGCACTTCAGAACTTTGTGACTGCAGTAAAACCGAAACTTCTTCCAGAGCAAAAGCAAGTACTTGAAAAAGTTTTAGAGCACTTGAAAAGAGAAGAAGGTGCATTATTTTTCTTGAACGCACCAGGTGGTACTGGTAAACATTTTTACTGAATTTAGTGCTCGCCGATGTTCGCAAGGATAAAAACATAGCAATCGCCGTCGCATCATCTGGCATGGCTGCAACTCTACTAAACGGTGGACGAACTGCACACTCAGTCCTAAAACTACCATTGAATTTTTCAAATGAAGAAACCCCAATGTGAAACATTACTAAAAACAGCAGCCGAGGTAAAATGTTTTGACATTGTAAACTGTTAGTGTGGAATGAGTGCACAATGCTACACAAACATGCAATTGAAGCTCTCGATAGAAGTCTGCAAGACATAAGAAGTAATTCAAAACTTATGGGTGGCATGGTGGTCCTGCTTGCAGGTGACATCTGTCAAAAATTGTCAGTTATTCCTAGAGGAACACCCGCTGATGAAAAGAACGCATGCTTTAAAGCATCTCCACTTTGGCATAGTATGCATAAATTGCATTTAAGCACCAACATGCGAGTACAATTATATAATGACACAGCATCAGGACAATTTGCATCAAAATTATTAAAACTCGGTCAAGGAGAACTCGAAACAGAACTTGATGGTAAAATATATTTTACAAAAGACTTTTGCAATATAATTAATTCAGAAGAAGAACTCATTGCAGCAGTTTTTCACAATTTCAAAGAAAACATGAAAACTGAGAATTGGCTATGTGAAACAGCAATTCTGGCCTCCAAAAATAATATTGTGGATGCGATAAATGATGAAACTTTGAAGCTAATACCAAACGACGGCAAAATTTACACATCCGCGGAGATGGTGTTGAATGCTGACGTTAGCACCTCCTATCCAGTCGAATTTCTCAACTCACTGGAAATGTCTGGGGTACCTGCACACAAAATACACTTGAAAAAGGGTGTTCCAGTTTTACTGATGCGTAATATAGATGCTCCGAGATTGTGTAAGGGTACAAGATTGCTTATCAATAACTTGGAAATAATATTGTAAAAGCTACTATTATGACTGGGTCGTCTAAAGGTGATAGTGTTATTATACCCCGTATGCCAATTATACCCAATGATTTACCATTCTAATTTAGACGCATACAGTTCCCTTTAAAAATAGCATATGCGATGACTATAAACAAATCATAGGGACAGTAGTTGAAAGTAGCTGGTTTGCATTTAGGATCACCTTGCTTTTCTCATGGCCAACTCTACGTTGCCTGCTCCCTCGTTTCATCAGCATACAACCTGCATGTGTTTGCTGAAAATGCAAAGTCAAGAAACATAGTATATAAGAATATTTTATAATAATTATTTATTTGGCAGATTTCAAAAAAATTATTAAGAAACAACTTTTAATTTCAATTTAAGTGTGATCACAAAATGATCTGCTTGATTTTTGCTGTATTATTCTGTCATGGCTGACTTCTATTATTCTTATTAATATTGTTCTTATTAATAATATTATTATTGCTACATATTAATCGTAACGTTCTGTGTTATTATTGTATGTACAAGTTTTGACATATTATTATTAATAATATTACCTATATAAATAAAAATGTAAATGTTCGTTTGTACAAAATCGCAAATCTAGGAAAGTTCTTCACCGATTGCTTTGAAATTCACGGATTGAGTTGCATTGAAATACGAGCGTATTGTTATATGCCTATTATGAACCTCACTCTCCCCATCCCCTAATTTTCCACCACCAATAGGGGGAGCTTTTTTAATTTTTTCCGACACCCATCATGTAATATGTCATCAGAAAGCTATTTGACTACTCTTTCATATTATGTTCCTCCCCTTTCCCTCATCCCACTTCCCCCTGGGGAGGGACATTTCTATATAATTAAATATGTAAACGTTCGTTTGTACAAAATCTTAAATCTCCGAAATTTCTTCACCAATTGTTTTGAAATTCACTGTTTGCGTCGAAATCGAATACGCACGTGTTTTTATATACATAATGAACCTCGCTTCCCTCTTCCCCCAATTCCCACCCCGCACTTTTTTAAAATTTCCGGCACCCATTATGTGGTACATTGTTAGAAAGCCCTTGAAACGCTCTTTCATTTTATGCACTTCCCGTCCCCACTCCCCTCACTTTGCCCCAAGGCACATTACTCAAATATTTCTTTGCTACTTTTTATTTTTTATGTTTTTTCTTCGTTTTTAGTTCGTGTTTTTTCCTTTTTTAATTTTTTTGCAATTTTATATGGTTTTGTTATAACATCCTTTTTTCTTTTTCTGTGCAATTGATCTGCTTTAGTTCATCCAAATAATGCCTCACAGAAGACCAAACTTAGGTTGACGTACTCGCGGAGCGAAAGCAGTGCGACGAGTAATTGCAAATTAAACTGAAGAAGAACGGGCATCAACAAGTGAGCAAAATAGACAAAGAATGGCTCAAATGCGTGCCGAGGAAGCATCAGAGCGACGTGCAGCCAGACTTGAGGATGCACGGTTACGAGCATGGCGAGCGTGTTCTGTAGCTTCATATCTGCTTCGTTCTCAGCAGAATGAAAGCCGCAGCCTGAGAGTGATTGAAAGACGTCAATGAGAAACAGCAGATTAGCGCCAAACACGACTCCGTGCTCAGCAAACACGCGATTGCAATAGCCTTACATTCCGGTGCAACACAGCTGATGATTATACTTTGAGCTGTCATGTTCTCATCAGCACTACGATTGAAGTGTGTCCTTATTGCAAGGTCTGAAATTTAATGGCGAAACGATAGGAAGGTGTTGTGCAGCCGGAAAAATTAAACTGCCTCAACTTGGAGAACCACCAGAGCTATTAAAAGATTTGTTTGAGGGATGTATAGCAGAATCAAAGATTTTCCTATCAATCAGGAAATACAATTTTTGCTTCCAAATGACTTCGTTCGGCAAAGAAATCGTAACAGCTCTAATCATGCCAACTTTCAAAGTAAAAAGACAAATTTTTCATAAAGCCGGCTCCCTGCTCCCGTTGCCAGATGGTCAATATAAATTCTTACAAATGTATTTCATCGCTGATGGCAATGATGAATTGAATGCACGTTGGGAACGATGGATATCCTTTATATAGAATAAGGTCAGCAGAAGATGGCGGTAAATTAGCAACCATACAAATGTGAAACAGTGACATCGAAGTAGATAACTGCTGGGTTGTTCCATATTCACCTTAGCTATCAAAAACATACAAAGCGCAAATAAACGTGGAGTACTGTAACTCCGTTAAATCGATCAAGTATATTTGTAAGTACTTGAATAATGGCAGCGACATGGCAGTTTTTGGCATGCAATCAGAAAGAAATGATTGATAAGTATGCGGTCATACAAACAATGAAATCGCACAGTATCCGGCTGGAAGATACATAAGTACCAGTATCAATGAAACTGTATGGCGAATTCTTTTGTTTCCCATACATGAACGAAGTCCAGCTTTGTTCACTTAGTGGAACATCTAGAAAATTGACAAATCGCTTATTTCACAGCTGCAAATGTGCAACAAATAGCCCTGAATCTACCGGCAACAAATTTAACTGATTTCTTCACATTATGTCACAATGACGTGTTTGCGAAGAAACTGTTGTATTCGGAAGTGCCTAAGTATTGCACATGAGAAGCGAGTAGAAAATCATTTGAACGATGCAAACGAGAAGAGAACAACCTGGCATATTCAAAGAAACTATGATAGGTAAGCTGTACGCTATGCATCCCAATCAAGATGAATGCTTCTTTCTTTGCATGCTGTTGGTAAATGTGCCCGGTCCAACATCTTTCCACGAAAAGAAAATTGTCAACTGCGTTACATATGTAACTTTCCGCAAGGCATGTCAAGTTCTGAATTTATTGGAGAACGACCGATACTTGTATGTATGCATTAGTCATGCGTGCAACACGTCACATCCAAATAAAATTCGTGCATTGCACGGTGGGTGATTTACTGATTCTAGCTGGCCAAAATTATTTTTGGCATCAATATAGTCGCATCGCCATGAAGTTGAAAAATATTATTGATATTCACTATTGAATGTTGGGTATTGCACAATGTAGCGTGTTGAAGTCATAATTTCGTTACAGGGACATTCAAAAGTATTTCATTACATTACGGCCTATGGGGAAAAATCGTTTGCGGTGGTTTTTAATGATATTTCATAATTTCAAACACTTTGACATTTATATACATATCTATGACGTACACTACAATATGATTGCATTATTGAATATGGTATGGATAGCATTTATCGATCATTTACAGGGACACTAAAAAGAATTATATTACATTACGATCTACGGAGAAAAATTGTTTGTGGTGTATTTTTCTCATGTTACACTATTTCAAAAGTATTTAAATTAATATATGGTACATTGATATATGGTACTCCTAGGTGCCCTATGAGATTTCACTATTGAATATGATGTGCCACTCATATTTCATATACAGGGGCACACAAAATAAATCAGTTATATTTTTCTCTGTATGAACAATAATTGATGGAAGTGCGTTTTCAGTTGTGGAACACTTTCTTAAATTATAAAAATTGCATACTATTTAGTATGTATAAATTCTACGTATAAATCATATATAGAGCTTGCCAAAACATCTGATGTAGAATTTATTTATGGTGCCAAAATTGGGTGTAACCATAAAAAAAAATCAAATTTTGGGTTTATTTTGATATGTGGATACTACCCTCCCCCCCCTAAGCAAATTTTGTATGCATCATTTAAAATTAGACTTTATTTCAAATCGTTTGGTACCAGTAACTTTCTTCTACGATAATTTGTTGCATAGTTAGTAGGGGTGTTTACTTTTTCCCCCACGACTGTATATATTCTATCGCAGTAACAAGCCAATATATATGTTCGTGGATTAAACACAATTAAAACGACAATGTAATGTTATCATAATTGCTATACAAATACTTATATAGTGCAAAAACTAAAGTATGTCTTAAAATTGGAGTGTGAAAACTTTTTAACAATATTTTGTTTTTTGGCACCCTAAAATCTATAGGAAACACACAATGAGAAACAAAAAATTAGTTAATTTTTTTTAAATTGTTATTACTAAGACATTCATTTACAAATCTTTGAGTAAAACGTCTGAAAATAGGATTATTTGTCTGAATTTGTCTGAATAGGATTATTTTGTCTAATTATTTGTCTGAATGAAATAGGATTATTTGTCTGAATCAAGTTGTTTACAGTATTTTTCTTGCAAGAATTTCATCTTTCTTAAGTTTTGAGCAAGTGTAAGTTGTAAATGCAATTTACAAATTGCATTGAGTTATCAATATAAATGAAAAATCACTAAATGATTCTAGCGAAGAATCATCAGAATATGTCAGAATCATTTTTTGTACATTTATATATTTTTTATTCACAAAGTATGTAAAACTGTACAACTATTGATTAAGTAACTAGCTTTAATTATAAAATAAATATTTTGAAATATATTTCACAATTAGTTTTGACATTAATACTAGATTAACAAAAAAATGCTAAGATTTTCAATACAAGTTTCACTAAAAACAGTGTAAATCGAATTAAAGTCCGAAGAATTGACGTTAAAAGACATATTTTTCTTGTGGACGCTGCCAAAATAGCATTTCAACGTGGAATCAGAGTTTGTATTATTTCTGACAACTAAATCAGACTTATATTTCAGAGAAAAGGAAATGAAAAACATAACAAGTTGATTTTTCTTTCATTTCCCCTTGGCTCAGTATTTTTGGCGGATTACATTCTTTTATGTCTCAAAGTTAAAATTACCTTATTTTAACGAATTTCCTGCTCTCTGTTTCAAAAGGAAGTAAAGGGTTATAAATTTCTATAAAACTGCCTTTTCTAGAAATAAAATTTAATGAATGTAAAGTCACATATATTATTTTTCCCAATAAAATGTTAAGAGTTTTCAAATGAACCCTCCGCACTATTTTCGAGTTTTGATGAAATTAAGTAGGTAATAGTTATCAATTTTATGAACCTCAAAACTGCTTTTTGTATAATTTTATGTTTTTTGCACCTGAGAAACAGCCCTTTGTTTATACCATAATAATAATAAAAAAAATAATAAATAAACGGTCAAGTGTGAGTATTACTCGCGTATATAGGGTTCCGTAGAATAAATATATGAATTTGTAATTGTATTATAAAAAAAAAACCGTTTATAAATAATACTAAGACTTTGTAAAAAACTATACAACGTAGGGTTGGGGTAACAGTATATATTAGAAAAGTGTAAATGGATATATCATGAAAGTTCAAAGAGATATGGAACCTAAATAATATCAAATATAGCTATTTTGTATAACTCATTTTTTAATATCACCCTAATCTGTTTATGATGAACTTAATTCGGTAGTGACAATAAAAGCAGTGCATATTTAAACTTCATTTGGCATTTTATAAAACTAAATTCAGTCTAGAAATAACCTATATTTCTACAGTGTAGCTAAAACAAAACCTTTGCTCAAAGTTTAAAATTTGGCATTGTGCTAAGCGCGCTCGAAAGAAGGTCGCAAAGTTGCAACGCCGCCTTGGTCAGTGCCGCGTTTTTTCAGATATGTTTTTAATTAACTTTTAAAGTCACTCGAGGCGTATTGAGAGATACCTCAATGCAAACTAGTCGCGAATCCCACAGTATTTATGTGATTCATTCTAATTAAACCTTTCGAGGGCAGTGTCCTTATGAAAAGAACACCTAATTTTAATTCCAAAACAGACAAACGGCACCAAGAATATTTAATTAAAATTTTCCTTTTATCATGTACGTGAAAATAAGCAAGTTCGTATTTTCTAAAAAATTCGTTTATAAATTCTGGTGTCAGTCCATTATTTCATAAGTTTATAAAGAGAAATACTCCGCGCCGGAAAGGATTAAGTGGTCGCAAGACTCTAAAAGCTTCAAAATTTTAGAATTTTTAATTTTTATAGATGTTAAACTCCTATCTTTTCTGAACATTTTGATATAATTGTTTCCTTGAAATTCCCATTAGAACAGAAGTTATGGCTTTTAGAATTATACTCGCTCAACAGCTGAAGAGGCGTTTCCGGAACTTTGAAGTCATTTTTCTCCAAATGTCGTTTTTTGGGCATAACGCGCAGGGTACCTCAAAAACTTCTGAATATTTTTTCATGAAATTTTCAAAACATATATTTCATGTTAGTCTGTATAAACCGAACCAAAAATTTCCTTTTTATTGTTCAAAAAAATAGTTTTTTATGTGATTATACTGTTGAAATTTTCAAAATTTTGTATTAGCTAAATGCAACATTGCATTAAAAATATAAAAATGCTTTAAATACAAATTTACTTAAGTTCAGGGTAATTATTATAATCTGAAGTATAAATAAGCACTAAAATTTTCATTCTAGTTGAAATATTTATTTCGTAATCCTGCATACTGTTATGCCAATTGTCTGTTCGACAAATGTCTAACAGTTTCAGCCCCCTATAAATACTAATTCTGCATCTTGCAATTTTTAAAATCCATGAAATGAAAAAAAACATACGTATATCTTTCATCCCAATTAAAATTGTGTTTTAAAGTCATATATATTTTAAGACATTAAATGTTGAAAATGGTCTTTTTTTAAATTTTTTCCAATTTTTTGTGTCCTGTGACCCCTGAAATTAGTATGTTTTTAACAATTTGACATTTATTGCTTTTATACTGTTACTGGACATTACATTACACATATATATCATTAAAACCTGTTAACTAGGCATAGAGTACGCCTCCCCTGTCATTGTGTATGTCCAAACTGGCCGTATCTTTAAGGGTTAATATCTCGGCTAATTACCGATGATTTTTTCGAAATTCATTATCAACAATGCTTTTATACTTCTGCTACGACGATCCAGCGATGCTCAACAATTTTTCTGAATGCCCGTAAATCAAAATTTGTGTGTAACAGAAAAATGCGATTTTCTCAAAAACTATGTGACTTATGGTGATCGCTATAATTTTCCAGCAAGGTTTAAATTAACGTCCACTACCTCTATTTTTTTCATAATTTTAGTTTCAGTAGATTCGGAATTAGTTGGGGGGAACACATTTTTGCTGTACATTTTGGACAATATCTTTGAAAATATAATACTTAAAATTAAAAGGAATGTATTTTTGAGTTCAGCGTTACGAAAGCTTTCACACGATACCCCACACGATATACAAAGAAAAGAGTTTTTTTAAAGTACCATAATTAGCCCCACTACATTTTTACTAAATATATTTATGAATGTTTATTAATCTGAATATATGTGGGTCAATTGTATTTATTACTTTCCCGAATTTTAGCTTTCCACGTTCCATAGTTTACGAGTAAAATGGCTGTGACAGACAAACACAGGAGTGATCTTATAATGGTTCCGTTTTTTCTTTTTAAGTACGGAACCAAAAAAAAAAAAAAAAAAAAACCTTTTGTGTGACAGTTTGTGAAAATGATTATTGCTCTTATTGAAACATTATAATTATATATCCTACAAAAAGTTAATAGGAATCGTCGCCCCATTAGAAAAGGGGTCGTGAACCTGTGGTCCTCGATCTACCATCTACCACTATTTTAGTAAAGAAAATATTATCTTATTTATTGAAAAAAACTTTGCGAATAGATAAGGCGAAGATTACCTTTCGAAATTCGTGTTGGATAATGAATATTAATTAAAAAGCTTGAAGAAAATAGAACTATGCTATGGTGGATGAATTTTCTCTGAGATTCTGCTATTGAACATATTGATTTCTATTTCGTCAGTAGATTTTGAATGCAAAATTAACGATATAAAACTGAAGAACTAAATATTTTAATTATTGTCTTCTTTGTCGTGTTCTTTAAAAGTATCTTGCGTAAATTTATTAATAACGTTTTACTTTGTTACATGAGAAATCTGCGCAAAATTTTAATTTTGTTGAAAAAAGAAAATATGCCAATTTCCTGTATTTCAGCTATTGTGTGTTCATTAAGCAAATTTAGAAGTACTATTTATTTATTTACTTATGAAGAATTTGAAATTACTCTTTTGAGTTCTGTTTTGTAAGAATGCGTGATTATAAATGCTTTCCCTTTATAAATAAGAAAAAAATATTTATTATGAATTACTCCTATCTATTTATTTATATATATATATGTATCTAATAATCCATCTATCTATATACATAATTTATTTTAAATTTTTATATATTTTCCCATTTAATTTACTTATTTCCACCTTAAAATAACTTTTTTTCTCTACTAGTCCCCATCTTAAAATCCATACATTCTACTCCTGTTAGGTTAACTTTCCTGTATTACGGTAATCCGATTTAACATCTCTTTTTCTTTCATAAGTTTAGTTTCTTATTTTCTGGAGAAGCATTTTAAGATGTTTTCTCTCTTTTTTCGTGCCCATTCATGCTTTTCCGACTGGCTGTATTCCGGCAATCATCATGCAGTTTTCCGACGAGCGTCTGATTATATTAGCCTGAAAACTTGGAACATAAGATCTGAATTAATATTTAGCAAGATGGATTGGAGTGATGAGGAGTTCTTTCGAATAGTTCTTGTGTCAGACTGTCAGAGACTAGTGACTGATACTAATGGATGCAAAGCGTCTCAGTTTCTGTAATCATGATTTGAAATTATATCAATAAAAACTATGTACAGTCGTGGGAAAAAAAAAAGTAAAAATCCCCTTACTAACTCTGTAACTATATGTAATAGAAGAAAGTTAATGGTATCAAACGTTAAGTCTTTAAATGATGTATATAAAGTCTTTTAATGATAAAGTCTAAAATAAAGTCTTTAAATGATGTATATAAAATTTGCTTAGGGGCCATCTACAAATCAACACCAGACCAAACTATCTTCAATTGCAACACCCAATTTCGACAATATATTTTAAATCTTCGGTTCAACCTATGGCTAGAAACGAAATTTTAAGTCGTTTGGATGATAAGTTTATGAAATATAAACATTCAAAATTTAGAGCTTCTAATGTTAAATTAAATTTTCATATCTTATACTATAATGCGAGCAAAAATTGTGTGTGTATGTGTGTGTGTGTGTGTGTGTGTGTGTGTGTGTGTGTGTGTGTGTAAATTTTTATCTTAAAAACGGCTCTAACGATTTTAATGAAATTTTGTATTTTACCATTTTCGGGCACGATAAGACTATTGGGCTAGGTCACGTGTTCGAGAAAATTCGACTAGTGGGTCATTTTGGGTAGTAATGGATCAGGGTCAAGCTAATTATATCTGAAAAACGGCTAATCGATTTTGACTAAATTTTATATCCAACCGTTTTTGGGAACGAGAAAACTATTGGGCTAGGTCACATGTTCGAGAAATTTCGATTAGTGGGTCATTTTTGGGTCACTTCGGGTCAAGCTAAATTTATCTAAAAAACGGCTCTAACGATTTTGACTAAATTTTGTAATCTACTGTTTTGGATTATGAGAAGACCAATGGGCTAAGTTACATGTTAGAGAAAATTCGATTAGTGGGTCATTTTTGGGTCGAGCTAACATTATCTAGAAAACGGCTCTAACGATTTTGACGAAATTTTGTGTTCTATCTTTTTCGGGCACGAGAATACCATTGGGATAGGCTGCATGTTGAGAAAATTCGATTAGTAGGTCATTTTGGGTCACTATGGGTCAGGTGTCAATCTAATTGTATCTAAAAAACGAATAAAACGATTTTGACAAAATTTTGTATTATACCGTTTCTGGGCATGAGAAGACCATTGGGCTAAGTCACATGATCGAAAAAAGTTGATTTGTGGGTGGGTCATTTTTGGGTCACTGTGGGTAAAGCTAATTGTATCTAAAAAACGACTCAAACAATTTTAACAATATTTTGTATTATACCGTTTCTGAGCATGAGAAGACAATTGGGCTAAGCCACATGTTCAAGAAAATTCTATTACTGGGTCACTTTAGGGTCACTGTGGATCAACTAATTATATCTAAGAAAAGTCTCAAAACATTTTGACAAAATTTTGTATTATATCGTTTCTGAGCATCAGATGACCATTGGGCTAAGTCACATGTTCGAGAAAATTCGATTAGTGGGTCATTTTGGGTCACTGTGGGTCAAGATAATTGTATCTAAAAAACGACTCAAACGATTTTCACAAAATTTTGTATTATACCGTTTCTGAAAATGAGAAGACCATTGGGCAAAGTCGCATGTTCGAGAAAATTTGATTAGTGGGTCATTTTTGGGTCATTGTGGATCAAGCTAATTGTATCTCAAAAAAGGCTCAAAATATTTTGAAAAAATTTTGTATTATATCATTTCTGAGCATAAGACCACTGGACTAAGTCACATGTTCAAGAAAATTCGATTAGTGGGTCATTTTTGGGTCACTGTGGGTCAAGCTAAGTTTATCTGGAAAACAGCTCTAATGATTTCGACGAAATTTTGTGTTCTATCGTTTTCGGGCATGAGAATACCATTGGGATAGGCAGCATGTTCAAGAAAATTCGATTAAAGGGTCATTTTGGGTCACATTGGTCAGGTGTCAAGCTAATTCAATCTGAAAGAAGACTCAAACATTTTGACAAAATTTTGTAATGTACCGCTTCTGGGCATGAGATGACCATTGAGCTAAGTCACAGGTTCGATAAAAATAGATTACTGGGTCATTTCGGGTGACTGTGGGTTGTATCTAAAAAATGAATCAAACGATTTTGACAAAATTTTGTATTATACCGTTTCTGGGCATGAGAAGACCATTGGGCTAAGTCACATGTTCGAGAAAAGTCGATTTGTGGGTGGGTCATTTTTGGGTCACTGTGGGTCAAGCTAATTGTATCTAAAAAACGACTCAAACAATTTTGACAAAATTTTGTATTATATTGTTTCTGAGCATGAGAAGACGATTGGGCTAAGTCACATGTTCAAGAAAATTCGATTACTGGATCATTTTTGGGTCACTGTGGGTCAACTTATTGCATCTAAAAAAAGGTTCAAAACATTTTGACAAAATTTTGTATTATATAGTTCTGAGCATGAGAAGACCATTGGGCTAAGTCTCATGCTCTAGAAAATTCGATTAGAGGGTTATGTTTGGGTCACTGCGGGTCAAGATAATTGTATCTAAAAAAAGGACTCAAAGTGATTTTGACAAAATTTTGTATTGTACCGTTTCTGGACATGAGAAGACCATATGTCTAAGTCGCATGTTCGAGAAAATTCGATTAGTGGGTCATTTTTGGATCCCTTTGGGTCAAGCTAATTGTATCTAAAATAAGGTTGAAAACATTTTGACAAAATTTTCCATTATATCGTTTCTGAGCATAAGAAGACCATTGGTCTAAGTCACATGTTTGAGAAAATTCAATTAGTGGATCAGTTTGGGGTCTCTGTGGGTCAAGCTAATTGTATTGAAAAAACGGCTCAAACAATTTTGACAAAATGTTTTACTACATTGTTTCCCAGCACGAGAATGGGATAAATCACATGTTCGATAACTTTAGATTAGTGGGTCCCTTTTGGATTACCGTGGGTCAAGCTAATGTTATGTATAAAACGACTTTAAAGATTTTGACTAAATTTATATTCTATCGTTTTCGGGTTCGAGAAGAGCATTGGTTAGGTCGTATGTTCGAAAAAATTTGGTTAGTTTGTCATTTTGGATAACTATGCCTCAGGATCATGCCAAATGTATCTAAACAGCAAGAATGATATAGTGAGAATAAAATATCGAATTGAACATAAGGCTAATTTTAACCGAGCTTAGCTTGGGCATTCCTGCTAGTTTTTATTAATATCTCCTGAAATTATAATCCTAATGTGATAATTTTTTTGTGCGGTTATAATACTAAAAAACACAAACATAAATACATTGAATTTGTAATTTTATGAAATCAATATTCGAAAAAAATATGAATAGCAACATACACTATATGGCCAAAAGTGATGGGTCATTTGCAATTTCAGACGTTTTGTTAAATATCTAGAAAATTACATGAGAAAATATCCTAAAACTCCAGGTGTGTAAACAGAATAATACAGGTCATACATTTCCGTGGGGGTTTTGTCCCGAAACCCCATAGGGAGCCGTCAACAAACTGAAAAAAAAAAACGAATATCTTTTGGATAACCCTGTAAAAACTAATGTAGCAAAAGCGTTCAAAAAATAGATTATGATTAAGTGGCTTATTGAAGTAAACTGCATTCATTTTTATTAGGATAGCATGTATACTCGTAGAGAAATTAATTTTTTTTATAAAAAGAGTCCCAAGTTTTTTGCTTCTAATTTGTAGAGTTCTTAATATAAAAAAAAGTTCTTTTCAGAAAATATGACAAAAAACAATGTGCACAATATCCTGCAATCAGAATTAAAAAATAATAAAAATTGTATAAAAAATGAGCACGTTTACTAAATAATGATCCAATGCGCATGACCGAATGTAATCAAAATATAATTTGCATAATGTGTTAGCTAAATATATAGAGCAACTTTTGTGAAAGTTTAAAAACATAGTTTGAAAAGTCTGAAAATTATCGTTGATAGAATAAGCTCAAAATCCGTTGTTCCCAAAATGAAGCAAAAAGATGAGGGGCTGTATCCATATATCCATTGATTAGTGCCAAGACAGCATACACAATATTGCACGTACTGTTGTATTTGGATACAATCCCTCATCTTTTTTCTTCCTTTTTGGAATAACGGATTTTGAGCTTATCCTATCAACGATAATTTTCAGGATTTTCAAACTATGTTTTTGAGACTTTCACAAAAGTTGCTCTATACATTTAGCTAACATATTATGCAAATTACATTTTGATTGTATTCGGGCATGCGCAGTGAATCATTATTTAGTTAACGTGCTCCTTTTTCACACAATTTTTATTATTTTTTAATTCTGATTGCAGAGTATTGTGTTCAATGCTGTTTGTCATATTTTCTGAAAAGAACTTTTTTTTATATTAAGAAATCTACAAATTATAAGCAAAAAACTTGGCAAAATTTGGGACTCTTTTTATAAAAAATTTAATTTCTCTACGAGTATACATACTATCCTCATAAAAATAAACACAGTTTATTACAATAAGGCACTTAATCATAATCTACAGCTCGAACGCTTTTGCTACATTAGTTTTTACAGGGTTATCCAAAGGATATTCGTTCTTTTTCAATTTTTTTGACGGCCCCTATGAGGTTTCGGGAAAAAATCCTCACGGTAATGTATGACCTGTACTATTCTGTTTACACACCTGGAATTTCAGGATAATTAATCATGTAATTTTCTAGATATTTAACAAAATGTCTGAAATCACAAGTGGCCCGTCACTTTTGGGCATATACTGTATAATGTTTTTGACATATTTATATCTATCATGTTCTGCTTTCTGCTTAAAATTTTCAATTGAAATTTTTTATTCCAAGTAGTTTTCTAACTATGATTAAAAACGTCAAAATGATGGTTTAATGGGCCATCTATGATGAGCCGAAGCTTCACTTGAAAAAAAAAAAACATATATTTTACCCATTTTATTGAAACGTTTGGGTTGACAATAGTCGAAACAAATGAAGCGAGTGAAACGGTACTATTAGCAAGAAATAATACATTAATAAAAGTGACATAGTCATTCTGCAGCATTTCAACAATCGAGTACGGAACTTCAATTTGGATACAGCCAATAAAATATGCTCTTTTTAAAATAATTAATTTCTCGGAAACTAATCGTACGAATTTAATGATAATTTGGATTTAGGCTAATTGTGAAGGGTGTAGAATTTTTTTATGGCGTCAAACTTGGATATTGCTATTGAAAAAACAAAGTTTGGGTTCGTTTTTATATGTAGATGACCTCCTAAGCAAATTTTATATACACCATTTAAAAGTAGACTTTATTTCCAATTGTTCAGTACCAGTAACTTTCTTCTACAATAATTTGTTGCAGAGTTAGTAGGGGGTGTTTAATTTTTTTTTCACGACTGTACATTAACAATCTATCTGCGTATTGGTGAGCATCTATTAGTATCTTTTCCATTCATTTCCTTTATTTAAAACCCTTTATCTACTGACGGTACTTATAAGCACCATCAAAATAATTTGTTATAAAATTCTTATAATACATAGATTAGTAGTAATACAGTTTAGAATGAGTTATAGATACATTATTTTATCTTGTTCCAAATACATTATTGGAAAACAAAATTTTTTTTGAAAGAATGATTTCTTTTGTCTTTGCATATTTTCAGCTTTCTTGGTGTTGAGGGGGAGGGATTTTTCAATTCGGAAATATTTCTATATTTCTATTGTAAGAACATTATATTTGTACATTTCTTAATTCTACAAAATACTAAGAAAAATATTTAAAATAAAAGATTTGAGTGGGGTTGTAAATATTGCACAAAATCCCTTATAAATTCAAATTTAATTAATCCTTATAAATCCTCCAATCCTTCTAAAATTTATGATTATGTAAATTTTCTCATGTAGTTTCACAAATTCACGAAAAATGCTTTAGAAGATAAAAATTTTCATGAATTCATAATTCAGTACGTAAAGCGTTATGCCACGATCCGACTGCATTTTTTTTTTATCACCTGTTTCTTCTAATGAAACGAATTCTACGACTGCAATCCTGAGTTATAACGAGTTTTCTGCTAATTTTCACTAATGTGATTTTAAATCGTTGCATATATATTTTATTTCTTACCTACATTCAATCATTATAGCGGAAATGATAGACTAACTTCATCTCTGAGCAATCTATTGTACGAAATAATGAATTTGTTGCAACACGTGGGTATTCTGATGATTAAATATTCATATGTCGCATTATTTTCCCCTATTACGTCATCACATAATATCTACAATCCATTTCTGTTACAATTCATTATTTAAAATTTATTTTGCTACATTTGTTCGAGATTAAATCTTTTTATTTCATTTATTCTTTGATATCCTCAAACTATAAAATATGCTTACGATTCTAAATATATTGAAATTTCCTGGTAGATTATGTTTATTAAGATGTTTTCTTTCTCTCTCTTTCTCTTGGTATTACAATCAATGTAAATGTAAAATATAATAATTACATGCCATCGTTAATTAAGAAAATCTGTCATTTTTAGGGTTTCGTTCATCTGACGAAACCCTATTCGTCTCGCTCCTCTGTCTGTCTGTCTGTCTGTCCGTCTGTCCGTCACAGAGCCCGTTCTCAGAAACTATACATGTTAGAGACTTGAAATTTTGGGTACTTATAGCTGAACACCTCACATCAAACAACAAATCATAAAATTTTGAAAAAGTTGGTAATTAACCTAATTACGGGCTAATTAAATTCTAAAATTAACCAATCAACCTTTTGAATGCAGGTGAAAATGCACGTTATCGAAATCCTCCCCAGTTTCTCCTAATGGTTGCCAGTAAACTCAGCGGATGCTCCGTCAAATCAGCCGGTGCAGGGTTACCACGGAGTACTTTAAGCAATAAATGAAGTGGACCTTCAAAAAGCAAAATTGGATCTGCCGAAATAGCGGTCGTACAAATTCGTAACAGGTGTAGAAATACGCGGAAAAAATTCTACTTTATTTTGGTATAAATTTCAAATTTCTGCGTAGGATAGAACGCAAAAAATCCACTAAAAATCGATCGATAAAAATTTAATTTCTGTGTTTTTAAAAACAATGAAAACAGATTTCCATTCACCGGAAGGCAGCTGTCATCATTTCTGGACATATCGGCGCGGGAGAAATTTAAGGGGAGGGAAGTCTAATACGAAATTTAAACTTTTTAAATATTAACTTTTTCGATTAAATTTTTTGACATCCGGGCTGGAAATTTCTCCCAGATTCCATACATACCCGGTTCAAAGAGATTGCTTCATTACGAGCTGAGATATTAATTATTATTTTATTAATTCCTTTCATTTCCATCAAATGCCAGATTAAGATGGAGGCACGCGCTTTTTTAACGGAGATTTCATTTAAATTAGGAAATTAACAATTAGCGTGGAGTGTTTCGACGGCGCGCTATGAGATAAGTATTAATTATTCAATATGAAAAAGTTTATAGGTTTATAAGTGTTCATCCCACTATTTCCGAATAGCAATTTCAGGAAATATCTTAAATTATTGTTTAAGACCGCCACTCGATGTCTTCGAAACTTTAAGATACTTTATAACACATAAGAAAAAGTGTAAAAAAGAATGGAGTGTGATATTTCGAGGAGTGGAGGGGGGGGGGGGGACTAGATTTATTTATTAAATCTTAGCGTTTGTTATCGCGGAAAATGTTTTAAATTGTTGGTTAAGACTGCACCGCCACCCTCCCGACCATGTATCTACGGAGAGATTGCGCAAAGGAGTTTCGTTCAGATATGCTTTTGTTAAGAATAGAGTGCGCTCCCTGGTGGTGGAATGCGGAACTAACGTAACGCGATTTTGTTAAAATTAGGAAATATAACAAGGCGATCCGTTTGCAACTTTAAGATACTTCATACTTCATGACACACAATAAAAAGCTTATAAAATAATGGTGCATGCAATTTCCTGTGAAGGGAGGGCGGGGGAGGGGCGCTGGATTTCTTTTTTAAAAAAATAGCGTTTACGACCTTTTTAGGTGTCTTTTTTGAGCACTATGATATACTCAGACACGTGCTGCTTATGAAATATAAAAATGTCAAAATTTTAGTTACCACTATTTCCGAATAGTACTTTCAGCAAATTTCTTAATTTCTCGCTTAAGGCCGCCACCAACTCCAGTAACACATCCACTGATAGGTTGTTTAACAGAGTTTCGATCTGATACACTTTTGTTATGAATAGTGTGCGCTCCCTGGTGGTGGAATTTGCAACTAACATAACGCAATTTTGTTAAAATTATGAAATCTAACAAGTCGATCTGCTGGAAACTTTGACATAGTTCATAGCACATAATAAAAAGCTTATAAAAGAATGTTCCGTGCAATTTCCTGGGGCGCCTACCTATCTCGGGTGCTATAGACCCGATCCCCTCGACTAATATACCTACGGATAGGTTGTAAATTGGAGTTTCCTTTGGATAGAGGTTTGTGTAGAATAGAGTGCGCCCCTGGTTGCGAAATGTGGAACTAACAGATTTCACAAAAGGATAAAGTGTTTTAAAGGAATATTAAACGAAACCCTCTGTGCGATCTGTGATCACACTTACCCACTTGTTAGGGTTTCGTTCATCTGACGAAACCCTATTCGTCTCACTCCTTTGTCTGTCTGTCTGTCCGTCACAGAGCCCGTTCTCAGAAACTATACATGTTGGAGACTTGAAATTTTGGGAACTTATAGCTGAACACCTCACATGAAACAACAAATCCTAAAATTTTGAAAAAGTCTTAAATTTAACCCTTTGGGCTCCCAAATGTGTATTTTAAACAATTCTTTCTAAGTGAGCCCCTAATTAGGTTGGAGGCATGAAATTCCACATACGTATAGCTGAAAACCTGAGACAACAAGACAAATCATAAAATTTTGAAAAAAGTTTGATATTTAACCCTTTAGGGTCCAACTTCTGTATTTTAACCAAATTTTTTTCTAACTGAGAACCTAATTAAATTAGAGACATGGAATTTTGCATTATTATATTTAAACACATGAGCCCACACAACAAATCATAAAATTTTGAAAAAGTTTTATATTTAACCCTTTGGGCTCCAATTTGTGCATTTTCAGCAATCCTTTTTAAAAGAATTCCTAATTAAATTGGAGGCATGCAATTTTGTATTCTTATAGCTAAACACCTCAGATCACACGAAAAATAATAAATTTCGAAAAAGTTTTATATTTAACCCTTTGGATTCCAGCTTGCGTATATTAAGCAATTCTTTTTAACAGAGCCGCTGATTGAATTAGGGAATTGAAATTTTGTATACTTATAGCTGAACGCCCCAGATCCCACGACAAATAATAAATTTTGAAAAAGTTTTATATTTAACCCTTTGAACTCCAGCTTGTGTGTTTTAATGAATTCTTTTTAACAGAACCCCTAATTGAATTAAAGACTTGAAATTTTGCATACTTACAGCTGAACACTTCAGATCACACGACAAATAATAAATTTTAAAAAAGTTTTATATTTAACCCTTTGGACTCCAGATTGTGTATTTTAAGCAATTCTTTCTAAATGAGCCCATAATTCAATTGGAGGTTTGAAATTTTGCATACTCATAGCAGAACACCTGAGGCCAGGCGACAAATCATAAAATCTTGAAAAAGTCTTACATTTAACCCTTTGAGCTCCCATATAATTTTTTAAGCAATTCTTTCTAAATGAACCCCATAATTAAGTTGGAGACATGAAATTTTGCATACTTATAGCAGAACATTTAAGACCACACGACAAATAATAAATTTCGAAAAAGTTTTATATGTAACCCTGTGGACTCCAGCTTGTGTTTTTTAATCAATTCTTTCTAACTGAGCCCCTAATTAAATTGGAGACCTGAAATTTTGCATACTTATAGCTGAACGCGTCAGACCATAAGACAAAATATGATATTTTAAAAAAGTCTCATATTTAACCCTTTGGACTTCAACTTCTGTATTTTAAGCAATTCTTTCTAACTGAGCCCATAATTAAATTGGAGGTTTGAAATTTTGCATACTTATAGCAGAACACCTGAGGCCAGGCGACAAATAATAAAACCTTGAAAAAGTCTTACATTTAACCCTTTGAGCTCCCATATATATATTTTAAGCAATCCTTTCTAAATGAACCCCATAATTAAGTTCGAGAGATGAATTTTTGCATACTTATAGCAAAACACCTAAGACCACACGACAAATAATAAATTTGTGTTTTTTAATCAATTCTTTCTAACTGAGCCCCTAATTAAATTGGAGACCTGAAATTTTGCAGACTTATAACTGAACGCGTCAGACCATAAGACAAAATATGATATTTTAAAAAAAGTCTTATATTTAACCCTTTCGACTTCAACTTCTGTATTATAAGCAATTCTTTCTAACTGAGCTCTAATTAAACTGAGGACGTCAAATTTTGCATACTTATAGCTGAACACTTGTGATCACATGACATAATATAAGTGCGAAAAGGATCTAAAACGGAGTTTCGTCGGACAGACGTTTGTTTAGAATAGAGTGCACTCCCTAGTTGCGAATTGTGGGTTTAACAGATTTTGCAAAGGGATAGTGTTTTGAAAGAAATATTAAACGAAACCCTCTGTGCGATCTGTGATCACACTTACCCACTTGTTGTTGTACGAATGTGTAAATTAATTTTTTTATTTCATTTTATTATATACATATATATTGACTATATATAGTCAATTTTTTTGTAATTATAAACCATTTTAGCAAATGAAAAATTGATCATAAAAATGAAATTCTTTATGATACCATAAAAATTGATCATCCAAAATGCTGTATAGAAAAATTACAAAAAGAATGTAGAAAACATGAATAAAAATCGAAACTTATATTGTGAAATTCTTGTCAAGGGCATTATTCCACAATATATATATATAAATTGGAAATCGAAGACGATGTGTTATATATAATGGTTATATATATATATATATATCTATATATCTGTGTGTGTTTACTTGAGTTTGAAACATAATATCAGATTTAATAAACTACAATTGCATAGAAGCAAAGTACTTTTAAAAATTCTATACACAATTTACTACAAATAGGTCAAAGTATATGCTAAATTTCCAGATTCTAGAGCCAAGAGGTTATAAACCATGTAATTTAATTCTAGACAGAATATTCACTAAAATGATGGCAATAACTTTTTCAGTTTTAAAAGTATACGATGAATTAAAACTTATCGCACCCTAAGTAAAAAATTGGAATTTGAGAAATATGGCAGACCTTACACAAATGCTTTTAATGAATGATAATGGGTATGTTACGAAAATCCTTTTTCTTTGCAATTCAGTGACTTGCATCAAGGTTTGACACGGTGTTGCCAGACGGGCTACTTTTTTTTAAATTCAGATTCTTGACTGGCACAACTTTTGAAATGGTAAAGTGCCACTTATTTAACTACAGATTAATTAAGGCGAAAACAAAGGGAATTTTAACGTTTCAAAAAAGTGCTGCCAATCAAGAAATCTGAATTTTAAAAAAGCAGCCTACTGGCAACACTGGTTTGTCAAAGGAGAAAGAGGGAAGGAGAGATATTTGTTTATTTACTTATTCTAGATTCCTTTCATTCTTTTATTAAAGGGAAGGGAAAATTTGAAAAATATTCACTCTGCTATCTATGACTGATCTTTTTAGTTCACAGGCTATCAAAGCATGAGAGCTAATGTACCCGCAAGTTCTGTATGTGCAGTCGTGGAAAAAAGTAAACATCCCTGCTAACTCTGCAACAAATTATTCTTGAAAAAAGTTACAGGTACCAAACGATTAGAAAAAAAACCCTACTTTTAAATGATGTATATAAAATTTGCTTAAGGAGCTGTCTACATATCAAAACGAACCCAAACTTTTTTTTTTCAATATCTATACCCAAGTTTGATACCATAAATAAATTCTACACCCTTCACTTAGCTGAGATCCAAATTCTCATGAAATTCGAAAAATTACTTTCCGAGAAATTAATTATTTTAAAATGAGCATATTTTAGGGGCTGTATCCAAATTGAAGTTCGGTACCCGATTGTTGATATGCTACAGAAAATGTATTATTTTTTTCAATATGGCTATTTCACTTGCTTAATGTGTTTCGACTATTGCCAGCCCAAATATTTCAATGAAATGAGTAAAATATATTTTTTCAAATTAGGCTTTTCTGCATATAAAAGACGGCTCCTTAAACTATCATTTTGACGTTTTTTAATGATAATTCGAAAACTACTTGATAGAAAAATTTGTAATTGAGAATTTGCATAAAGCAGGACATAATAAATATAAATCTATCAAAAAAGTTATAGGTTGCAATTCATATTTTTTTCGAATATTAATTTCCTAATTCATATTATAAATTTTTTAAAATTATAAATTCAATGTATTTATGTTTGCGTTTTTTAGTATTATAACCACACACAAAATTATTGCATGAGGATTATAAATTCAGGAGATATTAATAAAAATATGAAAATGTAATTTAACATTAGACGCTCTAAATTTTGAATGTTTATAATTCAAAAACTTATCATTCAAATGACTATAAATTCGTTTCTAGGCATAGTTTGAACCGAAGATTAAAATATATCGTCAAAATTGGGTGTTGCCATTGAAAAAAAAACAAAGTTATGTCTGGTTTTGAATTGTAGATGGCCCTCCTAAGCAAATTTTATATCCATCATTTAAAAGTAGACTTTATTTCCATTCGACTGGTACAAGTAACTTTCTTTTATTATAATTAGTTGTAGAGTTAGTAAGGCGTGTTTACTTTTCCCCCCCACAACTGTACGTATGTATGCACGTAACGCGATAATTCTTGATAGAAATATCCGATTTGCTTCAAATTTTCTGCACCGGTTTATTCTCATAAGGCGCTTCCCTGGTTAGATTTGAAGGTTCATTTGTTAATTATAAAGGGGGGAAATGGGGGAGCTAATCCCCCTCCCCCTTAATTTAGCTAAATGGGTTTTTTTGCCGATTTCTTCATTTTTCGAGGGGCATTATTCTTTCAAATAAGAGTAGGGTAACTCCGGGAGAGTCGCCGCATACGGGATAGATGCCGCACCCCTTGTATTTCTTGTAATTATAGATAGATGGTCGTCAAACGCACAGTATAGGTGCGCAATAAGATTATTTTAACCAGTATATAGCGTGAATCCCATTTCGATGTTTACTTCTAGAAGTACAATCCTTAATTTGACGTAAGTGCATGATTTCACTGTCCAAACTTTTAAACACGTTATGTTTAAATACTTTTCATACACCAATTATTAAATGCATGCATGATTTCAAAGTCAAAACTAAGTGTAGCGTTTGTATAGAGTACTGTGTGTATGGTTATGCCATTCCCCTTAGCGGTGGCAGGTAACTGTGATGGCCGATGTCTGCACCATGAAAAATAGGATACATGCCGCACAGCTATTCCGGTATACATGCCGCAGTTATATGCATATAAGCACCTTCATAAAGAGCTTACAAAATTTGTTTCTGGCACCAGTAAAAAAGAAAAGTAATATTTGCTTTCTTTAATTAGAGCATTTTCATGATTATTTAAGTAAAGATAACTTCTTTTAAAAAAGTGGTACCAATCGAGTAAAATTAATGTAAAAGTCACCGGTCCCGAAAGAGTTAACAAATAAATTATGGAAACACAATTTTACTTTTTTCTTTTTCCCTTTCTAATACATTGATGTTACGTTGTTGCTGAAACAACAATTAAAATTTAATGTAAAAAAGTAAGTCGATAATTTTAACAGTGAAACTAGCAACACTTATTAATTTGAATCTACTAATACGGTTCATTGTACTCATTTAGTATCATTTTGTTATTACATCGTTAATTATAGTCCAGATATGAATATTTTTTTTAAATATTTTTATTTATAATTTCATTCTGTTCTTATTACAAGCACGGCATAACTACTACACAAGTGCGGCGTCTCAGCCTGAATGTACGGGTGACGCGCCGCAGTGCAATGTTTTAGAAAAAAATTGTTAAAAAATATTAATAATTGGTTTTGAATTTTTTTTTATAGCAGTACACGCGTTGTATATTTAACATTAAATAGCACAGCATGATTTCTTTTTAATTTTATGTCCACCATGGGACTTTATACACAAATTCAAAAAAATGTGCGGCATAAATCCCGGAATTACCCTATAATATACGATTACAGGGTTCGTATGGGTACCGTTATTTTCAAGGCCAAATATCAGTATTTTTTTTTTTGAAAAATAAATCTAGTTTAAACGGACGAAACTTCGCTTTATTTAAAGAGAGATTTTCCATAAGAAAATACTGGTACCGAAGAATTTCTTAGTCTGGAAATTCAAGGACCCGTACGAACCCTGGATTAGTGTGAATAGCCTGTGAGCTAAATGCCTTCAGTTTAACTGGCCACTCTTCTTTTTATTCAGATTTATACCCATTATATGATTTGACAACATTAATAGTACAACTGAAACAAAAGTGGTTTATGGGTTCACTGGAATCATCTCCTATCCCCCATAGAAAAAAACACTTCACGGAACATTATTATTTTTAATAGAAATAGGCATATTGAACTTTTGAAGAAAACTTTTTTTTTATCTTGCCGTACACCGCTGAGAAGAACTTGACACAGTTTTATTCCCATACATATTTTTAAAAACACTCATTTTGTGGATGTTGTAATAACAAGGCTTTAGCAAATAATGTAGATAATTACTAATATCTGGGCTTAAAGTGTTTATTTGATGCTAATGTTTCTGTTTTAATCAAATCTGACAACTTATTTTAGATTTGTACGAATTATGATATTTTTTTAACTGACTTGGGATGACTGATATACACTAAAGTATAAAATTCTTTGACGGGAGGGGAGGGGGGGAGTGTCCCCTCCTCCAAATGGCGCTCCTGGGCATAATATTTAAAAAATGCTGCAATAAGAAATCCATAAACACATGCCCAGTCCGCAGTCACATTTTTTGAGAGCTGAATCTGCCTCAGGGAATGCAGCCTAAGAGTCCTGAGGGAACCCGAAAATTCCATTTGAAGCCAACCCCGACCAAAAAAAATCACATCAACCCGCAACCCAACCCGAACCCGGCAAAACAATTTTCGGCGACTCGCAACCCGACTCGAACCCGAGATGAAAGGAAAGTAAATCATGTTTTAATGCAATCATCAAAATTAATCTACAATTATATCTTTAATATCAGTTTTATATTTTATATAGAAAAATGAACATATCTATATTCCTCATTATTCGAACACAATAAAACCTCTAAATAGCGGCCACCTCGGGATCGTTTAATAAAGTCTTGCATCGGGTTGGGTTGTTATTAATTTCTTTTTTCGGGTCGGGGTGACTCTAATTTTCTTTCGGTGGGTTGGGTTCACCCTAGAATCATTCTTGTGGGTCAGATTTAGGTTTTTTTGCGATTCGGGTTATTGAAACTTTCACAGAAAGTTTAAGAAACTATATTCCAGATGAAAATAAGTACGTATTTGAATATGAATGAATATATGTTTCATTTACTGCTTGAGAAGTAAAATGTATATAAAAAATGTGATAGTAGACTATTCTTTTTTTTTACCCGGTACAGTTGAGAACCATTTTTTCTTCTCTCGGAATGTGGAAAATATTACCAACATTTCATTTTTAATACACACAAAAACCCATATATAGTATTTGTGATAGTTTAAGCACACATATACATATTACGCGCGGGCAGATTGTGAGGACTATTCAGAGGCAAAATCGTACAAATATATAGGTGTGTTACGATGTTACGAATTGAAAAGTGTTCGCTAAATAGAGGTTGCACTTTCCGGTAGTATCCGTTATGGAGGTTATATTGTGTATAGATTTTTAACCTAAAAAAAAAAAAATATTTCTTCTTTTAAAAAATCGTGTCAAACCGTACCCGACCCGCAAGAGTCAAAACACAACCCGAACCCGAAACAATGAAAGTCCATCCGACCCGACTCAGACCCGAACCGCGGATCGAGTCGAGTGAGCGTAAAAGCGGGTAACCCGACCCGCTGGAATTTATGGAAATTTATGGAAATCCAAATTTTCACATTTTTTTGCAAGTAGTTTTCAATATATGCTTAAAAAACGGCAAAATGATGGTGACAATGAATTTATATAAGTGGGTAATTTATATAAGTTGAAGTTGAGTGTGGGTAATTTATATAAGTTGAGTGAGTTATATAAGTGAGTAATTTATATAAGTGACAATGAATTTATATAAGTGAGTAGATTTGCACTTTGCAGTGATCATTCGGTGGTAATATAATTGCTAGCTGAGGTATATCCTCACTGATAAGTAAGTTAGGAAATAGAATCAACTTACGCTATTATCTACTCTAAAAAGTATTTATTTTTTTTTCTGTCTTTACTATTTAGAAATATTTTACCTAATATTTTATAAAAATCCTATTTGCAAAATAAAAATAAATGTAGGCGATTTTTTACGAACGCTAATTGATAACTGTAATTTCTCACAATGTATATTTGTACTCAATGGCATAACTAGAGTGTTTATTTTGTCATGTACAGGCTAACGATGCATGACAGTTGTTTATGATTCGGCAACACAGACAACTAAAACAGAATTCTTAATTCGTCCGAAACAAATATTGATAAAAATCAATATTTGTTAGAAAATTCATTACTATTATACGTTTTTGTTCTGTATTTACTTGGGACTGAACTCACCTTGATGGGTGCCAGAGGTGAAATGACGTCATGCCATGAACGCAATCGGCACTGTGACGTTGCAGACCCCTCCTAAACAAATATGCTCAGATGCTGAGCGCGCAGGAGGCACGGCTCAGGCATGCGCGATGCGGAATTGATCTCTCCAACATCCTCCAGATGGAAGCAGGGCTGTTAGAAGCATCCCTATAGCGCGATGCCGGCGATGAATGAACTTGGAAAAGAAAGGATGCCAATTTACGATCACAACAATGTTGCAATTTTGTTCATGTATTTCTCTGAGACATAGATGCAATATAACAAAAATGTTACATTTCCTAATGATGCATCGGTTTTTCATTCATGATATGATAGTCTCTTCGCAATTAAGGATAATTTTTAAATAATTTAGTGCAAAAAAGTCTGATAAATAAATAAATAAAATAAATAAATGAGTAAATAAATAATAAAATAAGTACACATTTAAGTAAAAAAAAAAGTGCCCAAAATGTCACATTTTAAAAAATGCAGATCAAGAAAACATTGAATAAATAAAGGTATTTGTAAATAAAATTTCAAAATTAAGAATTTAAAATTAATTCTATAATTATTTTTTTTATTATCTGCATACAATTACTTTTATTCAAATATTGTAACAAAGAACATTACAGTTTACAAAATGTCAAGTTTTGACAATTCGCAGAAAAAGTGTTATAGTATTTTAAAATAAAATTGAAAAAGTGAAAAATAAATAACCATGAATTCGTTCTTTTCATTTATTTAAATTATTTTTTTTTAACTTTAAAGATCAGATTTTAAAAAGAATTTACAGTAGTAAATATCAAATTTTGCAAAATGCGGAAAAAGTTTAATGAATAAATACGATTAGTTATTGAAATAAAATTGAAAAATAAATAACCATGAAATTTGTTCTTTGCCTTTATTTATTTATTTTTTTAACTTTGAACAGATTTTTAAAAGAATTTACAGCAGTAAATGTCAAATTTTGCAAAATGCGGAAAAAAGTTTAATGAATAAATACGAGTAGTTATTAAAATAATATTGAAAAATAAATAACCATGAATTTTTTTTTCAACTTTAAAAAACAGATTTTAAAAGGAATTTACAGCGGTAAATGTCAAATTTTGAAAAATGCGGAAAAATGTTTAATGAATAAATACGAGTAGTTATTAAAATAAAATTGAAAAATTGAAAAATTAATAACCATGAAATTTGTTCTTTTTATTTATTTAAATTATTTTTTAACTTTAAAGAACAGATTTTAGAAAGAACTTACAGCAGTAAATGTCAAATTTTGCAAAATGTGGAAAAAGGTTTAATGAATAGATACGAGTAGTTATTAAAATAAATTTGAAAAATAAATAACCATGAAATTTGTCCTTTTCATTTATTTAAATTATTTTTTTAACTTTAAAGAACAGATTTTACAGCTAATTTACAGAATTTACAGCAGTAAATGTCAAATTTTGTAAAATGCGGAAAAAAGTTTAATGAATAAATATGAGTAGTTATTAAAATAAAATTGAAAAATAAATAACCATGAAATTTGTTCTTCTTATTATTTTTAAACTTTAAAGAACAAATTTTAAAAAGAATTTACAGCAGTAAATGTCAAATTTTGTAAAATGCGGAAAAAATTTAATGAATAAATACGAGTAGTTATTAAACTAAAATTTCAAAATTTCAAAATATATAAATAGTTATAAAAATGATTAAAAATTTATTCATTCTGATTTAAAACTGAAAAGTACTATTAAAAACGTAAAATACGATTGAAAGGAAAAATAAGTTTATTAATGAAAAATACGATGAAGAATGATGTGCTCATTTAAAAATGAAAAAGGAAATATTGATTTAAAAATACAAAATGAAATGATGATTTAGAATGAAAAATACAATGATTTAAAAAAGGAAAATAAGATTTAAAGATGAAATTTATTAATTACTATTTTAAAATGATAAATGTATGAGAAGTTATAAAAATAAAATGAAAAAAAATTAATAAAATAAACATAAATTTTATTTAAAGAAATATTTTCGAATATATTTTTTTTTTAAGAAATATTATAATTTACGAAAAGTAAAACTTGAAAGTGGGGAAAAAGAAAAAAAAGTTCAACTGTTATGCCCGTAACAATATTGCGTAGAATTGAGTCAACTGTATTGTAGAGTAGAGTTATAATTATTTTGCGTACAGTTGGGATATGGATTGACTACCATGTGACTATATATTGATCACCTTTTTAATATTATATTAGAGTCCCTTTTTTGTCTGCTGCCCCTCAATTTTTTTTGTGTTATTAACTATTATTCATAAAAATTTCTGCATATTCCTGCATGGATAACTTGTAAATGGAACAAAAGGGCATAAAAAACTCGCGTATTTCTTATTTTTTATGTCTCATTCTTCTCATCAGTTTTATTATTATTCATTTAAAATGATGAAGAAAGGTTTCTGTTATAGCGAGGTTTCGTCTTAGAATTAGATCGTACGGAATGCTATAAATAATGAGAATTTATATTAAACAAAACTAGTTAAATTAATCGTTTATTCATATATATATATATATATATATATATATATATATATATATATATATATATATACATATACATATAATAATAAAGCCAATACACTTCTCTTAAAAATTCTTAATCAATTATATGTACTTACTACAAATAATGATAATACACATTGTATAAAAAATAGCTATCAACTTGTTAATATTTTAAAAAATCTTCATTGTGTTTATAATATAACGACATATGACTTCAAAGATCTTTTTAATAATATAGACCTATTAGATTTACATAAAATTATAAATGCATTATTTAAAAAATATTATAAAAAACTGGAATTACCATCTAATATATTGCATATTTTAAATCTTTAACTAACTTCATTATCTATAATAATTATATATTGCAAGATAATACTTTATATTTACAGCATGTCGGTATACCACAAGGCGGTTGTACTTCCAGTTTACTCTCAGACTTATACTTATATCATTATGAACGTAATTTTACTAATAATAATCTACATTTATATCGTTATATTGATGACATCATTTTAATTGATACTGATCAATCTGCAATTACCCGATTTCCAGTTGATTATCCCACTAATTTGGAATTAACGGAAAACCTTTTATCTAACAATACAATTAACTTCTTAGATCTTAAAATTACAATAAAAGACAATAAAACAATCACAGATTTATATGACAAACGTAAAGAATTTAAATTCAAAGTTAATACATTTACAAATTTTAAATCTTGTCTACATCATTCTGTATTTCGGAATATAATACTTAATCATTTATATAGAATAAAATGTTTATGTTCTTCTCCTCTCATTAACAATAATATTAAAAAACTAATTTATGATGCATTAAATCATGGTTTTCCAAAAAAATTCATATATTCATTAATATACAATTAGTACTTTTCTTACATGATCTATTAAAACAAATTAACACATGCGTAAACAAAATTACAAAAAAATTATAAAATAAAAAAATATCTATAAAAAATTAAAAATTGTAAAATAATATAAAAAAAATATTATAGGTTGGTTGGGTGGGTAGATGTTAGAGTACGGAAGAGGGTGGTGTTGTCTGGATAATGCGCAATGGTTAATTATATATAAAAAAAAATGGGGGCTCTTGTATTATTACTATATTTTTGTTACGTATTTTATATGGATGTTGATTTGATATTTTATATGTAATTGGAGAATTTCATTAATATTATAATTAGCCTAATTATTGATTAATCTAATTTACAATTATTTGTTATTAAATTTTAAATTTACTAAGGACAATATCATATTAATTACTAATAGTATGCCATTCTTATAGTGAATAATATACATATAAGTATGTTTAATATAAATATAGTTATACTGTATGCATTAAAATTGTGTAATTATTTTTATTATTATTACTCTATTCTTTTTAATATTTATTATCGGTTTAATGTTTTTGAATGTCCCACATTCATACTTTATGGTTTTTTATGGATGTCTGAAAATAATCCACACTCTATATTTGTGCTTTTTAAGTAATGGGTATTTAAGTATCATTTAACCTTCTATTTACTTCCACATGTTTTTTATTTCCTGTTCATTTTATAAATATCTGATATATAATTCATTAAAAAATAATTTTTATATTTAATAATTATTTATATTAATTATTACTGAATTTATTTTGTTTTATAGCATATAGCTATATGCTATATATTATCAATGTTCTAGAATTATTTAAATTCTTAGTTTAGTTTAAATAAGTTAGCTAATAGAATATATTGTATGCTTTTAAATTTTATTTACAATAGTTTTTAAATACATTGTGTGGTTTATATTCGGTTTATAATTCTCTCTATATAAGGATATGTTTGGTTTTGCTGTTTATACAGTTATTTACATTCAAATGCTTACAATTATTTATACAGTTATTTACATTCAAATGCTTACAGATATTTATCTTGCGTTAGTTGTTTAATAGAAGTAATACTAGATGGCAGCACTAAATTTGTCTCTTTAAGATAGCTCCTATTTTTAATTTTTCTAGCTCCATTTGAGTTATAATTTAATACACCAGGGGGTATTTTTAGCTAAATTTTGACGATATTGTTAAACTTTTATTAATTAATTTGATAGTGCATTTTAAATAATGTAATTAATATCTATTTATTTTATATTAGATTAAATGTGTTTAACAAGGTATTTCAAATTTTATTTCAAATTGTATTAACTGCATCCTTTGGTATCATTTACTGTGATTTCTTAACTGTTTTATTCACCTTAATCTTTTTGATATACTGGCAGCCATGTGCGCGTGGATTTTTGTAAAATACTGAAATATTAATCGGTATGGTGTTTATTATTTATATTTTATATCCTATAAATATTTAAATACGTTTTATTGATTCTTCCATTTCATAATATTTGTTTCTATTCTGCTTTCATTTTTAATCAATTCACTTGATTTTTTGGTTGTTTGGGCACAGGGGAAAATAACTTTTAGCTTTAGCTTATTTTTCCCACAGAAAACAACCATTTTGCTTATATCATTGAATTCTGTGCCCTTGATAACGTAATTCAATGTATAAGCTTTTCAATTTTTGTCGGTTTCCACTTTTTTCTTTTTCTTCCATAATAATTCTTATATTAATTTTTAATACTTACAGCTTTAATTCATAATAATTGACGGTGGATGATTATGTTTAATTAATGGTTATATATATATATAGATATGTATATATATAAAGAAATTATAAAAACAAACTTTATTTTGCTGCCACTTATTTTCGGAAATGTTTCAGAGAAATTTTTATAGTATGTTAATCAGTCTTCTGAAATTGGATAAGAGTTTTTAGGATGCTATGAATTATCAATTAAACATTTTTAGTTGCATAATTGAATTTATACATGCATAAGAATAAAAAAAATATAGGGATTTTAATGTTGATGCTAATGTTATTAGTTTATATATACTTTATCCGAGAGAGGAGATTCTCATTGATGATATTCTTGCAATGATGCACATGGTAAAATAGTAAAATCTCGTATGTTAAGTCTCGTATGTCTCGTATTATCACAATATTATTATTACACTACATCATACTACAATGTTTAGTATATTGTTCAATTATTATACTTAACTATTTTTAGGTACGTTCGTAGTTATATAAATACGTAGTACCTATAGTCGTCGTCTGGTTCGTCCGTCTGTCTGTCCGCATATAACAATGCAAATGAATGCATTTCCAACCGAATGGTTTGAAATTTAATATATATAATCGTTGCAGAATTCTGTCGAGTCATTTCAAATTTCATGAAAATCGAATCAAAACTTAAAAAGATAATAATATATACTTTATCCGAGAGAGGAGATTCTCATTGATGATATTCTTGCAATGATGCACATGGTAAAATATTAAAATCTCGTATGTTAAGTCTCGTATGTCTCGTATTATCACAATATTATTATTACACTACATCATACTACAATGTTTAGTATATTGTTCAATTATTATACTTAACTATTTTTAGGTACGTTCGTAGTTATATAAATGCGTAGTACCTATAGTCGTCGTCTGGTTCGTCCGTCTGTCTGTCCGCATATAACAATGCAAATGAATGCATTTCCAACCGAATGGTTTGAAATTTAATATATATAATCGTTGCAGAATTCTGTCGAGTCATTTCAAATTTTATGAAAATCGAATCAAAACTTTAAAAGAGAATAATAAAAGTTTTCTTCATTCTATTAAATCCTATCATACGTCATTAATTCTATGATATCCCATGATAGGTAATGATTCTAGGTTGCCATGGTGATGACTTCCTGTTTAAGATGGAGCCATATTATTTCCGTATTATTGAATTTAATATATGCAATCGTAATAAATTTTGTATTCATGCATTTTTGTATAAAAGTGCAACAGCTATTGACCAAGATCTGAATATTTACAAAACTAGTTATAGTACGAACGCACCTTGTTTGCCACGTTTGACGTACAATTTTCACCTCGTTCGTTTCATTGAGGTTTTCTTTAAACTGCAAGAAAAAAAGACAGATGTTTCTTAATCTAGTAAAATATAATGTAACCACAAATAAAAATATACAATAACCTCTTCTGATTTACTCATTATTCCGAAAAACGTTCTTCATCTTTAGAAACCCCAGGGACCAATATATTTCCAAGATTTAAGATTTAATTTTTGGAAATATTTCAGAGTAGTTTCTATAGTGTATTAAGGGGGTCCGGGACACATTTTAAAATAATTTTTATTTATTGAGTAAAAATTTTGAATTCTTTTGTGATGGTTAATCATATCATTTGTAAACAAAATCACATGATAAAACTTCTATTTTTTTTAATTAAAAATTTAAAATTTATTGAAAAGGTTGGGTAATTTAAAATCATTATAACTCAAAATATTATTTGTAGAATTAAAAATTTTTTTAATATAAATAAACAGAAATATATAAGTTTTAAGTGTGATTCAGCATTTTAAAATACTAATTAAAAATATAATAAAAATATTTAAAGTAAAAATTTCTTTAAATAAACGGTCAATTGTGAGTATTACTCGCGCACAGAGGGCTCCGTACAATAATATATGAATTAGTAAGTGTATTATTTAAAAAATTCCGTTGCTAAAAAAATACTAAGACTTTGTAAAAACTATACAACGTAGGGTTGGGTATAGCTGTATAATATACAGGGTGCAAAGGGAAGTCTCTTTAACCTGGAAATACTTGCGAACGGAGAGAGCTACAGCTATACAAGTGAGGTAACGGTACAGTAAAGCAACTACGTTCGACCTAATGCAAACGACAGCAGCACCCCTAGAGGCGAAATTTGTAAGATAACCATTGCAAATCGAAAACGAAAAGAGGTAGAGCAAATTTTCAAATTAGAAAGTTTTAGAGCATCAATTAATTAGTAGGAAACGACATCTGGTTCATACGGATAAGATAAATGTCGCCTGCATATCCAAAAATGTCCGAAATCGATGAGCGACGATTCTACTTTGCCTATTCACATTCCGGAATAAACTGATGAAATAATTGAATGACAGCAGAATATTCAAACGAATTTCTTAGAAAACAAAAACCTGCTAATTTACTCTTTCATTAGAAAAGCAAAATTTTATTAAAATATTCTTGGTGCTATTTCTCAGTTTTGGAATTAAAATTAGGTGGCTAGACCGTCTACCCACCGCCCTTGAAAGGGTTAAATCTATGTCGTCGTATTGAAGAGGCTTGCAATAGACGTTCCATGCTGAGAAATGTGCATGCAGAATTACTCTCACGAATACAAACGTGTATAGTGAGCAATGGCGAACTTTTCGAACATATACTGAATATTAACTTTTTATCACTGTGATACAGTTTGTATTTTTTTTTTTTTTTTTTTTTTTTTTTTTTTTTTTGTGTGTGTGTGTGTGTGTGATGTCATCAAAATGTATTGAGATAAGTACATATTTATAGCATAAATTGTGCGTATTTCTTCATACTTCTGACTTTTCCATTCAAACGTTTGTTATTCCATATAGGTTTTTAGTTAACCTTTAAAGACATAGTAGGTGTATTGAGAGAGCCACTCAATGGAAACTAGTTGCGAATCCCATAGTATTTATGTGATTCATTCTCATTAAATTAGTCTGTTTTTAACAATTTGACGTTTATTGCTTTTATACTGCTACTGGGCATTGCATTACATAAATATATCCTTAAAATTTGTTATCTAGGCTTTAAAAGCCGATGGAGCGTAGGGTACGCAGTCTCTGTCATTATGTATGTCTAAACCGTCCGTGTCTTTAAGGATTAATATCTCGGCTAATTACGGACGATTTTTTCCGAAATTCATGATCAACAATGCTTTTATACTTCTGCTACTATAAGTACCTCCAGCTCTGCTCAACACTTTTGCTGAAGCCCGTAAATCGAAATTTAAGTGTAACGGAAAAATGCGATTTTCTGACCTAGGATAATCGCTATAATTTTCCTGCAAGGTTTAAATTAATGTATACTACTTCTAATTTTTTCATAATTTTAGTTTCAATAGATTCGGAATTAGATGGGGGGGGGGGCATATTTTTGCACTACATTTTCCACCATTACTTTGAAAATATAATACCTAAAATTAAATGAAATATATGTTTGATTTCAGCGTTACGAAAGCTTTCACAGGATCTACAAAGAAAAGATTTTTTTCAAGTAACTTAATTAGCCCCTCTGCATTTTTCCTAAATATATTTATGAATATTTATTAATCTGTAAATATGTGGGTCAATAGTCTTTATTACTTCCCCCAATTTGAACCTTCCACGTTGCATAGTTTACGAGTAAAAGGGCTGTGACAGACAGACAGACAGACACAGGAGTGATCTTATAATGGTTCCGTTTTTTCTTTTTAAGTACGAAACCATAAAAATGATGTAGCTTAAAAAAAAAATCACATTTTCAAATGTGAATATTTTTTTCAAATTTGCTGAATCAAAATTAAAGTTAAACAATTAAAAAATATATGTTTCAAGTTTGAACCATTTATCCTTAACGGTTCTTGACTTATAACGATTTAAATACGAGAAATAGTGAAAAAACCCATCATGAAGAAAAAAGCATTTTCACAAGAAGTCATTTCCATGACAACCCTTGCTTGAAAGCTAGATTTTGAAAACAAACCAAAACGAAAAAATTCGAGTTCTAATTAAGATAGAAACATGATTTAAACGTCATTTTAAGCAGAAAGAAAAACAAAAAAAGTTTTAATGCAATAAAATTGTTTTTGGAAAATTTGAAGATTTTTGTGTCCCGGACCCCCTTAACACGTTCACGCCGGCGCGGTGGGTCACACTCAACTGTCTCGGGGCTGCCAAGTCGCCGGCTTTTTGGATACCAGTATTTTAATACAGAAAATGTTGTTTCATTTAATTAGAACAATTGGGCGATTTAAAGGAACAACATTTTCTCTAAAATAATAGTGGTGTGCAAAAAGCCGAAGACTTGACAACTCTGAGACAGTCGAGTGTGACCCACCGCGCCGGCGTGAACGTGTTAATGAGCTTTCTCAAACCGGAAGAGGACCATTCTATGAAAAGCGGACAAAAGTGCTGCGCCAGAAATACAAACGTCTAAAGACAGCACTCTCACAAAATGCACCATGCACCAAGTTTTGGTTTCTCGGAGACGAAAACCGGTTTCCCCGCGGTAGGGAAGTGGAGTTACAGTATGAGCGCTCGCTGACAACGAGATGATCTCTTCGTTGGCTATGAATACTTTAAAACCTTCGTTTAAAAGCAGTTTATATGTATTGAAAATGTACTACATATTAACAAATAATGAATAAAGTGTTATCAGAATAAAAATTTATGGATTTTCAAAACATTTCGGAATTTCTTTTAGTAGTTTCTGCAACTCCCCCTCCCTTATTAATACTTCAAAATTAAAATTTTATTGCTTTACTTTTTTATTTGTTCAGTTTGCACTGCGATGTGGTTACGGACTTTTTTAAATGAGTTTAAAAAATGAAAATCAAAAACTATTAGTACTATCATAAGTTAGTATTAGTACAAAATACGTAAATTACCAAAATAAGAGTTAACAAAAATTTAGATAATTTTTCCTTTTAAAATATTGACTTATGAATTAAAAATTAAAAATTAGGGTAATTCTCAAAACATGGAAACAGACAAGCATTATACGGATTACCTGATATTTACGGAACTAATATGATAATGCAAATCATTCGAAAATAATGAGAACATAATATCAGTGGCACATTATAAGTGTCAAAACTTTAATATATGTGAAAAAATATTGTAAATAAAATAAATAATTACTGTCATTATTATCATGCTTCTTGAATTATAATTCTATTTTCTTTATCGCTCTCATGTTGAAAATAATTAGATTACATGTTAAAATTTGGAACCTTTTTTTTTTTTTTTTTTTTTGAAAAAGACATATTTATCTTTATGGTGAAATGGGAAAAGCTGTTTGATTTCTTAGTACATAAATAAAAATACCAGCTATTTTCATACATTTACTAATGAAAATGATTTTAGGAACAGGTCAGGAATTAGTGATTATGGATTCAATAAATAATGACCTTTTCTGTAAACATTTTTGTAAGGGAGGGGGGGGGGGGGGCATATAATTTATTTTTTCTTTTCTCCATTTTAATTTTAACTATTTATTTATTTGTATATGTATATTATCTAATGTTTTCAATTTATCGAACTAGCTGTATATTTTGAAATTAAAGAAAGCTGTAAAATAAATTTTCATCAGAACACTTGTATGCAGGATCCACTTAAAGAATGGGATATGCATGGAAAGCAGTTCCCCAAAAAACATTATTAATAATAATTAACATAAATGTTTGATATTCACATATCTGTGATGGTATTATGAAATATTGCAAACTCAATTTCGATGCATTGTGAAAGTTCTTATTAATCTACAACAATTTATTGGAATTTAATGAAATTTTCTTCACATAAAACTTAATTAGATTGAATAAAGTTAAGGTACTGAATATCTGAATAAAAATATTTTTCTTCACATAAAACTTAATTAGATTGAATAAAGTTAAGGTACTGCAGATCTGAATAAAAATATTTCGTTCAATTTATAGTAAATGATAAGCTATTATACGTGTAAATATAAGAATAAAAAATAATACACTTACATAGTGAATGAATTTAATTTTTATTAAAGTAGCCAATGAGTGCAATAAAAAAAGTTGAAGTCAGCCTATTGTGATAGCAGAGGCTCATTTCAATGTACCCCCCACCCACCTTCATTGTGTCCTTGTACAACTTAAAACAGCCTGATGGAATAAATACAGATTACTTTTAAATGTTGGAGCCTCAAATATTTGAAAATTGAAAAGGCTGCTCATATTACCATATGATAAAGTAGGGCGTGTGGAGCAGTACTACATCACGTTAAGAATGCAAATGAATATTGTACCAAAAGAAGGCGATTTTAGTATCACATTGGTTATGGAAAACTCTTGAATAGAATTACCGAAACAGCTTTTCCGCATGCTCCTAAAATAAATTCACATTATATATTAAATTGTTATGAATAAGCACATAATTTCATCATATTCATAACATAATTTTCTTTCACTTATCGACAATTAAAAGAAGGTGAATAAAAGAAAGGTATTTCTAAAATTAAAATATACATCTAAGCTTAGTTATTAATTTCCACAAGGTTCTAAAATGACTTAACTTTTACCCTATACTATAGGTAATAAACATAAACAAATCTATCACTTTTCAAAAGAAAAGAAAGAAAGAAAAATCAATCTTTTAAAGAGAGGGTGGTTTTTTTTAATCATCATTTAAGAAATTTATTCATTGAGATTTTCTTTATTTAACTCATAAACTCATGTTAAGAGAGTGGAAATGCTTCATGCTCGAAACACAAGCCTGCCGGCAAGATGACAGTTTTCGAAACTTTCATAACATAAAAATTAAAGCTTCACAATATGAACATAAGATTTCTCAACACATTAATACTTGAGTGACGAAAACATTAACATTACATATGCGGGAGAAAGTATGCATTTAAAATATTTGCATGAAATACGCACAGTAACGAAACGACTAAGTCCAAAAGCATGCGTAATAAAAAGCCAATGGTCGAAAAACGGAGGAATCCGGTCGGAGGAGCAATAGAAACAGAAACTTGTGCAATGTGCATTTTGTGAGGGTGCTGTCCCTAGACGTTAGTCCAGAAATTGCCGATTGCTACCACTAAATTTTAATACATTTTTTGACTTATTTAATGACAGAATTTGTTATATTTAATAAGCCGAAAAATACTATTAAAATTTAGTGATGAAAATCAGCCATTTGTGGCACATCTCTTGCATTCCTACCTGCACGTGACACTTACATAAATACTTATATATCTAAATGCATGAGTTATTCTTTTAGAATTGTTTTTTTTTTATTCTTATATTAAAGATTTGACGCCAGAAATTTTAAGATAGATTTTTAACTTTATTAAATAGCATATTTTGTAATTTTTACAGGATTAATATTTTTATATAAATATTGTGGTTGCTAAGAACTTAATTTACTTATTAAAAGTTAAATAAAAAATGATGCAAATTTGTATCACTATGCATTTAACCCCTTGAAGGGCACCGGTATATTATATATACCACATAATTTTCTTTTCCAAATGCCACATTGGGACCAAAATTTAGGGACTAAACTCTGCTTTGTATAATATACGCAAAGAAAAGTTTTTACTTACTTTAATATAAATTCGCCCATAAATCCTGGTGTCATTCTATCACTTTAACATTTTAGCAACAGAAGTGCTTTGCTCATGAAAGTGTTAAGGGGTAACTCTTAAGTTGTTAGAACTGTAGATTAAAAATAATATAAACCCACAGATTTTCATATTAGCATAGTTGTTTTAATTTGAGGATACAATAGCATTTTTAAAAAAAGCAGTAATATGTAGAACAGCTGTTCCACGCCACGCGTGATATGGAATGACCCTTTAATAGGGTTAAAAATCTCCCAATTTTAAATGCCCGTTTCAGGATCATTCCATGAAAAACGGATAAAATGCCCTGCGCTTGACACCATAAATCCCTATATCTATTAACTTATAAGTTGTTAAAATATAAACTATACATTAAAAGTAAAAGAAAACCCCTAGATTTTCATATTAGCATAGCTGTTTTAAGGGGACAAGGGACCTTCAAACACTTTAAAAAAATTATTTCACTTTAAATGCTATTCAAGGGCACACTATATGCATTATGGTATATACACTGCTCAAAACAATTAGGGGAGCACATGGTTTTAACGAAATTACGCAAAAAATTTATACCGATAAGTAACGTAAAATAAAACATCCATAATTTAAAGTGTTGTAGAAAACAGATAAAGAAAATTTCCCATGCAAATTAAAGTTTATGACGTCAAAAACTAGAAAAAGGAGATAAGTGCAGAAATCGGGATTTTGCAGAAACGTCTGTTTCACTGCCTCAGTTGTAAAATTCAATTGCCCAGGTTGTGTTTTGAGAAAAGGTGGCTTGAAAATGTCACAACAACATGATTTACCACAATCCATGGCTTGGCGTGTTATCGGGGCAGTTGAATTTTGGGGAAACACAACGAAGTGTAGTGGACGCTGTTGGAGTAGCAAGAAGTGTCCATGAAAGGCTGTGGAATCGATTCCAAGACACATGAAATGGTAGTCATCGACAAGTGCAAGGTCGAAAATGTGCTAACACAGAAACTGATGACCGATATATCCTGTTAACAGCTCATCGAGGCGGAACGGGCAATGCTACTCAGCTGCAAACACAGTTGTTATTGGCCACAGGACGAAGGGTGTCCAGCCAAACAGACCGAAATAGGCTTCATCAGGGTGGTCTCTATGCACGCAAGCCAAAGGTCTGTATTCCGTTGACCTCAAGCCACTGTGCGGCCCAAAGAAGGTGGGGAACTGAACATTGAGTTTCGAGGCAAAGTTGTTGGAGTCAAATTCTGTTTACAGACGAATCCTGATTCAGTCTGGATGTGACATCTGATGTGTTTTGGCATGGAGGGAAAGATGCACTCAAAATAATCCCACATTCGTTCGTGAAAGATAACATTACAGACGAGGTGGGTTGATGCTATTGGCTGGAATCAGCTTAGGTGGACGTACGGGCCTGCATATGATTCGGAATGGCACTTCGATTGCCAGACTTCATACAGTTCGTCTTGTAGAAATATGCTTGAAGCTAAAATAATACAGCGTATGGAATGACCAGCATGCTCTCCTGACCTAAATCCGATCGAGCATGTTTGTGATATACTCAGACGACGCATTGCTGCGAGACCGAGGCCTCCTTTTACTGTCCGGGACTTGGAGATTGCAATTCTTGAGCAGCGGAACAGTATTCCCCAAAGCCTTATCGATAACCTCATCGCATCCATGGAAACAGGTGTGCAGCAGTCTTAGCTGTTCGAGGAGACCACACGCCATATTAAAAATCTTGCATCATTTCTAAACAATACTTTTTTTTATCACTTACGTGAAACCAAATTGTTGCCCTAAACCATCTTTTCATGTTTTTTTCATCTTTTCAAAGAATAAGAGCTCCTTTACAATTTTCTTGCGTCTTTTTTTCTGTATTGCGCATTGATACACGTGTACTATCCATTTTATGCCCATACATGGCTGTCTTGCACTGTTCTCTTCGCTTTTTTGCTTGCTCCCCTAATTTTTTTGAGCAGTGTATTTATCACATAAGAAATAATTTTTTTAAAAAACGACAAAAATAATGAATTTTCTTGAATATTTTAAGCTTTATGAAGAACTTTACAAAATGCTTAATGTGCATTCCATATCAATTAAAATTCTCAATATTTTTATGCCAGTTTGGTTACATAAATAAAACTGTGCATCAAATTTTGTATATTTGATTATAAAGACAGAAAAAAAATATTTTCTAAATTTTATGAAATTTTCAGCATTTTGCATCCTATTTCTACAATTAACTACCTTTAACTTTTCCAGTTGTATTTAGCTTCAAAAAACTATACACAGTTTTATTTGTAGATATAAACCAAACTTGCATAAAAAATATTGGGGATTTTAATTGATATGGAATGCGTATGAGGCATTTTAAAAAGTTCCTCATAACACTTAAAACATCCAAGAAAATTCCTTATTTTTCTCAATGATTTAAAATTATTTCTTGTGAGACAAATATATGTCATAATGCATATAGTGTACCCTTGAATAGTATTTAACACGTTCACGCCGGCGCGGTGGGTCACACTCAACTGCCTCGGAGCTGCCAAGTCTCCGGCTTTTTGGATACCAGTATTTTAATACAGAAAATGTTGTTTCATTTAATTAGAACAATTGGGTGATTTAAAGGAACAACATTTTCTCTAAAATAATAGTGGTGTGCAAAAAGCCGGAGACTTGACAACTCTGAGACAGTCGAGTGTGACCCACCGCGCCGGCGTGAACGTGTTAAAGTGAAATTTAAAAAATATTAATAAAGTGAGCTTGAAGGTCCCTTGTCCCCTTAATTTGAGGATATAATAACATCGTTAAAACAGCAGCAAGGGGCTGTGCATATATAACGTTATCAACTTTTTGGTATTTTTGGACCCCCTCCCCCTTTTACGATATCATATGTTATCATTCCTCGACCCCCCCCCCCCAGTAATGATATCGTTATCATAATAATAAATAATAAAAATGTATAAAAATTCTTTAGATTTTTGTAATTTTTTTCTTTTGTTTGGAGTGATACACAAATATGTTACATATATTTTTCTTATACTTTATTGATTCAAATGAAGAGAAGTCAACAAAATATCAGTTTATATATGAAACAACTTTATCTCAAATAACACTTAAAAGAAACAGACTGTTTAAAAGTATTTAATTATAGCTTTTCGTTGCATAATGCATTCAATAGTAATAATATCTTTTTGAGCTTACCCCCTCACGGGGTGGGGCAGACAAAACCTCTTATCAACAAAACAGACGGAAAATATTCTCTTTTATTTACTTGTTAAATACAAGTATAATTTCAAACATACTTCGCATTATACTTTGTTGAACAGTGGATTATATATGCATACACGTTGGGGTATTCCATATTTTGGAACTGAATAATTTTATAATCATTTAAGGATTTAAATGATAACTTTTGTATTTTCAGGAAAATAGATAACATACTAAGAAAGATAACATACTATTTTGATGTAAAGACCAAGTTACAAATAAGAAGAGAAAATTTTGGTTGGATCAAAAATGATAACGATATCAAAACACAATCCCCCCCCCTCCCATTAGCGATATCTTACGATATCATGTGCCAGACCCCCCCCCCTCCCCCCTAAAATGTTAACGTTATATATGCATAGCCCCTATGTAGAAAATCTGTCCCACACGTGACATGGATTGACCGAATATCGTTTTTCGGATAGTATCAATTCTCAAGTAAACATTTTCATGTTCAACAAACATGATAAATTAATAACATTGACATTAACTTTAAAATCAATATAATTTTGTTACTCTCATGCATGTGTAAATCCAATTATGCAACTAAAAATGTTAAATTGAGAATGGATACCATCTTAAAAACCGATATTCCGGTTTAAGAAATTTGATTAGTATACTATAAAAATTTCTCCGAAATATATACGAAAATCAGTGGCAGAAAAAGAAAGTTTGTTTTTATAAATTCTTCTTTAAATCTCAAAAATATAATGGTTTCTGAGGTTTCGAAAGATAGAAAAAACGCTTTTCGAAATCATGGCAGTGTTGCCAGTAAGCTACTTTTTCAATTCAGCTACTTTTACTAATTCAGATTTCTTGATTGGCACCCCTTTTTTTAAATTAAAATTTACCTTATTTAATGACATCAATTACGACGAAAACAAGGGAAATTTTACCATTTCCAAAAGTGGTGTCAATCAAGAAATATGAATTATAATAAGTAGCCCACTGGCAACACTGATCATGGGTAACTCGGAAGAGGTTATTGTTCGTTGCTATATTATATTTTCATAGATTAACCTTTTATCTACTGACGGTACTTAAAAGTACCAATTAAATAACTTGTTATAAAATTAATTAAATACATCAATTACTAGTAATACAGTTTAGAATGAGTTATAGATGCATTACTTTATCTTGTTCCAAAAACATTATTGGTTGCACAAAACAAAAATATTTTTAAATGGATGATTTCTTTTGCCTTTGCATCTTTTCAGCTTTCTTGGCGGTGCGGTGGGGGGGGGGGGGGGGGTTAATTCGAAAATATTTCTATATTTCTATTGTAAGAACATTATATTTTTACATTTACTAATTCTACAAAATACAAAGAAAAACATTTAAAATAAATGATTTGAATGGGGTTATGAATATTGCACAAAATCCCTATAAATTCAAATTTAATGAATCCTTCTAAATCCTTCAATCCTGCCAAAATCCTTCTAAAATTTATTAAATGATTATGTAAATCTTCTAATGAAGTTTAAAAAATTCACGAAAAATGCTTTAGAAGATAAATTTTTCATAAATTCACAACTCAGTACATGAAGGGTTAAGAAACATTTGTCTTTTTTGACAGTGTATAAGCACGATCCGTAATCACATGTTTTACTGTATTTAATAACTAATAAGTATATCTAGTAAATAATAGTCTTTTTTAATTAGACATTTGGTACTGATTTGTTTCTTTTTTTAAATGTGAATAATTTTCTTTTTAACGCTGGATTCCGTTATAGTCAAGTTCCGTTCTTCCAAGTTTTACTAAATTTAATAAATAATATTTATTTTGTATTAAATACTTTAAAATCCGTTAAATATGCAAACGCCAGGGGCAGAAATATTATTCTGAATTTGACGCATTTCCTCATTACGCGAAGCTTGCTGAGAGTCCTCAGAAATTATACTTATTGGCTTATAATACTCTTTAATGCTATATTATATTATAGTTCATTACATAAAATTCCATAATGTACATAATATGATAATTATAATAGTGTGTAATATTATTTTACAACATAGTATAAATTGGTGATAAATTATTCTAATTTTATATAAACTTTATCCAAGAGTGGAGATTCTCATTGATGATATTCTTGCAATGATGCACATTGTAAAGTAGAAAAATCTTGTATGTTAACCTATCATCACATTATTATTATTACACTACATCATATTACAATGTAAAGGCCTATACGCTCCCAAAGCAAAACCGAAAATTACAAAGCAGATTTATTAAGAGTTTTTTCCAAAAGTTTAACAAAGAAGTTCTCCGCTGTTTATTGTGCTTGTCTTTTTGAATAGAGTTCTTTACAGCATCTAATTTTTCATTCTTGCCGTTGGTGTGTCAGTATTTAATGATAAGTTGGAACTTAGGATACTGTCACATTAATGGGATGAGGATGCTTCTAAACAGCAAAAAATTGGCTTAAAAAATCCGTGCAAATAATCTGGAACAGCCAGACACGGCTGTAGTTCTGTTGATTTTAGAGGAGAGAGATGCATTTTAACATCTTCACTTCGTTAGGTTCACATATGTGGACAATTCTTTCCCGTTTTAAAAATGATATTCTAACATAATTGCAATTCTGATTTCAGAATGATATGCTTCGATTTTGCAAGATTCGAAATAATGCAAATAAATGAAAACTCTTGCTCTGAAGTTAAATTAAAGATGAAATAATTCAGTAATAATCAATATTATTTCATTAATACATTGTAGCGAAGAGTGTAAGGTTGACCAGAAATGAAATGCGTTTGGACCCGATTGTGTGAACACACTTGCTTTGAAATTAGTGGTAAGATTTCTTTTCTGGCTACTATCATTTGTTGTTTTCTAATAGATCGTGATCTCATTCTTTTTTAACCTTTAACTGATGTTACCGGTCTCACAGACCGGTGCTTTTTTCAATTTTCATAATTTAACTTGCAAATGTCAGTTTAGCTACAAACACTACTGAAATTTTGCTTTGTTTGGAACTTTAATACTAACACCAGAGACTTTTGAATAGGTGAATTTTAATTATAACACTCCTGTACAAAAAGTTTAGTTCAAAAACAACAGCCTATGAGTTAATCACGGCTTTTATTCATCTTTCTATTTAGCGGCCACACAGACCACTTCACACTAGTTATGTGACAATTTCTGTGACATCAGTTAACCCCTTGAGGGGCGGTGGGATATATTTTATCCCACCTACGATTAATGAAGATTTACACCAGAAAAAGTTTACGAAATTTTACTTTTCTATCTTTGGTGGAAAAAAGTCGTAAAATTGCTTTTCCTTATTTTAAAATAAAATTTTTCTAATTTTCCGGTGGGAATTCAGCATTACACACACGCAATTGCTTACCCCTCAAGGAGTTAAAGGTTAAATTAAAGTAGCAGATTGGAGAAAAGACGATTTGGATAGTGAATTTATTATTTCTGCGTTATATATTTTATTACAATTCCATATTATGTAAGTGTTTTTGATGAATTGTTTATGTATAAATTTCCGTTTCCCAGTTAGACAGATTCCGTTTTATACATAAAAATTTAACAATATATTTTTTATTTTCTCTTCCGGGGCCTTTAATTTAGTTCAAATAGGAAATGTTTCAGCCTTATTCGCGTTCCGATTTGTAGAAGTTTTACTGTATAGCTATTTAAATCAGTCATAATCTTCATTTAATTTTATTAACTACTAGCTGACCGCCTGGTGTTGCCCGGGTCTGTGATAATACCTTGGCTATTTCCAGGAGTACTTGTAGTGTGAGTCACATGCTACGATTTTTGGCTACCAGTATTTTAGAACGGAAAAATGTGATTTATTTTATGGGAGCTATCTCATTAATTGAGTAAGGCCAAGCAAACTTTACGAAAATAACGGTGGCCAACAAGCATAACAGTTATCAGTTATGTGACTTACACTACAAAAATTCATGTAACTAGCCACCTTAAATAAACTTGAAATTTGTATGATTTTATATACAGGGTGATTCAAAAAAGATGGGGAAAATTTTAAGAGGTGATAGTACACACCCAAACAAACATTTTGTATCAAAGAATGCATGGTCGAAAACTAAACGTAAAAAAGCTAGAGGGCGCCAAAAGTTATGTTCTTATACGAGGCAAAAACACACAATGAACGATTAAGTTAAGTTACGAAAACAAATTTAATGGCATTTGATTACAATAAGTGCTCAAATCATTGACCGGCAGCTGTTATGCACGCAGTACAAAGGCGAAGAACAGATTGGCGAATTTTCTGAAACACACCAGGCATATCGCGAACTTCCCCTACAGCAGCCGAAAGCTTGGCGACAAGTTCTTCTGCGGATTCAATGGGAGTCTCATACACAAGAGCCTTTAGCTGTCCCCACAAAAAAAAAAAAAAAAAAAAAAAAAAAATCGAGACATGAAAGATCTGGTGAGCGCGGTGGTGCCTAATGTGTTTCAGAAAATTCGCCAATCTGTTCTTCGCCGTTGTACTGCGTGCATAACAGCTGCCGGTCAATGTTTTGAGCCCTTATTGTAATCAAATGCCATTAAATTTGTTTTCGTAACTTAACTTAATCGTTCATTGTGTGTTTTTGCCTCGTATAAGAACATAACTTCTGGCGCCCTCTGACTTTTTTACGTTTAGTTTTCGACCATGCATTCTTTGATACAAAATGTTTGTTTGGGTGTGTACTATCACCTCTTAAAATTTTTCCCATCTTTTTGAATCACCCTGTATTTAACTCAATTTTGTATCAATTTATATTTTTTAATGAAAGATTCGCGAAAAAATATTGATAATTTAGTGGTAAAAGCACTCATAAGAAGACATTTTACTGCTTTTTCACGTAGGGTCGTTTCGTAGGTTTAAAAAATGGTTCTTGTCGGGAGAACTTTTTTAAATTTTTATCAGTTATAAATATAACGGTTCTGCAGCTCGTGTAAAAATGTCGTTCAAAAATAGTGATATCTAGATGTAAACGAAATATTTTTTCTTCTCTTTTTTTTTTCCGCTTCGTGTCCTTTAACACCGCCCATTAATTGCTTTGATATACAAGCAGATGCAACCCAAGTGCTTTTATTATGTAGTATAATTCGCAATCTTGCTCCAGTAAAAGCGCAAGCGAAACACAAACAAAAATATATAATGGATTACTTTGGATGAAAACAGGTACTATATATTTATTCTGTAAAATTCTAAATTTATTTCTTATTATCGATTATACTTTTTATTAACGGATGTACATAACAGATAAAAAAAGCGTTTAAATATTCTTATTTATAAACTGGCAAAAATAAATGTAATTTTAGTAATGGTCTTGTAGTTTTTTTTTTTCGATTATTCGTCTATTTCGATTATCCGTTACACCGTCGGTCCCGTGAGTGACGAATAATCGGAAGTTTACTGTAGTTTCAAAAGTTCTAGGACAATCAGTTAATTCCATTAATGCCAACTGGATAGCAATAAGTGAAATTTAGATGTGTTTTAATTATAACCTCCTGCTCCAGTTTCATTTAAACAGCCATTTAGCTTATTTAGCGTCAGTTTGAAGTGAAATGAAAAGTGGTCATGATTTTTTTTTCACTTATATCATAATTTCGATATTTCTGCTGCTACTCTACTGTGGAATTACGTACACCTCTAATTCATCTCCATTTATCCTTTATAGCTAGCTAACTCATCTTAAGATTTGGGTAATCAGTTTTAGTTTCTATCATACGATGCAAACTAGCAGAAATTTATGCGTTATAAAAAAGGAGTCATTAATCCATAACTTTACTGTTATCAAATAATATAATTACTTCACTTCTTCATACACGATTTTGCATCTTAGGACTGTCTTTCAATACAAATTTTCTTTTAAAGTATTGGAAGTTTTTCTAAATAAACTTTACTTTTATTAACCAAGTAAAGGGATGCTGATATGAATCCTGGAAAGTGTTGTTCAGGTATGGAATCAAGTGCCTGAGTATTTTCATATGCATGAGAAACTTATAACTGAAATAAACACCTCAAAGTGTATAATTTGGGGTCTATAAAAATCGTAGGAATCCTTTAAATCAGCTTTTTTTTTTTTTTTTTTTTTCAAAATAGAAATATATATATATATATATATATTTGTATTTTGTTTATATAAATGTATTCTTTTTTCTTCAAAGATTTTGATTTTTTCTTTTTCCATAAATGTAAATTTTATTCATGTAACTAAAACAGAGAAATTTTGAATATCTGTAATCAAAGCGCCCCTTGGAGATATTCTTTAATCCTCTTTATATTTTTTATCACGTATTCTAACAGAATTTATTTCTAAAAAAAGTTCCACTATTTTCTGAATGCTGGGCTGAAATCCCACTTTTTGTTTTGTAACTGCTGCATGCGTTTTGATCTGAAAAAGATGAACACAGCCTTTTGAAACACATTGTTCTTTCTATAATTCAACGCTTTTTATAATGGTGCATTTAAGAGACTTATACATTTTTAGTGCGTTTCGAACAGTATTTTTTTTTTTTTATTTAATTAACTGAAAATGAGATACTAAGTGATTTTTAAGATTGAATCTTGTTAGGCAAAGATAACTTAAACAGTTTTCACCTAAAAACAAGGTCTTATCGAGAATAAATAACGGGAACATTTCCAAAATGTAAAGAAATCAACTCATCTTAGAAAAAATTAGACACAGTTATGAAACATACTAGTTTCTGTAATTACATGCTCGTGAAGCGCGGTTACAGGTGTTCATTTCAAGGTGTGGTGAGACCGTTTTATTAATTATCCGTATTTTTGCCTTTCTTTTTCACGATAAAAATTCTTATTAGATCACTTGTTAAATTGGTATGCTTATGTATACAAATATAAAGAAAAAAATAAACAGCGTGTCTCACAAACTTAATCAAAAGTTGAAGTGAAAACTCCTATAGCAAGTAATATCGCTACCAACATCTTACGCTTCCTTAATCTTTTCTGCCTTTACTATTCCTCTCTCTGTTGCAGCTGTAATTTAATTCCTTCAGGACTCCCACTGGTCCGTTTTTGAAAACCAGTAAATTTTTAGAAAGAAATTCGTGGTAGATTTCTGCCACAATTGCAGGAAAAACGCTGTTTCTGGAATGTTTCTACGAAATTTATAAAGAAGATTTTTCTGTAAATAAAAGTGGTGTTCGAGTGGGAGCCTTGTTCCTTGGAATCGAACTCCCTTGAGTTCCCGGTCAAGAAGTTGCTGTCTAAACCTTTATAAATATAAACTGTCGTTTATGTAGTTTGCATTAATTTGCAGCTCCAGTAGGATTCAATCATTTTGCTTCTTCATCGAGAGTTTTGCTAATTTCGATATCCTTTTTAAATTCCAAGATGATTTTTCTTTCTTGTTAACTACCATCATACAAAATATTTTCTAAATATCACGAAAATATCATAAACCTACAGTATCAATAATACACCATGAATCAGCGGCGAGACACTAAGAAAAGTATGCATTTATATCATTAGTAATACTTTTTTTAACAATCAAATGTTTTTGAATTTCTATAATAAAACTGTCGTGATTTTATATCTTTATCTATACGTAACCATTTATAGTTTAACTATACCTAAATGAGACTACTTATTTTCATATTAAAAAATAAAGAATGGATTTACATTGAAAAGTCTTACAAATATCTGAAGAATTTATCATGAGAAAGTCCATATACAATAATGTTAGAATAAATTATTAATAAATTTCATTTTATCACTTTCTTTGTTACCTAGGGAATAAAATAAAGAGTTGTGAATGTTTGCATATATATTTTTAAAGAAATGAGGAAATCAAGTTGCATAAAAATCGTTATTATCATTTTTCTTTAAATTCCTTTACTCTATTCATTTATGAATGAATAAAATAAAGGAATTTCAACCACTCAAAATACGAGGGTGAAAGAAATTATTAAAAAAGAAGAAAGCGAGAGAGAGAGCTTGAATAAATAACTCAAGATTCTTTGAATATGTTAACAAGCAATTTCGAAACAAAAAGATCAACGCGATTTCAAGTGACTGTTTCTTAATAAACGACTTGTTTGCAATTGTGTAAAAAAAATCATGCTATTAACATTGCCTATTTTTTAATTTACTTATTGAGTACCATTTGAATTATTTAAGCGAGAGTGGTTTGGCACAAGAGAGTACTTTTTGTGACAACCACATTCAATTTAGTGTACGTTGTTGCCATTCGAGTGTCTTTATAAATAAAAGAGTGGTAGAATACGTACATGGTGCATGCTCAGATTAGAAGTTTTGTTACAACTAGAGTTGCCAGGTGTCCCACGTAAATCAGGTCTCCAAATGCTCTGGACACCACTAACTTCTTACAGCTCATTTCGTCATCTTTAATAGCAGATAATTCTGCCAATACATAAAGCGAAGATAATTACTCTAAAATACTGGTGTCCAGAGCATTTGGAGCTCCGATTCACGTGGGACACCTGGCAACACTAGTTACAACCCACATTCAAGAACTTGACAATATTCACCTGGAAGAGTGTTGAAAGGATCTGTGAAGTTGAAATAAATGAAGGATATTCAGAAAATATCCCAAAAGATCCATACTGACCTCTTTGTCATTGTGGTATATAGGGATACATAAAATAATAAATAAAGTATAAATTAATATTACGTGATCGCGAATTCTGGCATGGATTAATAGGAATAGCCAAATTACTTGAAACTCCCATCCAAATTAATAAAATAGTACGGAAATAGCATGTTTTGTGCGAATTTGAAGAACTCCCACTTATAAACTACAAGCCAATGAAAACAAGCCTACACGCTAATTTTGACATTAACTAGAAATCACTATATACCTAAGAATTAAAGTACACATGCTGCAGAAATGATAAGAAAGCAAAGTTTAGTAACAAAAAAAAACTTATTTACGGAACACATTTACACAAAAAGAAAATCCTTTAAAGAATAAACTTTAAAAAGCTAACATTTGTAGCAATCATGCAAGATCATTACTATCCAAAGACTTGACTTCGACATTAATTTTGTGTTAACACTTATTTATGTGCTTTAGTAAAAATACAATTAAAGATTTGCAATAAATTATTGCTCTAATTTAAATTTACAATTAATAATTATGAATATGGAATGAACATTTATCCATACATAAATTCATATTCATTAATTAGACATGAAATGCCTGCCTAAACAAGGTGACTCGTACTAAGCTACAAAACAATAATATATACATAAGGACAGCAATAGAAAATAAGGAATACCTTGATTCCACAGAGAGAGGCTTGGTTATCAAGTTGATGCTGAAATCGTCCGTCACTGAAGTCTTTTAAAGCAATGGTACATAATAAATATTACGGTTGACAGGACCCATCGGGTCAAACTTAGTTCAAAATAAGTTCCTTTCCATTAACAGGAAGGGTGAATTGGCCATTAGATTTGTTTAGCCTTAACATAGGATTCTCTTAGTCACATGGAGTCAAGAGGAGCATGAAGATTCACTCTTAAATATATTGTGAAATTAACAGATATGAATGTCATGCTTTGCATTTATTCGCAAAGGCCAAATAAAACAAGCGATCATAATAAACTCAAATTATCTCAAACAAATCTTAGAAATTCTGCAATCTAAGATTCTCTAAATCTGCGAAAAATATCTAAATCTAGAAAATCCCAAAATTCTGTCTACCTGAATATATAACTTTTTAGGAGCTTGTTACCCCCCACCCCACACACACGCACACACCGCCATGAATTTTGGTGGATGTTGCATGAACTGATATTACTGGATCTTATATCAGAAGCAACGCCAATCATCTTTAGGCTCGCCCTTGTAAAATACTTATGTCATACTGAACTTGGCAACAGCCCCCTCAAAACTAGGCCTACGCGCGAGAGAAAAATGACGGCTGTCGTACGGGGATTTTTTTTTCATCGCTTGCACGGTCCCTTGAATTTGAATATCAATAATTTCTTAAAATTTTCTCTGTCTCATTTTTTGAAATTAAATAAGTCAAAGAAAACTTTTAGAAAATACTGGTGTCTAAATTTAGGGACCGTAAAAACTCTGAAAAAAATCCGTCTACGACAAGCGCCATTTTTGTGTCAGAGCTTAGGTCTAGTATTCAGGGGGCGGTCACTTGGGTTGTGTGATGGACACAAACTGACCTCCTTAGCGGTGGTAAATATTGCATTGTTTGTAATGCCAGTAATCCAGTCTCGCTGGAACCAAACTCAGATAACAGCTAGAATAAAAAAAAAACATTTTTAACATTATGTGTCTTATGTGTCTATGAGGACACTTATTAAAAAAAAAACAACAACATAGAATTAATTAAGTGATACTACTTAACCCTTAAATGCCTGATTTTTCAAAAATCATTGTAATAATGTTTTTCGGCTTTCATTTTTTAAATAAATCATGGGGAAAATACTTTAAAAAATCTATTTTGCTTTAAGTATGGTTTACGGCTAAAAAACAGTTTGTTACTAATCGGCAATACTGGTGTTTAATTGAAAATATAATTTCACTTGATAAAATTCTATAATATTAAACACACAAGAATTTTAGGAACTGTAATAAGAAATAAATTTTACTTGCTCACTGCAGGTCAAAATAGGGTATTTCGCAAGCTTCGAAACAAAACAAAAAGAACAAGTAGCAACAATTGAAAAAATAAATCTATCTTTATTCTTAAACAGCACAAGTGTTGCCAACTGCATGTTGAAAATCGATTTAATAATATCTTCAAAATATATTTTATTGGCAACATTAGGCATTATAGCTTCAATATTATTCTAATAGTATTTGGTCTAGGAATTAATTCGTGCGGTTTTACAAGAGATGGCGTAACTAGCGTATTGTCCCATAGTTTCGTTTGTTAAAACATGCATTTAAAACTACTGTTATTGCGCATCCAGTTTAGTATATGCCATTTGGTTTAAGCGTAAACAACAACAATTTTTATCCAACTGAAAATGTCAAATTTTGTGCCTGATAAAGTGTTTTTGCGGGTGATGAAGAAAAGTGCTACTGAAAGTCATCGTATTTTGGTAAAAGTTTATGGTGACCTTGCTCTAGCTGAACGAACGTGTCAGAAGTGGTTTGTACGGTTTAAAAGTGGTGATTACGGCTTGGAAGACCAAGGACAGCCAAAAAAATTTGAAGATGAAGAATTGACAGCATTGCTCGATCAGGATTCGTGTCAAACTCAGGAAGAACTTGCAAAATCATTAGTGGTTGATCAAACAACAGTTTCCAAACGCCTCAAAGCAATGAGAATGATTCAAAAGATGTCACATTGGGTTCCATATGAATTGAAAGAAAGAGACGTTGAAAGAAGAAAAACCGTTTGCGAAATGCTGCTTCAAAGACAGAAAAATAAGGGATTTTTGCATCGGATTGTTACTGGTGATGGAAAATGGATTTATTACGAGAATCCTAAACGAAAAAAAGCCTGGGTAATGCCAGGTGAACCAGGTCCATCACAACTGAAACGAAATATTCACTGTGCAAAGGTTATGCTGTGTATATGGTGGGATATGAAAGGTGTGGTGTACTATGAGCTTCTGAAACCTGGTGAAACTATTAATGGAGAACGTTATCGACTTCAGTTGATGCGTTTGAAACAAGCTCTGGCCAGAAAACGACCAGAATGGGATAACAGACATAATAACGCTCGACCACATGTCGCAAAACCGGTCAAAACATATTTGGAGAATGTCGGATGGAAAGTGTTACGCCACCCGCCGTATTCACCAGACATTGCTTCTTCATACTACTACTTGTTTGATCGCACGAATAATGATTTGATTGGACAGCGGTTCACTTCTTCAGAAAATATAGAAAAATGGATCTCTGATTAGATCGCTTCGAACAGTGAGGGCTTCTTTCGACACGGAATTCGTAAATTACCTGAAAGATGGAAAAAAGTAGTGGGTAGCGATGGACAATATTTTTGTTAACGTATTTATGTATTTTGCTTTTGAAATAAAGCTTTAATTTTTTATTAAAAACCGCACGAATTAATTCCTAGACCAAATATTTTAGAGCCTAAATTGGGTATGTTGCCGAAAAGCAACACCAGGCATTTAAGGGTTAAATTTACATGTAACAAAGAGCTCACTAAGATCTTTAATATGCACTATAAATCGGTGTTTTTCGGATGAACAGTTCTCAAAATATTAATTAGTGAATGTTCCTTTTTTTTCCTTTTACGCTGATAATTGGTAAAAAGGTAAGCACGATGGATATTTGGGGTATCCTATCCAGCAACAGGTTCTATTAAACAGGTGAGACAAATCAACAAATGTTAACTAAGCGATAACGGCAGACTCTTCACGTTTTTGTCGAAATTCTTCTAGACCAATCAAATTTTATTGCACGTATGTTACCACTATTTTATATATGAAGGCACATTAGATGCTCACCGTTCACGATTTCGTCCAAAATCCTCCCGACCAATCAAGTTTTATCGATCGCATGTCGCTACTTTCTTATTTGAAAAGTCACTCTAATCACTCATCGTTCAAGATTTTGTCCAAACGCCTTTGAACCAATCAAATTTTATTTATCGTTTGCCTTTTCTCTCAGATTTATAAAAGGCAATCTATTGCCCATCTCTCAAGTTTGAAAGGCAGTAGAAAATCATATTAAAATATTTGACAGGGCCCTGTAAAATATATGTATATACGAGATAAAGAATTCTTTTAGCTTAAAACCTTTTCTGGTATACTAGAATTGTAGTGTAAAAGTTCAATTCAAATCCGTTCTGTGGTTGTTGAGAAAATTGAGGACATACATACTGTTTTACTAGCCGTGAGGGACTGCTCCGACTAGGGAACCCAGTCTGTAGACCATAGATGTTCCTCCTGGTCCCCTTTATTGAGGTCTTAAAAAAATACAAAATTCAGCCGAAGTTGAGCTCGTTGGAAAGCACGACAGAGGGTGGTATAATGAGCAGTATGTAAATAAATGTGACAATAACAATATTTATAAAAAATACAATAATAAATAATAATATGCAAAGCGACATTGAACAGTGAATAAGGGGCAGCCCGAGCCCCTGGCTCAATGATGTGGTATTACAGAAAGGTCAATATACTGAAGTCTACAAGGCCCCCAACAATTTTCATTCACGAGACGGGGCCGGGCCTTACTTTTTTCTACAGACTCGGTCTGGGCCAAACCAGGCCAGACTTCTTTTTTCCAGGTGGAGAGGAGCCTAGACTTCATTCATCCCAGAAGTTTACACGGGCAGACATTTTCAGGTCCGTTCACGACCCAGCCTGTATGAAAATCATTGGCTCAGCCCGTCCTGGGATGTGCAAAAATCAGTAAAATTAGGCCCGGCCCAACAATTTTTGCAAGAAATGCGTATATTTTTTAAATGCCGTTATCCTACAATTAAACATATTTTTTAAGTGTAGTACGTACATTTCTACGGAAAAAAATAAAGCACAGCAAAACCTGTGAAAAGAAACTTGTCTATGACGGAATACTGCCTTAAACGGGAAAATGTGTTCATCCGTTCGAAATGAATATAATACTTTTACAGTATAGACGATGTACCTGCGAAGAAGCGGGTTTTTCTTCTCTTCTATGCGATTCCGTCTTAAAAGATTTTATTGTATAGCATTTTTCAGAATATCAATATATTAGTTTACATGGGTAAAGGTAGAAAGAAATCTGGTGTGTGTGTGTGTGTGGGGGGGGGGGTAGTATTTTGGAATGGACGAGTCGGTACTTCGCAGCCCAAGGCAGTTTTTAAAAAATTGAAGAATAAAGACATGGAAAAAGTAAGAGGCTAAAATAAGTATCTTTTGTCAGAACACCCTCGTAAAAGATAATTTTTAACCATATCGGCGTAGAAATCTATGCTTTATAGAAATTCAGTCGGGCCGGACCGTAATTTAGCTATTATAACGGATCAGGCCGGGCTCGGGCCGAACTTTTAGCTTTTATATTGAGCCGGGCTCGTACCGAACTTCTAACTTTTATACCGGGCTGGGACAAAAATAATTTCTACGGGTCGGGCGGGTCCGAGCCTAGAAATTTCGTCCATACAGACCTTTAATACATAGACACATACATAACGATCAAAAAACAGAAACTTCTTTTAGTAAAATCGTTTAAAAAACAAATCGCCGCGTCTCTCCTCAAAAAAGAGAAAAAATAGGGAGGCGGGGGGGGGGGGGAGGAATTGTAAATTTGATGGACAATTAACTCTAAAAGATTTTCAAGCAATTGAATGGATATACTTAGATATTTCATCATCCTCTGCATTTTAGCTTTGAAATGTTTCTCTTGGCTTGCGACGGATGTTGCAATAATTTCATCTCTCCTTTAGATGACGAAATATTTCATCACACAAAAAAACACCGAATAGAGCTTCGATTGGTATGAAGACGTTCTTAAGTACGAAGCTTCAATATTTTATCGATATATAACATAAACTTTTATTTATTTTCCAACTGAATAGCTATTCTTTTCGTTTTTACGCATATATTGATGTATCGGAACCCCGATTTAACGAATCTCTACCAAATCCCTGATTTAAAAAAAAAAAAAAAGTTCCGAGGGGGAAAAAAAACACATGCTAATCCCTTGAGGGGCGATAGCATATACTATATCCCACCTAATTTTAATCGAGATTTGCGCCAGAAATTTTTAATAATTAAATTTCAGTTTTGGAAAAAAGTTGTAAAATTGCTTGCTTTTCCTTATTTCGAAATAATATTTTTGGAAAATTCCGATATGAATTCAACATTACAGAAACACAATTACTTGTCCCCGAAAGGGTTAAAACCTCCAGTTTCACATATAAAATACTACTTTTAAAGAATTTTTTCATGATCTACTTTAGGAAAAAAAAAAAAAATCATTAACTGATTTGTGGCCTTTAGCTTATTTCTTTTTACAATGTAAAATGTTGTGAGCAGGGGAGACAAGTTAATCTCAGCATTTAACCCTTCCATACGCAAAGCACTTCTGTTGCTAAAGTGATAGAACGAAAACGAAACAAAACAAAACAAAAAGTTGTAATTAGTGCTGATCTCTCGTTGAAGAAAAAATTACAGAACTCGCATAAAAAGAACATTTTGTTGTCTCATATAACGTAGATTGACTGTTTTAAGAATAATAGGAAGTAATGAGCTGAACGTAAATTAACTAAATCCGCTGCTCCAAATATTTAAAGGATATTCAATAAACATTTCTAACACTGATGAAACAAATCATCGTAAACAAACATTCATAGATGACTTCGTTGATATTAATAATCTTTTTAAAGTAAGATAAATATTTTCCTTTATTGATGTGTATCTACATGCTCAATAAGCATACCTGCCAAATTGACTGTACTTTGAATAGGTGAAACTAGGATAAAATTGTATGGTCAGATGAAACCGGATATCTCAGTTTGGATTCAATTTGCGCATCTCTCTCGCGGGTAATGGTTGAGAGACTTTGCTTTAAGCCAGAAGGTGTAGCGGTCATTATGATACACTATATGGCCAAAGGTGACCGATCACTTGCGATTTTTGACGTTTTGTTAAATATCTAGAAAAATACACGAGGAATTAACCTGAAACTACATGTGTGTAAACAGTATAGTACACGTCATATATTTCCGCGAAGATTTTTCCCGAAGCCCCATAGGGGACCGTCAAAAAATTGAAAAAGAACGAATATCTTTTGGATAACCCTGTAAACACTAATGGAGCAAAAGCGTTTAAACTCGATATTATTAATAAGTGGCTTATTGTAATATACTGTGTTCATTTTTATGAGGATAGCATGTATACTCGTAGAAAAATTAAGGTTTTATAAAAACAGTCCTAAATTTCGCCAAGTTTTTTTGCTTATAATTTGCAGAGTTCTTAATATAAAAAAAAGTTCTTTTCAGAAAATATGACGAACAACATTGTACACAATACTCTGCAGTCAGAATTAAAAACTAATAAACATTCGATGAAAAATGAGCAGGTTTACTAAAAAATGTTTCACTGCGCATGCGCGAAAGTAATCAAACTATAATGTGCATAATGTGCTAGCCAAATGTATAGAGCAACTTTGTAAAAGTCTCAAAAACATAGTTTGAAAAGTCTGATAATAATCGTATATACCCAGCAAAGAGGAAATTGCTGGCCAGCAGCAAGATAGGTGCTGGCAATGATGGAGAAGTGCTGGCTGATGGTCTACCACTGCATGACCACTGCTGAACCGCTTCGATCAACTTTGCTGTTGGAAATCATCAGATAAAATTCTGGTGGGCATCCATTTTATCTCATGCGATGGCCCACCACTACATGGAAGTGCACGAACTTTTGCGGTATTATTGCTGGGAACCCTTACGCTAGGTGGCGCTGCGAATATCGAAGACACTGAGTATTTGAACACAAATCTGAAATGAATATCTTAACACAATTTAAGTTGTGAAGCTAATTTTTTTTTTGAAACTGTAAAAAATCTAGCACCACTGCCACCAACAAAATAAATAAGTAAATGAATAAATAAATAAATTCTTTATTCCAACGCACTTTTTTTTCCTCCTTAAATCTGGTTTTACTAGGTTACAAAGGATTTCGGTTTTCATAATTTACGCAGTTCAGAATCAATAATAAAAAAAAGCGTATAAAATACATAGGATTTCTATACAATAGAATAATTTCTATACCAGTTTAATGATTAGGAACGTAAATCACAAAAGAAACAAACTTGAAATAGTGTAATGAGAGCTTGAAAACTACGAACAATCGTAGCGTACGCTGAAAGCACTTGTTCGTGTCCGATCACGAAAACCAAGCAGCATCGAGCGCGGTCAGTACTTGGGAGGGTGACCCCATGCAGTTCAAATATTTCTATAGACGTTTCTATAGCTCTTGGTGAAACTAGCTTATAGAAAAAAGAGCCATAATTATATAATGCTTTGTTTTTTATAGAATTCTATAAGAAATTTTTGTAAGGGAAAGTGCTGGGCTAGCAAAAGAATAGCAGTGGGATAGATGCTAGCACTGCTGGAAAAGTGCCGTATTGAAGTAATGTGATGGCATACCAATGCTGGCCTGCTGTTGGCCATCACTGATGGGCCAGCTGCATTCGGCTTGGACACTTTTCGACAGGTTTAAGTAATGGCATCCTTGCACTTTACCGCTGATAGCACTGCTGGCTGCCATCTTTTTTCCAGCTGATGGCCCACTGTTTCTTTCTTTGCTGGGTAGAATAAGCTCAAAATCCGTTGTTCCCAAAATGAAGCAAAAAGATGAGGGATTGTATCCAAATACGTGCAATATTGTGTATACTAAATTGGCACTAATCAATGGATATATGGATACAACCCCTCATGTTTTTGCTTCATTTTGTGAACAACGGATTTTGAGCTTATTCTATAAACGATTATTGTCAGACCTTTCAAACTATGTTTTTGAGACTTTTACAAAAGTTGCTCTATACATTTAGCTAACACATTATGCACTTTATATTATATATAAACATTTTTAAGTAAGCCTGCTCATTTTTCATCCAATTTTTATTATTTTTTAATTCTGACTGCAGAGTATTGTGGACAATATTGTTCGTCATATTTTCTGAAAAGAACTTTTTTTTATATTAAGAACTCTGCAAATTATAAGCAAAAAACTTGGCGAAATTTGGGACTGTTTTTATAAAAACCTTAATTTCTCTACGAGTATACATGCTATCCTCATAAAAATGAACAAAGTATATTACAATAAGCCACTTATTAATAATCTCGAGTTTAAACGCTTTTGCTCCATTAGTTTTTACAGGGTTATCCAAAAGATATTCGTTCTTTTTCAATTTTTTGATGGTCCGCTATGGGGTTTCGGAAAAAAAATCTTCGCGGAAATATATGACCTATATATTATACTGCTTATACATCTGCAGTTTCAGGTTAATTCCTCATGTATTTTTCTAGATATTTAGCAAAACGCCAAAAATCGCAAGTGATCGGTCACCTTTGGCCATATAGTGTATCTCCATAATGGCATTTATGCAGTTGCTGTGTTTAGAAGTTTATTTTATTATTTTCTTGTTTTAACTTTTTGTAGTTTTAAAAATTCTTACATATGAACACATTTGAAGTGACTGAGACTTTTTATATCATTATGTGTAGCATACTTAGTACGAATTTATTTACCACAATGAAACTATTAAAGGAAATTTTTAAAGCTTGCTTCCATGTCCTCTTTCTCTTGGGGTAAATCTGGTTATCCTATGTTTGAATACATACATGAATGATACAATGTTTGAAGAAAAGGCAGTCAAAACCACATGAATAAGAGTGATTACGGTGTTTATAAAGCTGATAAAGAAGTGAACATCTTTTTTGAAAATTTTCAAATTGTAATTTCTCAGATTCTGAAAGATAATGCTCCTTTTGTCTTTAAATATTAAATCATTAGATCTATAATGGCAATATTATTAATTTAGTTTTTTAGTTAAAGTTGTAAAATTAAATATACTGTTCCTTTTTAAAAGAAAGTATACATGTAGGAATTTAAATAGTGATATGTTTTAGCAAGGTACATTGATTTATATGAAACATTAATTAATGAATCAATATCACCAACTTACATAGTAATTTTATTTAATATATCATTTACTTATTTTTTCTAATATAATGGTATAAATTTACTAACAAATTTTTAATTATTATTTAACCATCATTTATTTGTCTCTAGACAGTATTTGCGTTAAAGATTAATCCATTAATAGATATAAATAGTTTTCATTATATATAAGTTTTTATTCCAAAACAATATATTTTATTGAGGAATATGCTTGACCATATTGTACATTATTACTTCATAGACCATCAACATTTAAAAAAAAAGTTTTTTGGCAACATGTACAGATAATCTCTTTTACATGTATTTTATGCTGCGTCATTCTTAGTCAGCAATGTTTTCAATATGGTAACGTGAAGTTTATTTTTTAATCCTTTTTAATCACTTTTATTTTAAACTTATTTGTTTTTCATAATTTATCTCTCTGTTTTTTGTGTGTTGGTAGTCCCAAATTCATATTCTTTAGCTTTTATATGGCTAATATGAAGATGAAACCACACACTTTATTTGTGGAACTCTAGGTATTTGGGACCTGAAGATTCTGCCTAGGTTCTACAAATATCCATTATTTATTCTCTGCTCATTTTATTTATTTTTTAGTTTGTTGGTAATTTGTAATGTTTTTTAATGGCCATATATATATATATATATATATATATATATATATATATATATATATATATATATATATATATATATATATATATATATATATATATATCTCCTGCAAGATTAGCATATCCATATTTTTATCGCACTAGTGGAGCAAGACTGAAGGATTTGACTTTTTATGAATAATCATTCATTAATAAAAATGTGATGAACTAATCATATATTAAAAATGATATTATCGCTCAAGGATAAGTGCAGAGTACTTATTCAAAGTTACATTAAATTCTGTTGGAAATTCTGGTGCGGTTTTACACTCACCTAACACTATTTCCACATAGAAATATTCATTTTATTTAATGACAGATCTATAGTTAAATTGATATTAGGCAGGTACATTTTTCGAACTCTGGTTTATTGACCATTGTCCCACGCAATCTCTGTCTTACCCTTAACAAACGACAAAATTATTTCCCCCCGCAAACTACACATGTAATAAATATTATTAAATTTTTCAATATAAGAATAAATTGTTTTTATTCCAAGTTCAGAAGCATCTTCACGCAAAGTTGCTTGTACATGCAACAAAAATAAAATGCTAGTTACATTAAAAATATATTAAGTCAAATCTGGAACTTTTTTAACTCCTAAGTCATGTCTTAAGCCTACATAACGATGCTGTTTAAAGATAACTATAAATTATTCGAAAGAAAGGGATAAAATTTGATATGAAAAGCATTGAGCACTCACGAATCGAATGTAGTATACTTTTTCACAGGCTATAATTCGTATAATAAAATTATGGACTTAAAGATAGTATATTTATATTTGTTCATTTAAATAGTATGTTCATTAAAAAAATCAACACGATAAGATTATTATTTTAGAATACATGAAGAATAATAGAAATGGAAGAGTTATTTAACATTACAAGATCAAAACTTTCATCAATTTTAAATATAAATATTTCTTGAATTATCTTCTTTCTTTAACTTCCAAAGGATTTGAATTTAGGTATTTAAGTATTAATTTAAACACAGAATAAAAACACGTTTTTAAAAGTAATTGTTTCAAATAAAAATGTAAAAGTTTGTTAAAATTTTAATATGCAGACGACCTCCAAGCCCTCACCTATGCACACCCTTTAATTGAACACGTTATACCGAATCGATTGATATAATTTTTATACGACAATTTTCAGCATAGTAAGAGGGGTTGTTTACCTTATCCCCCCCCCCCTTCTTCAGGACTATACTTTTCAGTAAATTGAAATGGGCGTCTGAGAAAAATCATAGTATCCTTAAATGCAAATGATTAAATTAAATTGGAAACGAATTCTTTGGAAACTTTGTTTTATATAAAGGATTACTGTGTAAAATACACAATACGCTGAAAAAAATGAAGTACTCAAAAGTGAGTAAATCGATGTACTCATATCGAATTGAGTATTTTTGAATCAAAAATGAACCTATGCTTTCTCAATTTTGAAACATTCCATGCTATCAAACCCAAACAAAACGATAATTCTGTACCCTGTAATGGTTTATTTCATTTATGGCGGCATAAATGATGTTTATTAATGTAAATATTAAATTATGCACAGTATTTTAAAATAATTTAAAAGCGCTTGAAAATAATGCTCTTGTCATAAAAATATTCGATTTGGGTATCCTGTTAATAATTTTGCTATTTTTCTTAATAAATAATCAATTAAACGTTTCTTGTTAATAACTTTGAACGGGAAATAAATGTCAATACATTTTTAATTTAATTTTTAGGTTCAAGGGGGCAGTACATAAGAATTCATATATGAACACAACCATGAAATCTAAAATGAGTACATGGGTTTCTCAATTTTGAGTACATTTGGATCGGAGCTATTTTGAGTATGTGACGTATTTAAAATTGAGTACTTTTTACTCAATTTTGAGTACCCATTCTTTTCAGTGTATGATCTTTAAAAAGCTCACTGTTTTACTTAAAAGGAGACTAAAATAATAAAATAGATGCTACAAGTTAAAGATATACATTTTATTTAAAACTTCTTAGTACTTTCGGCCTGTATTTCCCGAGGCCATCATCAGAGAATATTTTAATAATTAATTGCTGTTCATTTATACAAGTACGTCACTTCGTTTTGAAATGGGAGAGCCAATAATTATTAGAGTTGAAAGTAGAAGTAGCAGTCCTTTGGATTGGACTTAAGTAGAGAAAAATATATATTAACTGCAGTTCCATTTATTTTATTATAACATTTTGATCTCATACGTCACTTTCATTTTCATTTTTGAATGCGTAGCTGGACAGTCGAAGTATCAGTGTTTCAGATTAAAATTGCGAAGAGGAAAATATTTAACGGTCGTACCCTTAATTTTAATACGTCACTTTGCTCAAGTTTTCAGGATTTATTTTCAGATTACTGTGCATCAACCATCATACATCAGGATTACTGTGTTTTCTTAGCAGAGCAAACAATTTCAAATTGCTTTAATACCTCGAAGGGCGATGTTGCCGCTATTGGCATCACATAATTTTAATCCCTAATTGCCACATTGGCACATGGATTTTTCAATGATAATTTCACTGTTATTAAGAACGCGAAAATATACTTTTTCTTGCTCACAAATAAATTTTCTTGTAAATACTGGTGTCACTCAATTATTTCAAAATTTTACGAATACAAGTACCTTGGCCCTGAAAGGGTTAATGCAATGAACACCCCCAACAAATGGAAAATAATGTTGAAGATAAAATCATAATTACAACATTAGATTTAAGTGAATGGCAGAAAATTGCTCCGGACATTTATTTCAACGATTATGCAACCTGTGATGATAACCTGGCTATTTGTCAGGAGCCCGACGATAAAGATTCAGACCGTCACTTACGAAAGCGATCAATATACATTGGGCTGATGCTCTGAATGAAATGGTAGTCGAAAAAAAAATTAATGTAGCATGATGTTGATAATAATATATTTCCTCCTTTCTCGAAAGTGAATTTGTTCACTTTCGAATAGATCCGACAAATAATTTTTTATTGTGCAGTTTTTAATGTTTTTTGAAAAAAAAAAAAGTACAGTCATCCAGGGTAACTTTGAACCAGGGGGTGTAACTTTGCACCACTTCCCATTTTTCAATATTTTTCACTCCAAAAGACTAAATAAGCTCCAGAACTGTGTTCTGTTGGCAAAGTTCTAAACTGGGATTTCTACTCTTTATTTTAGATAATAAATTAGCAACATTATATGCAATTAAATGCATCATCTAACTATTTTTGTGAAGTACTGTTTTCAAGGTAATTTTGAATGCTGTTTTGAAGTTGCTGTAATCCAATTAAATTTTCATAGTAAGCAACAATATACTCATTTATCAGACATATTATTGTCTAAATGTTGTAAATGTGATAATATTTTGTGATTTTTATTTATTAATAGTTCATAAAATGTAAAATAAGAAGGCACTAACATTTTACCACATTTTCAGGGTAACTTTGAGCCGGCTCAAAATTATACTGATGTTTATAATTTACTAATTATAGGTGCTACTGTCAAAAATTTCTCATATTTGCACGTATATTTTATATAAATGCCGAAAATGAAAATTAGATATAACATGTAAATATTTTCACAAATATGTGTAAAATACATACAATTCATTTAAAGGCGTTTTTCGCGGCGGAGCTACTCAAATTTGACATTTCATACATTCGGCATTTTTTATTCCTGTTTGAATAATGCTAGTACTAGTATGTTTTACTGTAACTATGGATATATTATTGAGATAAAACATTGAAAATTGTTTTCCACTGCATTTTTATTTTTTATATGAACAATAAACAGGTTTTTTTTTAAATTTCTAAATGTTCATGGTTCTCTTCTTCCACTTTTCTTATGCCTGATATTTGTTGTAATAACATAAATTATACAAATCTTGTGATGTTGAGAAATGTAAATTCGGAGTCTTTACATATCTGAAAACATTTTTTGGGGTTCAAAGCTGTCCTAACTATAATACTTTTTTTATTATGAATTATTTTAGATAATATTTATCAAATGGTGCAAAGTTAATCTAAATGGCTGGGTAACTTTGAGCCAGGATAAAAATTCATTTTTTTATAGCTTTTATCATTATTATTCCTTAATTTTTGATAGTCATACAATAATTTAGGATCATTTCTTTTCTTTTATGCCCCTAGTTGCAACAATAGTCTTAAAATAACAGTGTGGCATATGAAAATAGAGAAAATGTGGATCAAAGTTACCCTGAATGACTGTATATATAATAAATATGAAATTCCAACTATATGAACAAAATGGTAAAATTCTAAAGATGAACAAGATATGAACATTGGAAATCAGATATGTAAAGTAAAAAACTGTTAATAACTTACAGAATCATCAGAGGAGCTTGAAGGTTTAATTCATAGTGAAGATGCGTTATTTCATCCAATTTTGTTGGCATTAAGCCTAAAATGACAAAATTTAGCTTCTAATAGAACACCAAAAAACAAAAAAAATATATTTCGTTCTTGTATTGAAAAATCAATTGCATAATTCCTCATGTATATTTGCATATACTGTTAAATGGAAAAAATTCCTAGCTTTCAATATATTCAAGCTTAATATATTGTTTCTCTTAATATTTCATCTTTCAAATTTCTGTTTAAACCGTATATTTTTTAACCTTTCCTAGATTTTTTTTTTTGTCATGTATTGAAAAATTAATTGAATATTTCAATACGTTTATTCTCTTATACATTTACCAAAGTAAGAAAATGTACTAGCTTATGGTATCGCTTTTCACGGTTAACATATCCTCTCTTAGCATTTCGAATTTCAAATTCCTTACAGCTTATTTCAGAACCGTTCCAACCTCGTCGTTATAGTATATAATATAATATCCCTTTTGAAGTACAAAAAATAATTTACAAGTTCGTATAACAAAACTGTCCGAACCTCTTATTTAATGATTTAAAGATTATATGCAATAATATTTTGCATTCCGAGTAATTATTATAGTTATTAGAATGAGCGAAGCGAATCCTCTACTAGGCTACACAAATTACATTTTGTTGTACCTACACTTTACAAAAAAAAAAAAAAAAAGCTATTCAGTATTTTGACTTGAAATTAAACATAAAAATAAATTATGATCTGTAGATTTGCACAATATTATTATTATTATTATTATTATTTTTTTTTTTAGAGAATAACCTCTAAAAAATTATTATTTTAATCCATTTATTTTACATGTTTTCCCCTTACGGACGCATTTTTGCAAATAAAAAATAAAACACGTATATTTTCAGAAGAAAAAATAAATCATGGGTTTAGTAGTTATTGATAGAATCATGATTAATTAAATAGTTTCACGATTTCTTTTATGAAATTTTTAAAATACCTTTTTTATAAAAATTATAGCATACTTTTAATGAATTAAAATTTGTGAAAATTCAATTATTTACATTCAATTATAAAAGTATTTTTCAGTGTTAAGAATTCATATACACAATTTATTCTTATTATGTGAAATCATTTACGCAGACGATACTTACGCATTTTAAAAAAATTGTAATATAATTTTTTTTTATAAAGTGGCAACAAAAGAATTGTAAACAAATTAAATTAATTGTCAAATTCGTTATATCATAAATAACATATTCCGAGGAAATTCTCAGTTATTTGGCTGAATTTACATTTCTAAAATTAAAATGTGCCAAAGCATAAAATAACGTTTTTGCTTAATAAAGATGCAAACATAATATAAAAAAATATTGTTACTTTCAAATATTTATGTTATTAAATCATGCTTCGCGAATCCAAAGTATGGCTTTTGCTAGTATATTATATATACACACACACACATATATATATATATGTATGTATATAACCAGAGACACAGCAAGAATGGAGCATGTCGTGCAATGTCACTAAGCACCAAAAGCGCGATAGGAGTTCCTTTATCAGCACCGAGCACCAGCAGTTTTCACTACAGGATATTGTAGAGTCGGGGGAAAAAATGAACACCCCCCTCCCCCTGCTAACTTTGCAACAAGTTATCGTAGAAGAAAGTTACAGGTACCAAGCGATTGGAAATAAAGTCTACTTTTAAATGATGTATATAAAATTTGCTTAGGGGGGCATCTACATATAAAAACGAACCCAAAGTTTGTTTTATTCAATAGCAATACCCAAATTTGGCACCAAAAATAAATTCTTCACCCTTCAATTAGCCTAAATACAAACTTTCATGAAATTTGTACGATTAGTTTCAAAGAAACTAATTATTTTAAAATGAGCCTATTTTAGGGGCTGTATCCAAATTGAAGTTCGGTACTTGATTGTTGAGATGCTACAGAATGACTATGTCACTTCTATTAATGTATTATTTCTTGGCAATAGAACCATTTCACTCACTTCATTTGTTTTGACTACTGCCAGCCCAAATATTTCAATAAAATGAGTAAAATATATTTTTTCAAATTATGCTTTTCTGCACGTCATAGACGAAACATTAAACCATCATTTTGACATTTTTTAGTGATAATCAGAAAACTACTTGAAAGAAAAATTTGAAATTGATAATTCGCATAAAGCAGGACATAATAAATATTAATCCATGAAAAAAAATTGTATGTCGAAATTCATATTTTTTCGAATATTAATTTTATAATTCCTAATTCATGTTATAAAATTTTAAAAATTACAAATTCAATGTATTTATGTTTGAGTTTTTTAGTATTATAACCACACTCAAAATTATCACATTAGGGTTATAATTTAAAGCGATATTAATAAAAATATGAAAATGTAATTTAACATTAGAAGTTCTCAATTTTGAACGTTTATAATTGAAATAGTTATTATTCAAATGACTTTCCTAGTCATAGTTTGAGCCGAAGATTTAAAATATATTGTCAGAATTGGGTGTTGCTATTGAAATAAACAAAGTTTGGTCTGGTTTTGATTTGTAGCTAGCCCCCTAAGCAGATTTTATACACATCATTTAAAAGTAGACTTTATTTCCAGTCCATTGGTACCAGTAACTTTTTTAAAAATTATAATTAGTTGCAGAGTTAGTGTGTCTGTGTTGGGGGGGGGGTGACTTTTTTCCCCCACGACTGTACAATTTGTATGATTATATTTCCTTATGTTGATAAAGTCAAATTGAGTTTTAGTATTTGATTATTGGATATTTCAAAACTTATATATATATAATATCTTTGAATCAAAATTTATCTTATTGGGTCGTTCGGAAAGTCGTGTCCGTTTGTGAAAATCAATTCGTACCGAAAAATTCTATCATTTAATTATTACACATCGATTCCGATATCTAATGTCTAATAATTACCGGGAGGAATTTTCCGGTACGAATTGATTTTCCTAAACGGACACGACTTTTCGAACGACCCAATACAAGTTCATATAACAATATTAACCAAAATTCTCAATGAAGATGGCATGTAATAATATTATACGTTAATCATTTTACTAAAACAATATTAATGTAAAACTAATTTTCATACAGAATCTACTAAAAAATCCCAAAATATTGGGAATTCTAAACAGTTTCATATTATAATATCGTAAATCCTATTTAATAGTGATAAAAACAAAAGTTGAAAAATGTAGTTTCAAAAAGTGGAGGAACAATATTTGATAAGAGCAGGGCTCCCAAATGGTCCGCCAACTGAATACCAATAAATTTTAACAGAAAATTTTATAGTAGGTTTGCGCTAGAATTAACTTTCAAAGGTCATTCCGGGGCGGTTTGCAAGAAAAATCTAAAAAGAAAATGTTTCTAAAATAACATTGGTATTCAGTTGGCGGACCATTTGGGAGCCCTGTAAGAGGAAAAATTTACGAAAGAAATGCAAAAACACAACAAGACGAGACCAGAAATAATAAAGCGTCTATGATACAATAAAACTAATTATTCAAAATTGCATGTATCAAAAAGTGGAATAATTAGGAATGTAATAGGAAAAATTGCAAAAGGTATGAACAAGAATAACAGAAATAGCAAGAATATGAAGAACACTTATATTGTTGAACTTTTCATCAGGGAAAATATCCCACAAATATAAGTAAAACAGAATTGATTTCTGATTGAGAAAAGCATGCATTGCATTTAAGTGCTATTTCTCAAATTGCCCAATCAATTGTGATTGAATTTACAAGAAAATTAAAATAAGGAAAAATAACTAAAATAAAACAAAACTTGTAAATTCCATGTAGTACAATAATAAAAATTTTTATGAATAGAAAATTGACATAAAAAAGTATATTCTAACAAATTCCATACATATATGATGAACATAGAGACATAAAGCCAACATATTAACTTAAAACTGAGAAGAACATGGAGTTATAGTAAAGTTACAGTTTACAGTTAATTTCACCAGTTGTAAATAAGTACAAAAATAAATAAATAAATAAAATAAAATTTATATTAGAACTATAAAAAATAACTATAAACATTAAGTTTAAAAAATATTAAAACCCATGTAAATATTTAAAGAAAAAGAAATAAATTGAATAATTTATTTTTCAAATATAAAATATTAAAATATTCCAACGTTGTCATATATTTTCTTTTATGATTTTATGAGTTATCATTTATATTGAAATGAGATTTATATATAAATGTAAATATTAAAAACAAATTTATATTAGTTTTCCTTTATTAAAATAATTAATGAAATTTAGATACAAATTAATAATTATGTAAACTATGATTATAATACAGATGTATTGGTGAGTAATTAATTGGAATAAAGGAATATAAGTTAAATATGTAAAATATTTATTATTATTTGTATATAATTCTCACAGGGTAATTACTATTATTAATAATTAAAAATAAATTGGTTGATTAATTTAGGTACAACAATGAATTAAAATATTAGAATTAAAATTTATTATTAATGTTCGAAAATTATTATTAAAGAAACTCAGCGGTTTGCGAATTATTCTCATGCAGGTTTTTTTTTTTTGTAAAGATCAAATTTTAGTACAAAATTACGTTTATTTGCCTACAAATATTTACAAGCTTATAGTAGTTAACCACTTAAGTGATTATTTTTTTATATATACAATAAATTGAAAACATGGTATGAACACGACTTTTCTTAAACTAAAATTTTCGTAATATTTAGTCTAAAAATTTCTGTCAGTAAAAAGTATGAAATTGTAATTAAAAAAATTAGTGGTATCAAAAAGCTTTAAGTGATGGATCAAGCAAACTCTTCTTGCCCGTAACGGCGTACGGACAAGTCAGTTAAGTGGTTAATGTTCTACGTGTTCACCACCACAAGGAATTACGGAAGCCATGCTCAGTAATTGGAGACCGCTACTTGAAAATGCTAAAGTAGAAAATAATACCTAGCATATTAGAATGTAATCTCTTACACACAGTAACTTTATCAAATCTCCAGTGATGCAGTTCTTAATAAACACATTTGTAGAATGACTAATCAGTGGTTATAGTAAAATTGCTTGCTGCTCTTGCTCGTCGGATTTGATACCGGTTGAATTTTTGGTTATGGGGTTACGTAAAGTCTCGAGTGTACCGCAGCAATTTGTCTTCCTTGGTGAAGTTAACCCCTTCGCGACGAGCCTGTTTAACAGAATTTTTAATATTTTTTTCACCGGTTTTTCAAAGCAGAAATTTTTGCCCAATTGAATGCCCTGATTGAAAAATGCCCTGAATTGAAAAATGCCCTGATTAAATAGGGCAAAATTGACGATAAAAAATAACTGGTGAGAGGAATAAAGGATTCTGAGCCCCTTATGCGTCACGTTCCATGGTGCTCGTCCCGAAGGCATAGCTGACAACTCTTACGTATGTTTTGCCTTTTTTAACACGTTCACGCCGGCGCGGTGGGTCACACTCGACTGTCTCAGGGTTGTCAAGTCTCCGGCTTTTTGCACACCACTATTATTTTAGAGAAAATGTTGTTCCTTTAAATCACCCAATTGTTCTAATTAAATGAAACAACATTTTCTGTATTAAAATACTGGTATCCAAAAAGCCGGAGACTTGGCAGCTCCGAGACAGTTGAGTGTGACCCACCGTGCCGGCGTGAACGTGTTAATCGCCGTAATTTGCCTTTCTTGTAAATAATGATTTGTGAGAATCTTAAAAAATAAAATTGTTTAATTATAACTGTTCTCAAAATGCTATTTGATGAAAGTATACTTTTGTATATTTTTAAAATTTTTATTTTGATAGTTTTTATTTCTTTTTAACGTCCCTGCTTTCAAAAATAACGATAGCAGTAAACAGTATTGATTGCAAATACCTTTGATAATCGAATTAATTTTACAAACATTTTCTCGAGAAACTAATTGATCTTTTGCTAAATTCAGGTTGTTTCCTTCTTGATCATACATTTTATATAAAATGTATTTCATAGAGCATGTATCCTGTTACCGCTGCTGTTTCTTTCTTTCTCTTTTAATTTTACAACGAAGAAAACGCTCCTTTTATCAAACCTTGAAGTAGGTGTATTTTAGATTTATTCTTTGTGTTTATACTTTTTTTTACATTGTCTTTTACACATTACATGGTCATACTTGCGCATTAAAAAATAATTATGTTTGTCTCTCAGTTGTTCGAGAGCTTTGGTATGTGTTTTATCCCCCCCCCCCGCCTCTTCCCCTGCAGTGCCAGTGTTTCATGCAGTACAGAATAATTTTAGTTGTCGGTAAAAGTTAACGAATGATATGATAAAACTTCGTCTAGAGCCTGATTAAGGCCATTCTCAAATCCAAAAGGGGAAAATTTATGACACAAGTTTTAATTCATTTTTGTTCAGAAACTCGTGAAATTAGCAGGTGTTGTTATTCAAAAACTATGTAATAGAAAGAAGTTTTCCATCTTTTGGTAAACTTAAAAGATCTTTCCGAAAATACAGCCAAAGTTGGCGTTTTGAACCGAATTTCTGCATGAAGGAGAAAAACCGGTTGTCATGTGATCAAAATTGCTTATAACCCGGTAAGTAATTTATTTATCGAAAACTGGAAAACTCATTTCGATTCCAAACATCTTCAATAGTCAGTCCTGCCAATTTCGTATGTTTACGTTTGAAAATTATTTAGAAAATGTATAAGAAATTTTCGCGGTTATTGAACAGTGCACTTGAGAACCGCCTTAAAGCAGTGTTGATTTCAGGGGGTGGCCCGGGGGGGGGGACATTCCCCTCCGGGAGGTTTTAAATTTTGTGTTTTCAATGGTCAAAAAGTGTAATCCCCCCCGGAACCCTACAATCCCCCCCCGAAGCCACAGAAATCCCTTCCGGAGAAAAGTGTCTGAATTCAACACTGGCCTTAAAGTATAGACATGGACCAACTGGACCCTTACCCTGGACCCCAAATTTGGTATGGAGTTTTTGTAAAGATGCTATTTTAATTCTTTTTTGACTTTACACTGATTACAATTAATATTTTGTATTTTTAGAATAAAATAAGATTATATATATATATTCGTCTAAATATGTATTCTAAAAAGTTCTATGTTTGAAAATACGCATGTGGATATATACCACATGCGTATTTTCAAACATAGAATTTTTTTTGTGACAGTATACGAAGAGAGGCTCCAAATAAATACCAGGCTCTGGGCCTCTCTGTGGCTCGACAGGGCTCCGACTCTCACTGAATCACTTTAAGTAATATTTAAGATAAAAATATAAAGTGGGATAAATTAATAGCTTTATTTTTACGTACATTGTTGATTATGCCTTTTCTATAACCCTGTCAAGTAATTAATATCTGAAAGTAACCTGCTTGGGACTTTTTAGGAACTTTATGGAGACAAAGCGCCTTTTCTTTTATGCTATTTTTAAGAGATCGGAGGTGTTAAATATCAGCTTAGAGGGGTACGTAGACTAAGATGCTATTTTGAAGGTTTCTGGATCTCACAGGTTTATCTTGTCAAAGTCTAAGGTCAACAAACTTTTTTGTAGAAAAGATGTATTTATAAAATTTATGATGTATGTATGAAACGCTTTAGAACATTACATCATAATCCTGTCTGAAATAAAGTACTTAAATCAAAAAAATGTTTGGAAGAATAAATCGATATCCGAAATGCAAAAAATATAAAACACACAATTTGCTAAAAGAATCCTATATTTATGATCAATATTGTGTAATGGTTGTATCGTGTAATCCACGAAATTCTTCAGCTATACTTTTTCAAATATTTTTGTTGCTGCGTTAATAGTTTTTCTTTAATTTTAAAAGCATATATAACTTTTCATAAATTAAAAAAAATGCTTAAGTAGCATCAAAAATTAATTATTATAAAATCTTATCAGTTTAAAGTGACAGATTTATTAAAATATTTAAAATGTTCAATGTTTATTGCATTTATATTACATTTTAAGAAAGGGTATAACTATTATCAGAACAAAATCATGCTTGTAAAAATATAATGTGTTTGAAAATATTTTTTTCTCTAAATTTGTTTCAATTTATATTTTTGACATTATTTCATTTGAAACCAATTAATTATGATAAAAAATCGTGTATTTATTATTGAACTAAAACAAGAGACATTCAAGATATTTCATAATTCTATAAATATAATATATTTATTCCTGAACGAAAAAAGTAGCCCCTAAAACTATTTTTTTAATGAGGCTATATTTTACAGTATGTATTTAAATTAAGCGTTACATATTTATGTTTGATAGTTATGGCACTGAAATCTTGAGCATTTTACATTAAGATTTACTAATACAAACCTGTATTACTTTGATTTTTTTTTCTCGAACTATATTATTCACTATTGGAAGAATTAAATAACACAGGTCCTCTTTACGTTTATTTAATTCATACTATCTTTCCTATAGTTAATAACATTCTTCGAGAATGTAAACATCAGGAATTTAGCACATTAACATCAAATCTGTGACAAACATCGCTGGATAAACAGCTCTCATCGCGGGGAATTTAAATTCTGCCGGTTCTGGCGTGCTTTTTGGCGGTTGACTTCTAGACATTGGCGACGCTTCGTCTGGCCCTGCCAAGGTCGCAGGCAAACATACGATCGCGGGCAAAACGAGAGTAACAAGGTGCATAGAGAAAATCGTCATCTTGAGCTTCACGCGATATTAATTACATAATAAACTGGCGAATAAAAACTATATCAGTATGGAGGACCATCTCCAGATGAGTGAAATGACCCATTTAAATATACCTGAAAGAGACAGGTCGCGGAGTGCTTCGCCGGCCGATTCGTTAGCATCGTCGGCTACAGACATTTCTATGCTACCTATATCAGGTCGGACGAGCCACAAAAGAGATGAATTCGTAAGTACTCCTTTAATTATTAATGGCGGTATTTAATTTATTTTCCCACAGATGAAAAAAGACTTTCGATAAATGAAGTAGGAAATAAGTGGTTATGAACAATTTCCAATAGGTCATATATTTTTCGATAAAATAAAGACATTTACACGAAATTATTGCAATTATTTCGTTAGATATTAACTATAATTGATTTTATATGTTTTTGAAAATATAACAGGATGTTTATACAGTATCATGGAAGATAATTATTTAATGTTTCTTCTAAACAGGGTACAATTTTAAACCAAATATTGTCTTATTTGGTCAAAGGTCATTGTTCATTTAAATTTACTTTCTTCATGTTTTCACCATTCCTTTCTTAATAACTTCATTTTTGATGTTTTTTCTATTCATTACACAATTTATAGATAAAGTGGTTATGAAAAATCTCTTAAAGATCATATATTTTTTCCCTAAAATAGGGATGTTCACATAAAATGATTGCAATTATTTCATTAGATTTTAATTATAGTTGTTTTTTGAATGACATGGAATGCTTATGCAATATGTTGAAAGATAAATATTTATTATTGCTTCTAAACAAGATATAATTTTAAATAAAACAGAGTCTTATTTGTTAAAGGTCATTATTTATTCAAGTTTACTTTCTTCATGTTTCTACATTTCTTTCCTTAATTCATTCATCATTGATATTTTCTTTCTGAACTACATAATCTTTTGATAAAATTGGGATATTCACACAAAATGATAGCAATTATGTAAGGAGATTTTAATTGTTGGTTGTAATTGTATTGCAATAGTTTAATTGTTGATTGTAAATATCTTAGTGAAAGTCATGGAAATTTTATCTAGCATGGCGCATGAGAATTATTTAATTTGTTTCTTTTAAAAGAGATAAAATGTTCGAATAGAATATAGTTATTTGTAATGATCATTGTTCACCCAAGTGGATTTTCTTCAAGGTATTTTTTTTAATTCATTAATTCATTCTTCAGTGGTATTTTCTTTCTTATTACATGGTTTCTTAATAAAATAGGGATATTCGCATAAACTGCAATTGTTTATTTTAATTTTAGATGTAGTTGGCTATATATCTGTTTGTGATTGGCATAGAAGGAATTTATTTATTTATTTTCTAAACAAAGAAGAAATTTAAACAGATCATTACCAAATATATCCATACCTGTTATAAATAAATATTCATTCACGCTTTATTTCCATAAAATACAGTTTTAAAATATTATAATGTAGTTAATTTAAATGTTCTTTATTTACATATTCTTTTACGAAGCAACACTTCCTCTTTCAAATGATTAGGAATTAATGTTTAATTTATGTTTTGATTTTTCGTTGTTCACATATTTTTTAGTAAAAAAGGAGGAATATACAATATATCAGAAGAATATATAATAAATATCAAATAGCATATAGAAAAGACCCCCTTCTCCTCTTTCAGAAACATGAAAAAACAGATCATCTATTGTATAAAATTATTAATGTTGTTATAATTTGTCAAAGTGTATATAAATGATACATTGAAAGTCAATTGTATAGTACAATGTTTAATTTTAATTTTACATTTATTTGTCTTTTAAAGTGCTAATCGTAGTTTACTATTACATTTAGTTGCAATAAACATAAAATTACAAATGCGACGTTCATACAATACAAAAGCTACTCTTATTCATTTCTCTTTTTTACTTTGTCAAGAAATACATTTTTTGTCTTCTTTAAATTTATATTTTAACAAATCTTAATGTAGTGTAATTTATTGAAATATGCTAAAATTTGTAATGAAATATTTTGTACATGCATTTCAATTTATGAATAAAACGTAAATGTTATTAAAAAAAAAAAAAAAAAAGTTGTGAAGAGACCTTCATGTCAACTCTAAAATTTTCAGATTTTTTTTTCTTTTGTGCTTAATAGTATGGATAAATTGATATTCGGTCTTTAATTGTTTATTTATTTATTTTCGTAAAAAACAATAACATTGTACTTAGACATATTTTGTTCATATCATTGGTGTAATAAATAATAATGCAATATATGTTTAGGATCTTTTTAATGTTTATTTTAATATTCCGTAAGAAAAGTATTTAAACTTATCATAATTCAAAATGTCTACTTTCTGGTGCATAAAAATTTCATATCAATAAAAAATTAAATAAAATTAACTATATTTAAGCGATTTATACATATCGTAATTGTATACTCTAACTATATACTGCACAAAAATATTTAATTAATTTTTAAAAATACATGCTGCATGTTATATATCATGTCTCATATTATAAACTGTAAATAAAATAAAGTATGTAAACGTATTATATATACATACTGTTAACTACAGTAAATTATGGTATAAATTTTGGTATGACAGTGTAATATCCATTATATTAGATTAATTACATTTCAACCTAAGCAATTTCGAAGCTATATTTAACTTTAGAAATTTATATAATGATATTACGTTTATGTTCACCATTGTAGTTTAGGTAACACAATTAAAAATTTACATATTCAAATGATTTTTTTTTATGACAAATAATTTGAAATTGTGCTTAGAAGTAAATTACAAATGTCAATAAAATTGAATAAAGTAGCACAATTATTTTAACTATAATTAAAATTTTCAAATAAAATAACGCTTCAGTTAAATGTTAAAAAAAATCAATTGTATAATAATATAATTCGTTTGAATTAAATTTTTTGAAAGTTGCAGGTCAAGCATGCAAATTGTAATTTAAACGTTTTCTTTGTAAACATATAAAATGCTTTAAAAAAATGTTATAGGGTAAATAGTAAGTATATGATATCGTAATTCGAAAGAAAAGCAAGCATTCAAAATATTCCAAACATATATATAAGTAAATACTAAAAAATAAATAATTTATGACTCATTTTACGTTTTAGAAAAGAAAATGCAGACAAGTAATTGGTAGGATATCAAATTGAAAGATTGTTTTATATAAATCACAAATGCATTGCATTTACTAATTGAAGTTAATAAATTATGTTCAATAGTTTATGTTAATATTATTATTTCGAAGCTTTTGTAAAAATTCTATATCATAAAATGTATTTTTTCTGTTTCTCCTGAAATAATATTACATTTACAACTATCACGATTAGTATTTTCTGAATTTATTTTATCAGCATTACTAGTAAAAGGTTTAAAAATATATCAAATTCTCATATAAATCTTACTATTATTGCGACTATTATTATTGCTGGCATTAGCATTGCCATCATCGAAATTAATCGTCATCCATAATTTGAATTAAACATGCATCAAACATACATTAATATAAATAGCACAGTCGATGGAACTTAAAAAACATCATCCGTAAATATCAAGTTGATACCACTTTATTTGCTGCACCGATCTGTCATTGCCTGCAAAACCAGTTTCACTGCATATAGCAAAGTCACGAAGGAGATGCTCTTTCGCTGAAGATATTCAATTGATTTTAACGCGCGTATCATTTTATTCATGAAACGTAACATATTGAACTCTCCACAGATTTTTATATGAATATTAGTAATGATCAATAAATTTTAAATAATTCGTAAATTTGAACCACTTCTTACAAATTTGTAAAAAATAAAATGCAATAAATGTAACATTTTTTATCCCTTTTTTTAGTAGTGTTCGTATTAATCGTTTTATAGATGTATTATCAGCTTTTTTTTTCCTGTTGATTAACGCCTGAAAATTTAATTGTTACATTTATTCAGTATTTCTATATACTCATTTTGAGTTAATAATAATATTAATACTAAACATAACGATTTACATGTATATATACGCTATCGTCATATTTCGTTATTCCATTTTATGATTAAATCCTTTTTATTTCATTTTATTAGGGCATTTTTGTTATACGAATTTGTTAGCTGTATTTTAATGTATTTTATATCCACACATACATATATCGATATATATATACGTATTACATAAGGATTTAAAAAAAAAAAAACCTTATGATATTCAATTTTTGTGCGAAGTTTGTTTTGTTTTGACAGAAATTATTCAATGTACTCATGTTTCTAAATATCAATAATTCTTTATGTATATATTTGTCTCATAAATATGATAAAGTAGGTAGAATTCGATACAAAATTTTAATACTGCCTTCTTTTAAAACCCCTGGAGTTATACTTTGTAATAATAATAATGAAAATTTTGATGAATATTCTCGTAATTTATTTATTAGACTGTTTTCAATGTAACATAAAATTTGATTGGTTATGCGTGAAATGTCGTTTAAAACATTAATTTTTTTAATATAAAAAAGGGTTAGTTCTATTCTGATGTTTTAATAAAAGGAAAATAAGCCAGTAAATATTCATCTAATAGATTTTCTTAAAGACGATACGAAAATGAATGACAGTTAATATTTATTGAGAATACATGAGCGATAATGCATAAATATCTGGGTAAAGATAATATAAAAATACAGTAGAACCTCTTTTATCCGAAACTCTTTTAACCGAAACTCTCGTTTAACCGAAATCCATTTTTGAAGATTTTTTTTTTCTTTTTTTTTTTTGTCACATTCCTTGTGTGCAAAATCCATTTTGAAAGCTTTTTTTTTTTTAAATACCATATTCCTTGCGTGCAAGTGGTCCTTTCCGAACTACGAGTACATATAAATATTTTCGATCCCCTTTCTTAGAGTTCCTTTGAATTTAACTTGAGCTCCCGTAAGCTGCGGAGCGGAACGAAGAAAACGAACAAATTAGCAATTTTGAAGCATTTGAATGTTTTACTAAAAGGTTTGGCATGGCTGGAGCAGCAGAAAGACTGTGATACTGGTGAACTAATAATATTTAAAAACTCCGTGATAGAGCTTCAAAGCAAAAGCAATCGAAACTGTGACAAACAAAGCATTTTTTCAAATCCTTGTGATATACGTAAAAGGTAGTTAATTTCAAAATTAAAATTCAGGTAATTTATTCTTGTTTCTATTTTGCTACTGCTTTATTTTTATTAAGAACTTGTTACATAATAAGAAATATTGCATATATTTCACCTTAATCTTAAAAGAAAGCATTTTCGATTATCCGAAAATTTCGATTTTCCGAAAGAGGGTCGGTCCCAATTACTTCGGATAATCGAGGTTCTACTGTATCTATATATGTCGTTATATCACCAGATATTTTCACTGCCATGACATAAAACTGATTAATACGAAGTACCGTTACATCCTGTCTTTTATTCACAAAGAAACTAATAAAAAATCGAAAACCGAAATGCAATGTTGAATTAGGCTCTATTTATGGTTTCAAAATTTTCTGACTATTAAAAAAAAAAGTAATTGGGACATAAATTATACTAATTATAAAAATATTTTTAAATACATTCAATAAGTATTTTTTGTATTTATTAATTGGATTTTTAATTATCAGAATCCTGATTAACATTATTGTAGCATTTACTATAGTCTGATTATTGTATCGTGTCACACATATTATCTCTCAATAAAAATCTTATAAAAAATATTTTCAAGGTTTTAAGGTAAGAAAAATGAAACTAAATGTATTATTTTTTATTTAAATCTATAGTCCTTGGCTTGAAAATTGCAGAGAATAATCTTTAATACTAATTCTAACGGTAAACATTTGCTAGAAATATAAGTTTCAATGTTTTGAATTTAAAAAACAATTTACTTACTGAAAATAATTTCATCCATTTTGCATAACTTTAGGTATTCTGTACTTAACTGTTTTGTAATCGAAGATTGAACTGTTATCTAGATAGTTGGCACGCTGTTCAGAGAAATGTACAAAATAAATTTTATCCGTGCTACTTAAGAGGATGATTATAAATGCATACTCAACAAAATTTTAATAAACTATTTTGAATCTGGGATCCTAATAATATGACATGTGTTTACATTTACTATTATTTTATTTTTACAACTACTTTTATTATTATCTGCACGCACGAATGATAGTATATGACTTTAAATTTATTAGTATCACCCCATTTATGTTTCAGTATTTAGTAGAAAAAACTGCCTTTTCGAACCAGTAAATCTATATTATAAAGCAAAAATATGTCTGTGAATAACGCTGACGTCATATTGACGGTGATAACGCCTGTCAAATAAATATCACTTTTATTGCAATTTTTTAACTTCTAAACATCGAACAATTTAAATTTTTACAATGAATAAGATAAAAAAGAATGTACTTTCATATACAATTTCTTTTAAAACTTTATATTGATTTAATGATATTTTATGCTTTTAAAATAATTTTCAAGCAGGTTTTTTTTTAATCTATCTTTATCGCTTGCATCGGGATTACGAAAGATTAACTGGTTTGCATCTAAAAAAAATTAAATAGTTCAGCATTCGTTTTTCGGTTAATATTCAAAAATGAAATTAAAACTTCGTCAATAAATAAATAAAGTAATATAATTAAAACAAATATTTACCAGACATGTAATCGAAATACACTATATTTATGATAAAAAGGGGAAAAAAGTATTGGAAAGTTCTTATATCCAGGGATATAAAAATTTAGGCGTCAGCGGGCAGCCTCTCACCACTAAATTTTATTAGTTTTCTTCGCTTAAATTTTATTAGCATTCTTACAAAAAAATTATACCAAAAATTAGGCGAAAAATAATGAATAAAATTTAATTGTGAGAGCTGGCGCCTAGATTTTTATAGACCTAGTTATATCCATTTAATTCTGTTGTAATATGACATTTTCCGTAAGTCTTAAAAAATTATTCCATAGATTATGGTCTTGATAATACTACGCTAAATAAATATATTCGTTAGCAAATTATACATGGCATATTCGTTAAATTTCAGTGCACCTTAATTTTTGTCATTTTTTCAGCTACTTTTGAATTTTAAAATCAAAAAGAAATTTTTCTCTTAAAAGAAATTAGACTCGAAAAGGTTAAAACTTTTTCAACTGAAATAATTAGTTTGATCCATCTAAGCCAGCATTTAAATGTCTATGTGTTATGTACATATGGATTAAATGTTATGTGTATATGTATGCATGGAAGCTTCAGTGAATACGTGATGTCGTTTGCATGCGAAATTATTGTTGAGTAATGAGCTTTCGATGTACTACGAAATATTTTTAGTTATACATTCTCAGACGCAAACTCTTACTGCACCAAAGGTTAAAATACACGTATACGATTATTTTACAGAAAAATTCGTGGTAGGTTTTAACAATAATAGCAATAAAAAGCTTTTCGAAATAAGTTTCGGCGAAAATTACAAATTAGATTTTCCTTTGAAAAAAAAAAAAAAAAAAAAAACCGGACTGAGTGGGAGCCCTGCATATTCGAAACAATAATCTTCATGGTATATTTCTATTGCAAATGTTGTAGAAGCCTACCACGATAAGTTTTGTTTGGAAATAACGGTGTTAACGTTTTTCTGCTATTTTTTCCGCGACAAACGTTCAACTTTAACACGTTAAGCGCAACGTCAGGCACCGGTGGCTGACACTGAACTTTTCGTTTAAAACGCGTCATTTACTGATGATTGACAGTTAAAATATGATATAAAACTAAAAAAAAACATATATTGTTTTAAGTAATTGCTGAAAATTTGTATGAAATTTACTTACCTTTTATTTATTAGAGGTTCATACTATCTTAAACATTACTTAAACCATTGTGAATTTTTCAGCTTCAGTGTCAGTCTTTGTGGCGCTCAACGTGTTAACAATAGTTGAGGACAAAAGATAAAAAATAGCAAAAAATAAAATAAAATAAAGTAGAATAATAAAAAAAAAGATAAGATACAATATAGTACATAAAATGAAATAAAATAAAATAAAACAGAGAAATGGAAATAAATAAAAAGCAATTAAAAATGTGAAAAGTATTTCGCGTATCAGGGGAATATATATGACTAAAGGTTGAAAACCGCAAAGTAAATCAAGTAAAGTGATCTCGAAAATAATATTGAATAAATAAATAAAATAAAAACCATGATTACACTTTACCGTAATAACTATGTTTAATAACAAGCAATTATTAATACTTAAGATATATTTTTTGACACGAAATGAATTGCTTCTCATTTCTGATTTTATAATTTTCGAAATAAATAAATAATTATTGGGTACATAATTTGCAAGCACTTTTTAATAGTGATAATTTCGTTTCATGACAACTTCTATACTTCTCCTTGTTTAAACCTTTGTAATTTTCGAGGGGGCAGGGGAAAGCATGAAAATTTGTTTATCCCTTTTAGCAATATTTTGGCATTTGTGTACACTTTCAAAAATAGTTATAATTCTGGTAATAAACGTTTCACAGCAAATCTCTAATTCTCTCTTGCACTTGTTTGCTCTTTTTATAAGACAAGAGTGTATTCTTATCTCATTTTAGTGTTAATTTTAATATGTCTACTTTAAAAACGTAAAAAAAAAAAAAATGATTAAATTAGCCCAAAAAATTGATTCGATTTTGTAAGTACTTATAGTTTGTTCCTTAGATATTTTCCGTTATCGTAAAGCTTACTAAAAAAAAAAAAAAAACAGAAAGTATTCAAGTTTATAGATATGTACACATATTTGCTATGATTGGTGATTGAATAGATTTTGGCGAATATTAGATTGATTTCACATTATCGAGTTATATATATATATCATTTGAAATAAAAAAATAACTTAAAATTTCGTACATAATATATATATATAAACAAACAGATTTACTTGAAGAATGTTATTATTATTAATCATAATAAAAATAAAACAGTGTGATGAATATTTAATTTCTAAAGTTTCTAAATATAGATTTATAGTAGTTGAATATTTAAATATTATTTAAAAATATTTCTGAAATCAAAATAAATAAGTGTCTATTATAAAAGCTGAGAATAAATTCTAATTACATTAACTACAATATAAAAAATAAGTCACTGGTATGTCTTTCATTTTTCCGTGTGTGTGTGGGGGGGGGGGGTCTTTTGAGTATATATCAATATAGTTCATTGCCTATAAATAAGCATTATTATTATATTTTTAAAATTTACTAAAAGACGATTATGCGTTGCAGAAATCAATTCACCCACACCTAAAATACCACATTGATTTTGAAGTAATCTGTAATTTTATACACATTTTTTTAATAAGCTGAATAATAATAATAATAATAATAATAAGGAAAAATAGACACGGTTTCTCTCTCTCTCAAGAAAAAAAACAAGAACGGAAAATTTGCATCAGGCATAGTTTATGAAGCATAGAAATTAGTACTGGGATTATCAGAATGCTAAACAATTTAACTTTCTTGTACGGTGAAACGGCATACATAAATAAGCCATTAACACATAATGTAGTAAAAATCCATTTTCAGCAATTGCGCTTCAGAGCCGGTAATGCGTACGTACACCCCTGTGTATGATCTATAAAATACTCCATAATGCACTAAAAATTAACTAGGTTAAAAAATAAATTCCGTAGCACTTTCAGAAATTATAGCTCATAGTCAGTCCTGTAACTGGATTCTTTTGAGCACCTTAATGATGTATATAAGCTTAATTATGTCTAGAGTATCGTAACATCATTAAAATGCATCTCAAACATTCCACAATAATGTAACGGAAATATTTTGTAAGTTAATGTAACGGAACTATAAATGAAACATCTTTTCAAGAATGAACATGTTATAGAAAACCTCAATAACATATACAAAATTATACCGATTATGTTTATGAGAGTTAGAGCACATTCAGACAGACAGAAGAAGGCAGACAAACAAAAGTCATAAGCACTTTTCAACTATCATAGAAAATGTTAAACAGGAAAAGAAACTTCTTGCTTTATTAAAATCACATACATTCATAGAAGTACCGATAAAATCAAATTTCACGCATGCACATTCTCCCTATTTAAGAGTGGTCCTGGACACAAAAATCTCAAATGTCACATTTTTGCTTTTTTATAAAAAAAAAAAAAAAAAAAAAAAAAAAAAAAAAAAAAAAAAAAACTAGAATTTGTAGAAAAAAATTGATGCAAACTACATGTAAATACTATAATTAGATCAAAATATATTGTATAAGAAGTACTTAAAACTTTAAATCCATTTATCTCAGACTGTATTTCTTCAAGATTCGCCCTATTGAAACTGGTATAATGTAAATTTATATAAATGATAGAATTATGAGACTTCATGCAATTTGTTTTGAGCTATAATGTTTAAATTGCCTTCATGATTTTTTTTACTCTGAGGGAAAAATTTTAAAATATGATTCTCGTCGTTAAAAGTACTCATAAAAAAATGACTTTTTAAAATTTTAATTTTAAATAAATATTTTTGTTAAACCGGAGGACAAATTAATACTTAATTTTTTATGTGCCTAAAATTGAGAAAAAAGGATGTATAAAAGCATAATTCTATAAGAAACTATATTTATTTTTAAATATGGCTAACAAAATATTTTTAAAATAAAATTTAACTGTTTTCAAAGAATTTACATTAAAAAATATAAATATAACTATGCATTTATTAAAAAAAAGAGTAAAAATATATAAATAAAAGAAATCAAAATTTTGTGTCTTAGACCACATTAAGAGGTAACATAACTTTGACACCCTAAAAATTAAGAATTTTTCGTGATTTTTTTTTAAGATAGGCGAGTTGTTTATAAAAATATATTTATGATAAATTATTGTACGCATATTAAAGTAGAAAATCTGTACTTTTTTTGTACTTGATATATTAAAAAAGACGGTTTGACAGCTGATAGGCGGGAGCGCTTCTAAAAATAAATAAATAAATAAATAAAAAAGGAAAAAAAACATGATGAAGCGGTGGACATGATAACTTAGAACAATTAGACAAAGAAAATTAGTTTGTCTGGCCCACAATCTATTGAAATACGTAGCCGTTTTAAAAATATGTGCATTTTAAGTAAACTGGCATCAATTAAAAGTAAAGTGTTAATTTTCAACCACAAATTTCGGTACTTCGGTAATCCAGTTTCAGGGAAAATTGAGATATAAATACTACAAAAAAAAAAAAAAAAAAAAAATTGATAACTGGCGGAGGTAGAATGTCAACCGATTTCGAAAATGCTATCTTGAAAAAAAGAATAAAAAAGAATCACGATTAAAGTTTTCTTTACTCTTTACATACTTACTTGCTATGATGCTCTTTTCTTAAATATCTCCAAATTTCCCTTTCACTTTAAATATAAATTTATAACTTATTAAATAAGATTTTCGTGTCTATAAAAGGTACTTTAAACGATCAAAAAGAGAAAGAAAAAATCGAAATTTTGAACCGGTATACTAGTGTTATCCCGTACACAACACAGATTTTCTTTTGCGAGCTCTTTCTGGTGACAATTATTAGTCATTGAGCGGTTTAATTGATTAGACAGGGTTCGAGAAATCAGCTCCTTTTCTTGAATAAAGGTCGATTTTTTTTTCTTTTCGTAATCCTTGTTCACTCCCTTTATTTTTTTAATAATTCATTTCGTTTGATTATTACAAGATTTACATAATTTATTTCTTTACACATATACACGAAAAAAAAAAAGTTACAATAAAGTTCGCATAAGGAAATCAACTTCAAAATAAAATTGATTTCAGCAGCTAAGGTCCATTTAAAGGGGCCAAATCTTTTTTCTTATGTCGCCATTTTCACTAATATTTAAATTTTGAAAAAATCCTACGCTAAGTGACCACGCCAATATTCTAAATATTAATTGCATTTTTTTTTCTTTGTGTGTGTGTGTGTGTGTGTGGGGGGGGGGGGGGGGTAATGTTTCAGGAATACTCGGTGCAAGTGATCAGAAGACAGTACATTTTAAAGACACCCTCGTTTACATAAATGCCAAGAACGAACCATGAAAAATTCTTAATGGGAAAAAAAATATGAAACACTTTCCAAATATAACTTAAAATACTGTGAAAATTTCCAGCAGTTTATGTTGTTATTAAACCTACAAAAAATCGTAAAGTATGACCGTTGTTCGACGTTCAAACTGGTGTCTCTCCTCTTAATCTGCAGATATGCCTATATGTGCAAATATGCAGATCTGCATATTTTCTCTGTTAATAAACTTATTCAAATATTAAAAAAATGAATGAAAATGCGAGTGTTCTCAAAAAAGGAAATTTGTCTTGCTTGAACTAACTTACATTGTCTTCGTGTAAGTACCGTTTATAGTTTTTTATAAAATGTCACGTTTGTAATGGCATTTATTTTGTACATGACAGAATGAAAAGTTTCTTTGTAGGCTCTTTTTCTTCTAGGTTATTGGTTCTTGATTAAAAGTCATCGATTGATTTAATTGATTAGATTTTTGATAGATAATTAGCACTTTAACACTCTCATCCATGGGTTGTCTTTAAATGCATGCGAAAAGTGTTTCACGCTTAAAAATAGATTTAAAAGGACTTATTAAGAACAAATATTGTTGAATTTTTAAAATATATAGGAGTATGTAAATGTATATGAGTTGTCTCTCAATGGATGAGAAAAATGTTTTACACATAAAAATAGATTTAAAATGACTTATTAAGGAAAAATAATGTTGAATTTTTTAAATATATATGAGTATGTAAATGTACAGTCGTGGAAAAAAATGTATATGGCCCCCTAAGCAAATTTATATATATAATTTAAAAGTAGACTTTATTACCAATCGTGTGGAACCAGTAACTTTCTTCTACGATAATTTTTTGCAGCGTTAGTAAGGGGTCTTTACTTTTTTTCCACGACTGTACATTAGTTGTCTTTAAATAGATGAGAAAAACGTTTTACTCTTAAAAATTGATTTAAAATCACTTTTTTAGAACAAATATTGTCGAATTTTAAAATTATATATGAGTATGTAAATGTATATGAGTAATCTTTAAATGGATGAGAAAAGTGGTTTACATTTAAAAATAGAATTAAAATGACTTATTAAGAACAAATAATGTTGAATTTTAAAAATCTATATCAATATGTAAATGTATATCAGTTGTCTTTAAATGAGAAAAATGTTTTGCACTTAAAAATAGATTTAAAATGACTTTTTAAGAACAAATAATGTGAAATTTTAAAAATCTAATATATGAGTATGTAAATGTATATGATTTGTCTTTAAATGGATGAAAAAAATGTTTTTCACTTAAAAATAGATTGAAAATGGATTATTAGAACAAATAATGTTGAATTTGTAAAAATTTTACATTTATAACAAAATTACAAAATATCGATGTGACGTTTCCCAGTACTAAAAAAATATTATTGGGAGATATTAGATACTTTTTTGTAGCAATTTAAATTTAGGGCACATTATCACTGAGTAAAAAAGAAAAAAAATGGTCATGTTTTCTTTAAATCGAAGAGCAGAAATTCTAATTTTTAAAGATTTTTAATTTTTTCACATTTATTACAAAATATTAATGTGACGTTTCCAAGTACTAAAAAATATTATTAAGAGTTATTAAATACTTTTTTTTTTGTAGTAATTAAAATTTAGGACACATTACCACAGAGAAAAAAAAAATGAAAGAATGACCATGATTTCTTTAAATCCAAGAGCAGAACTTCTATCAGAAAATCTTCTCTCGTGCCGAACAGAAAAAAGGAAAAATCATGTGTCAAGTATAGATTATGCTACACATTCAAAATACTGTAAAAAAATCATCATTTAACAAGGTAAAAGATGATGTTTAAGTAAACAATGTGGAAAACGCATAACACATTTGAAAATCCAATTTCAGCAATTACCATCTATAGTCGGAAAAATATCCGAATTCTTATGTACAACCTGTATATGATCTATAGAGCTTTATATATACTACACAGTATCTGAAAATTTTGCTCAGTTAGGAAACGCATAAGGCAAGTCGTACACTGAGGCGACAGGGGGAAGCTGAAGTGCGACTTGGGAGGAGAAACAGATCGAAACAAAGGGGAAAGCTGTTGCAAACCTGTTTTAAGCCTGTTTTTTCCCCGAAGTCGAGAACCATTTTGCAGGAGACGCCTCAGTGTGCCACCTGCCTAAAACAGTTAAAATTTCCCCTTTTGCAATTTTCGCCAATAAACAGAAATATGCTCGAAATCTTTTGTGCAGTCCTGTATATAATCTATAGAATTTATAAATACCAAAGTAATACACAAAATTTAGTTAAATTAAAAAACGCACACAATTGAAAACGCATTTCCAGCAATTATTGCCCATAGACAGTAATGTCACCGAAAACGATAAATGCTATGCACACCATGTTCTACAGTAAGCATCTTGTAGTGCACCTCATGTAGATGTATATCAATTTAAATATGTTTGAAATACTCTATCGGCATACTTTTGAGTGCCCTTGTGAATGAACTATAAATTCTACGCATTTCATTTTTAATGCCATGGTAAACTTCAATAACATATATAAATTACATGTGGCGTTCCGATCATATTTACGCAAGTTAGAGCTTGGAGAAGGGAACAGACAAACGGGCGGCCAGACAGTGTTGGAAAGTGTTAAAATTCCTCAAAGGTGGATTTTCCAACTGAATATTCGAAAAGTAAATGGATCTGTTAGCTATTTCTGTACTTCACATTCATTATTGAACTTCATACTAGGTTTATAATGTGATCGAGCAATAAAAATAAAATATGCACAGTTCGCTGTGAATTGTTTATCAATATAAACTCATATGAAGTTTCCATATGAAGGGTAAATTAGCACTATGTTTCTTGTTTATTTTCTTTTAATTTTACTGAAGTGTTTATTTATTTTTGATAATATACACTTCGGAAAGCTGAACCACTTTGCAATATGATATTCTAGCATCGTTAGAAAGAATTTTGTCAGGCACTGAGGTTTTTCTACAGAGAAGCTTCAAGTGCAAAAAGAATTTCATGAACTGGTCTCTTTTTATGTTTTTATAGCTTATTTCTTTGAGAGTCACTAAAAAATTATAGCATTCAATGACGATTCATATTTAATCCATTTGTTGTTGTTGTTGAAGATAAACTCTCGTTCTTCAAATGTGAGTACTTTTTCGCAGTTTTTAATTCTTTTTCTATTTTAAAGTTTTCGTAAACTTCCGTTTTTAAAAATCATACCAGTAGCAATATTTATTTGTTTCTCCTAAATAAACCAAGGAAAATTTTATTAAACTAACCCAGCGAATGTCGAAAGGAAATTTTATGACTTGATTAACAACTTCATATGTTTTTAAATTTGAATCATAAAATAAATGCTACAAAAATTGCCTACCTCGGAAATATATTTTTAGTACTGTTTTAAAATATATATAGTTAAAAAGATGTTAATATTTACGAAAAACATAATGCAAAATTATTATTGTTGTTATTAAAATTTTCTTGGAGTTATTAGAGTGGTTTAAATATCCGTTATATAAATATCAAGCGCTTATATTATTTTGAATTATGCTTCACTCCGAAAACTATTAGCCTAGAAAATATAATTTAAAGTAATTTCATATATTAAATTTGAGTTTGAAATTAAAATAAAATATAGATGATGTCTTCCTCGCTTATTTATAAAAAATGATAGAAAATATTATTCAACGAATAAAATAACGCATAAGTGTAGGATGCTGAATAGAGGATAGTAAACTGATATAAAATTTATTATTATTATTATTATATTGATCATTGCTATATATAATTACACAGACCAACAGATCTTTTAAAAGTTTTTTTTTAATCCCTTGAATTGTAGTAGTCAGTGATGGAATAGTATAGCACCATAGAATTAATTGACACCACTAAATTTTATTAGTATTCTTCGTCTTATTTCAGTATAGAATTTCTGAGACGTTTCAAGGCAAAGAATACTATTAAAATTTAGTGGTGACAAATTAGTGGGACTTAGTGGAATTTAGTGGGACTGTTCCATCACTGAGTAGTTTATTTTTGGACCACTTAATTTTAATTCCTAAATGGCATATTAGCACCAGGATTTTGGAATGAAAATTTTCCTTTTATTAAGTATTAGAAGAAAACCTTTTACCTATTTCTAATAAATTTGTTTGTATATTCTGGTGTCAATTAATCCTTTCGTAATTTTACTAATAGAAGTACTTTGCCCTGAAAGGGTTAAACCGAACAGGGAACCTCCTGAAAAGCCAAAGAAAAACTTCATATATAATCATACATTACTGTTGATGAAGTAACAATTTTTTTCCGTTCATGTTAATAATAGAGCTCCCATTCGGTTCGTTTTTTGAATAACACATTCATCGAAGAAATATTTTCTTTTTAGATTTCTCTTCCAAATTTTGTAGAAACTTACTCGGAAGGTTATTTTTGTTGCAAATATTGTAAAAACCTACCACGAAAATTATTCTTCAAAAATAATGGTATTCATATAACAGACCAGCGAAAGCCGTGAATTGATTGGAAAACTTTGTAATGATCTTATGTAATATTTATCTGTACATTAATTGCTTTTAGATTCTCAAACTAACATAAAATCACAACATTTACTCTTTTTTAAGTAGCGTAACTTTTTAACATTGTTAAAGATAACATTGAAGAACAAGGGGCTATTAATACCCAGCGATTGAAGATAGACTTGAAAGGGCCTCTTTAAAACGGATTGGCCGCATTTGATGAAACTAAAATAGGATTTGAGGAAACTATAAAAAAACTGGTTCATCAAAACCGACCAGCGATTTCTAGATTTCGTTTCAAATTTTCAGCTTCAATTCATCTCCAATCACTAGGTATGTTAACACTATACAGGCCGCTGACGCATCTATGCGTTATTTATAAAACTACCTTTAAGAAATTCCAAATTCTCCCCAGAAAGTTTGAATAGTTATTTTCGGTTATTATAATGATAGATATTTCATGAATAAGATAAAGGAAAATTATTATTAAAAATTTTCTAGTGTTAACTCGAAATTCCTGAATAATTTTCCCGCCAAATTTGGCAACACTGTTTGCTGTCCATATAGTGTTAATATGACATACTACTAACTAGGTATTGTATTTTTTAAAAAAATCTCATTAAAGAGATTGGAAAAGAATTCATACCAGTTGAAAAGTTTTCCATTTGTGTGAAAAAGTATCCAGGCTGGAAGTCGAATCTAGAATCTTTGGTTACCGATGTTCTAGCAATTAAGCTATCCTGGACAACTTCCCGAGAACACATTTGAATGGCGGATTGGGCAGCACCAGTGGTGAATTTTGCCCGCCGGAGTTGTCCAGGATTAATTAGTTGGTAAAACGTTGGCATTTTAAGTCAAAGGGTCTGGCTTCGATTCCCGGCTTGGACACTTTTTCACTCAGTTGGAAAAATTCTTGTATTAACTATGGTAAACTAGTGGTAAAGAATAATCTGTATTTTTCGAAGGCATATTCATTTTGATAAAGTAACCATATTTTAGTTCGCGTGATGAGACTATGGGCAAGAGACTTTTTAGTTTATTTAAGTAGAAATCATAAAAAATCCCTATGTCATTAAAGCACTTAAGTTTTATCTAAATCTAAAGCAAACAATTTCTTAACCCTTCATCTTCCACATAGGAATAATTTTCATTTTCTAATTAGTTTTAGTTGATTGGCCTTAAATAAAGCAAATTTCGTATAACGCGCTCCGATATATAAGGCTAGATTTTCAGACTTGATTTTTCTATTTTTTGGTTTATTTGCCGTTTAACGCTCACTTCTTTCTTTGCAAAGAAACCTTCATGAGATACACAGAAAAAAAATTAAGATTACTATAAAGTATAATAGGCATTACTTTTCATATAATTTGATGGTGAAAATTATTATTATAATTTTTCTTTTTGTAAAAAATAGCATGTTCATTGAGTTAGAAATCTTATTTCATATGATCATTTTTTTTTTTTAAATTTTAATCTTTATTTTTTATAACGCGCAGCTGTAAAGTTTCGATCAATCTCCTTGTATATTCAAAAGTGCGCGTTATATTAAGCCGATACATATGCTATAGGCAATTTTAATGTATTTTTGTTTTAATTTGGTTGTAACACTGCAGTATGCATTAGACACTGGGAATACAATTCCTTGACAATTTTCATACACACGATTTCTAAAATTATTAAACTAGCGATAAATCACGAAAAAATGTCAGTATTCAACTTTTATATGTCATGGTAAACGCACACTTAGACAACGTCGAAGTGTTGCGAGTCAAAGATGAACGAGGAAGTTTTAAAAATGATAAAAAGCATCTGATTATAAAAGCAAGTGTTGATTAGATATCAACACAATCATTACTTCCCTAACGAAGTCAGTGGATGGAGCTGAATTTGACAGCACATTTTTTTCAAGAATTACGGAGAAAACGAAGGCGCAGCCTAAAAGGTGCATTAGGAATTGGAGGATTAATATAATTTGTAAACCATCAGTAGTTAAAATATCATTTTTTCATTTCTTTTGAAGCAGATTGTATTTTTCGTATTAGCCCTTTTTGGTAGAACATACGTAGATTTTATATTTTTGCACTCAAATTTTTTGCTGAAAAAAGGTAGTGAATACTTTTAAAATTAGAAAATAGAATTTAATTATACTAATATTCTATTACAACTTCATTATACTACCTGTCAAAGGAATTGGCAATTGAAGAAAGACGGAAAACCAGTGTAAGTTCACTTTTTTATCTATAAGCAATGCATAGAAAAGCTTATTTTCTTATTAGAAAATGAAAGCGCTTTTCACATAAGCTTATAAAAGCTCAATGGACAAATTGCTATTATAGTCGTTTGGTTTAAAGACAAAAACAAGAAAGAATGCTATTAACATGCAATTAGTGCTAGTTTCAAAATGTCAAACTGCATTTTTAATCCCTATAAGAAATAAGTATGAGTAATTCTCCGAGAAAATCAATAAAAAAGAGCAAATACTCTTCTTTTTTAAAATGCTGTCACGTTTCTAGTGGCTGGTCCCATAGGCATTTTTAACAAATTGCACTTACGATTATTTCTGTTCACCTGCACGAAGGCTAAAATTTCCTCATGCAAATTGGAGAAGATTTCTGCTGATCACTTTGCTATAAAATGTTTAGAACTGTAGTAAATTAGTTTTAGTTTAAAAAATTTAATTGAAACTGAAACGCAGGTTGTCTGGTTTGTCGTATAATTTACTCATGCTTTGAGTAAATTATCTTGAACATAATAAAATTAAGAGAAATATGTTAATATTTTAGAAATATTTATTATTAATTTGAAAATTACATATTTCTCATTAAAATTTTAAGAAATATTTTAAAAATGTTTTGAAATTGAAGTGAAATAATCTATAGTAAAATCTTTCGTTTACATTAAAAATTATATTAGAAACTTTTATAACTGAAAAATTAAAAAGAGACACATTGTTTATCAAAGAAACGGCAATTAAAAAAATACGGACAACCGGTCTAAGTTCACTTTGTTATCTACAAGGTATGCATAGAAAAGTTTATTTTCTTCTTAGCAAATAAAAGTGCGGGCTCTTCACACAAGCTTATGAAAGCTGAATAGACCAACTTCTAGTATAGTCGTTTGACCTAAAGAAAAATTCAAGCAAAAATGCTATTAACATGCAATTAGTGCTAATTTCAAAATGTCAAACTGGCTATTTAATTCGTATATAAAAGAGCTTTTTGAGTAATTTGGCTTGCTGACAGAGAAAATCAATAAAGCAGAGCAAAGACCTTTATAAAAGGTTGTCGTGTTTCTATCGGTTGGTCCCATGTGCATTTTTTAGCAATTTACACTTACCATCGCATGTGTAGTGTACACAAAGGCTGAAATTTCACCATGTACTCTGGACAAGATTATTTTACTCTGCTATTAAATGTTTAGAACTGTTGTAAAATATGTAACTTTTGTTTGAAAAAAATATTAAAACTGAAACACAGGTGTTCTCGTTTTTCTATAATTTGCTCATGCTTCAAGTAAAATATCTTGGGTATAATAAAATAAAGTAAAATGCGTTAAAATTCGGAGATAACAATTCATACTTACAAAAAAAAAAAAAAAAAAAAAAAAAAAAAACGCGAATTGCTCATTGAATTTTTATGAGATTTTAAAGAAATGCTTTTAGATTAAAGTGAAACAATCTATAGTAAAATCTTTCGTAGCATTTGAAAAAAATACTTGAAAATTTTGAAAACTAAAAAGCTAAAAAGATACACATTGATGTCATAATTAGTAAACTAGCGTTAAATATTTTTAAATGTAAATTAGCTATGAAATATCATATGTACAGGGATGAGAGCATTCCGACCCAAATGGCTGATTGCTACTGCTAAACTGTAATAGCATTTCTCACAGTATTTAATGACAGAATTTCTGAGATTTAATAAAGTAAAGTTTACTATTAAAATTTAGTGGTGAAAATCAACCATTTGGGTCGGAGCGCTCTCATCCCTGTATGTAATTAATGTCAACATAGTAGATAATTATTAAAAAATAATCAAATTATTGCACACATTTATTGACAGGTGCTAAAATACAATTACGCTTCTAAATATGAGTAGACTAATGTAAGTAAACAAACCTCATTCTTTTTCAAATGTTAGTTTTTCATCTTCAATTGATTAATAAATACTCGTTTGAGTTCCAAAATACATAGTTTAATTATGCCATGTTTAATTATCACTCGCTTTTGTTAAGCTGCCACGTAATTAGCACTTTTAGAGGCTTTTAGTTACTTATTTTTATAAATATATAGATATTTATTTTTACGAGTGTTATCGCAGAATACGAAGACGCTGAGTTTAGATATATGTTATAGCAGAATTATGACAAAGCAATGTTCAGCGTTGCTATTTATGTAACAATCTGAAGATGTAATATTGATCTGGGATTATAATGAAAACTGTGGTAGGAAACTCTTTGTAAATGGGTTCGACTTATAATTGAAGAATCTAACTTTATATTCCTTATAAAAAATGTTTTGGGAGTAATTAAAACCCCGTAATATAAAATGCGTATAAAATTGTGAAAGCCAAAGATCCCTTTCATGCGTTTTATTTTATGTTGGTTTTAATTCTTTTCAAAAGGAGGAAGTAAAAACATAAAAAGTATGAATAAAATGCTTTATGAATAATGAATGACCCATAAGATTGCAATTTAAAGAAACTTTAATTCGAAAAATTTCAATGTTTATAGTTTGAAAAGGTTTTCTAAATTTAATTAATGTATAAAAGCATTCTGATTAAGGGTATGGAAAAGATGAAATTGTTATATCGAGATAACGATATTTTTCATCGATTATGGCATCTATAAAAACAGGGTTAAAAACATCAACAAAAAAACAAGTAAAAAATTTCATTGAAATTTTTTTATTTGTTATTTAATAAATCTTTGAAAATCTCGCAACTTTTTGATGGGGATATTCAGTAATCACGCGCGTAGAAATGATGAAAAAAAAGAAAAAGAAATCGATTTTTTTCTTTTTCTGTTTTGAAACGCACTACGGTGAAATTTCTCTTATTGCATTTTGCTCGCTTAATAGAAGTTCGTGTAACCGTTACTGTGGCATCTCTATCAATCGCTATCATGAAAACAACAGCAGTAATGACTTGGTTATTATAGTACTTGCTTAGAATACAGTGAATTCGTAGTCGAAGTTTCCGGATTACTGTTCTTTGCAGTGTTGCCAGTCCGCTACATTTTTTTTTTTTTAATTCAGATTGCTTGATTGCTACCACTTTTTGAAATAGTATAACTCACTTTATTCAAGCTAACATCAAACTAAACAAATAGTGCAAATTGAAAAAAAAAATGGTGGCAATCAAGCAACCTCAATTTAAAAAAAGTAGTGGATTGCCAACACTGCCCCGAGCACGGTGACTATGTAATCTTTTTAAGGTTTGTCTCGGTCGAAAAAATTTAAATGATTTATTTAAAACTCTTCTTTAAAAAAATATCCCTGAAGAAATTCTGTTCATGGTTATAGGATTGTTGACTAATATAACCATATTTCTTTATGTCAGCTACATAAACTGGGCAAAAATACCTTCAAAACTTAGAAATTTGACAGTAAATATTTTATTTGGTATTCAGAGCCGTTAACTCCTCCGGATTTTTGAGGTTCACTATTTTAGAATAAAATTATTAGCTTTTTTTTCAATTAAAAAAAAAATATGCGATTAAATAAGACAAAGATTCCTATTCGAATATAGTGGTACTCAGAAATAAGGAGGAATGATTCGGTAAATTAAATAAATCCTTTTCGATACTCTTTATTAGTGTTTTTCAACAATCATATACGTATAAATGATACCTATAAATGAGAAAATCAATTTTTCTTTTGAAGCAGTCTAAGAGGAAATTAATCTTCGTGTGTTAGGCTCGTTTAACTGGAGATCAATCAACCGTTACTATTGCTAATGACAATAGTAGCAGTAATGACTTAACTCAGTTTTTGGAGCATTCGTTTCTAAAAATATGGTGCTATAGTAACGGGAGTTTTCAGTGTGATTTTGTATAGTCCGAGGGTAGTTACTGCATAAACGTTTTAACACTAGAACCGCCGGAAATTTTACTCAAGTGTTATAAAATTATTTTACACCAGAATTTTATTTAAAATTATTTAACTAATTTATTTAACTTATTTCTCCGTAATACATATTTAACTTATTTTAGAAAAAATAATTCTGATTCGAATCGATATATTTTCACTTTTTACCGGTCAAAATGACCGCTGTGGCGGTTCTAGTGTTAAAGTTCCGTTAAGTTAACCCGAGATTGCTCGCGCAGGGTATGTCATACCCAGGCTGGCACGGTTATTACATTTCTCACCACTAATTTTCGAAAAGCAATCGTCAAATCGTTTTTGTGAGCAATGTCAACGATTAAATAAAATGACGATTTTTGTTTGAATTTATTGGTGGCAAAGTGTTAATCGTTCATATACTGGATATGCGCGAGCATTCCCGGGTTAAGAAAGAAAAAAAGATAACAATGCACTGTTATACCTTTACATCCGTTTATATTAACATATGTTTCTAAATCTTGAATGCTTCAAGGCGACAGAAGCAGTATATACATATTTTTTTTCAATTAAAATTATTATGGAACTTGAAATATGTTACAATAATGCATATAAGAGCAAAGGGATTACGGTCAATAAGACTGTGATAGTGGTCCTTTTTTATGGTGAACAGGTGTGTGTAATTCTTTTATTATATTATTTTTTATTATAGCTATTCAATAATATGAAGTATTTAGGTTCACTGCAATTATTAAATAACTCATTTTTGTGTCTAAATTTGTTTCCTTTTTGGTCACTACCCCCCCCCCTCCTTTTATCTATTTATTACGTACAGGGCAAACGAAGGTACTTATTTGGTTTTTGATATATGCTTATGTTAGGGCTATAATGATTTATAAGACTTTTACCTCAATTCCTTCATACTTGAAAAAAAAAAAACTTTTTCCTACAAGATAAATTAAGCTTATTGTATTATATATTTATGTATTTGTTTTATAATTCTTATATATATATATATATATATATATATATATATATATATATAATTACGTTTTTTTAATATCATTAAATAAATTATATTTATGTAGGTTAAATAACTAAAATATTTAAAAGTAATCTTATTTCATGGTAAGATAACTCGGTGAACTATTTTTTTTTTTTTGAGTATTTTACAATATCTTTTTGATATAGTATTAAATGATTTCAATTTCAATTCAACAATTCGTCGAGTAATTGTCTAGATTTTCGAAAAACGTCTTTAATCGAAAGTTTTTATGTACTTTTGACCAGATACGATTAGTGTGCTTTATAAATGTAAGGATCAGATTTTGAAAAAGCTAATTATTTTAACCCATTAAGGACGAGCATGTTTTACAGGAATTTTATTCAGTTCACACAACTTTTTGTTAAACACTTACTTTTATTTTAAGAATCACTGAAATGTGTTCATTAAAGAAGGCAAATTTTACTTTTCTCTTTTACTGGTATAAATAAAAAAAAATCACAAATATAATGTTGCGAAAAAGCAGTCATTAATGGGTTAAGAAAAATAGATAAAATTTTTATTTTCATCTAAAAATTTAATATAAATGACTAATTATTTAATATTTTTATTGTTTAAAAATATACTATTTATATTACTGAAAAGTCGATTTTTAATTTCCGTCCATTGCACGGTATATTAAAATTGGCGAGTCACGTTGAAGTTTTGTCACTTCGAACTAGTGTTGCTAGTTGTTCCGCGTAAATCAGGGCTCTAAACCTCTGGACGCCACTAATTTCTTACAGTTTATTTCGCCATCTTTAATTGCAGATAATTCTGCCATTGGATAAGGCGAAGAAAATTAATTCAAAATACTGGTGTTCAGAGCATTCGGAGGCCCCAATTTATGCGGGAAACTTCGCAACATTACTTTGAGCATACTGATATAGTGATAAACACAAAGAAAAATAATTTTAAAAGATTGCAGCTCTGAATCATTTAAAGGGAAATGAATCCAATAAAAAGCTTTTTTCGTATAGTTTTAATTATCGGGTCTTTGCGTCAATTCGAGAGAACATATTAGGGTAATTTCTCTAAATTAATTTTAAGCAAAAGCTTGAAAATTTATATTTTCATCACTTTTCGTAAAGTGAAATTTACCGAGTGCGTTTAACCCTTTCAGGGACAAAGTAATTATGTTGCTAAAATGTTGAAATGATTGAATGTGACCAGAATTTAAGAGCAAATCGATTTGAAAATAAATAAATAGATTTCTGAACAGCTATTATAGAAGCAAAATTTTAATAAAAAGTTCTGATAGCCATTTGGCAGTTTGGGATTAAAATTAAGTAGTGTAAGTAACATACCACCGTCCTTTAAAGGGTTAAGTCACTTTTAATACCTATTATATATGATTTAATTTACATTTTTAAAATAATGTTTCATTGCGTATTATTACTTAATAGCTGTTCTATGGTTTACTTTAAAATTTACATAAATGTCGCGGGAGTCACATTTAAAGTGTTATCGGCCTTACTCCTTTGATAGCTGTGTAATATTAATTTTCTGTAAGTGATACAGCAATGATCATCTTTTAAAGAGCAAAGATCTGCTATATATAATTCATTTGGCTAACTGACAACAGTGTTAATTAAGGAAATTTAAATCTAATGATTTTCTTTTCAAAAATTTATTATGACATAGGTTTTTTGGTGCGTTCGTATCGTAATTATATAAAAACGTAGCACCTATAATCGTCGTGTGGTCCGTCCGTCTGCCCGCATATAGCAGCGCAAAAACTACTCAACCGGATGGTTTGAAATTTAATATATATATATATATATAAATTGCAGAATTTTGTCCAGTCATTCAAATTTTATGAAAATCGAATCAAAACTTAAAAAGATATTAATAAAAGTTTTCATCATTCTATTAAATCGTATCATATGTAATTAATTCAATGACATCCATCATAGGTAACGATTCTAGGTTGCCATGGTGATTAAATCCTATTTAAAATGGAGTCCTATTATTTCCGTATTACTGAATTTAATATATATAATTGTAATAAATTTTATATTCATACATTTTTGCAACAGCTATTGCACCAAGATCTGAATATTTATAAAACTAGTTATAGTACAAACGCATCTCATTTGCTATGTTTGACGTACAACTTGCGACATTTTTTTTGTGGTTTTGGATTAGTTAAAGAATACAATTAGTTATACAGCATTAGATGTTAACGTCTTGATAAAGAATTTTCTCACTTTTTTCCTCATTACTTCAAAAATACAAAATTTAACAAAAATGTCAATTTTGATATTTTTATGCTAAAGCAGTCTAAATACCGTAGTTATCGTACCGTTGTCGTAATTGCCACAGAATCATTTTTTATCGGCGTTGTCTTTATAATAGTTATTTTGATAGTTATAACAGAAATATTTTCGAATTCCTATATCAGCTGTTTGCAACAGAGAACAAAATCTTTAAATTAATTTATCTCCGTTTGTATATTTACTTACCCATCATACGTAGTATAGGGTACGTCTTGTAATCGTTTTAAAAATCCAAAAATGTTTTATGACGGATTTACACGTTTCAGACACTAGAAATTCCGAAAAACATTTAAAAAAAGAAAAAAAAATCGCCGTCCGTCTGTTTGTCTGCTTGTGTGTCTATAAACGCTCTAACTCGCGAACAAATTAAGATATATACTTGAAATTTGGTGTTTACTTAGTATGTAAGAGTGATAAGAAGCCTATTGAATTTCATTAACCTCGATTACCCGGAACTATTTTTTTTCGGACTCTCGAAATATTCGTTCTGATAAAAGGTATATAAAATTTTTCGAAATTGTTTATTTTAAGGAGTGACTATAAAAGACAATAAAAAAAACATAAATTTTATATAAAGAATGAAGTCGATCGGATAATTAGTTGCCGAGATACTTGTAATCATATTTTCCATGACCCTGTACTTCATTCAAATTTCAATTCAAAGATATATTTTAATTGCAAATGAGACGCTTAATCCGACGCAGTAAACTGTTAGGTAACATGATTATTATTTTTGGATTTACAAGGATGTTTCTTTTACGCAATTCAGTAACAGAGCATTTAAAGTTTATGACGTCATCAAAGCGCTATTTTAAACACTCTATCTACCGAACAAATTGAGATAGAGGCTTGAAATTTGGTATGTACTTAGAACGTAATCTAGCGACAAAGCCTATTAAATTTCAGTAACTTTAGTTATCCCTGGATATGCATTTTATAAATAGTTTACACATGTTTTATTTTCATATTTTATATTTTGTATATCCATGATGGGTAAGTATTTTGGTGGCCCCCAACGACTAGTTTCTTTAATTTTTAATTCTTTCAATCTAGTAAGGATTTACTAAATGTTTCGAGAATATTTGAAACTCTTTCTAGACGAAGATTAGAAATCGTAATTGAACATAAGATATTCAAAGCCCTCTGACCGTCTGAGGGCTTTCCTGCATTTTTTAAAATGCTCACAAGTGTTAGGTTAATTTAATATATCTATAGTATTGTTGTACAGATGTACCTTTTTGTATTCCTTCTTCCTAGACATTTTATAAAACATATTGCTCGCACTTTATTAATAATTTTTTACCACTTATTATTCAAATTATGTGGTAGTTTATTCTGTAGCCAGATGTGGGGCTTCATTTTCATTTATTTATTTATTACATTTGTCACTATTATAATTTATCATTTTCTCCCTATTCTTCTCGTACATTGTTTTCAAATCAATGATGCTATCGTAGAATTTCTTAAAGAATAAAAGATTTATGAATCAACTATCTGTGAATTAGGTGTAAAATAAAATTACAAACTCAACACATACATAGTCATATATGCATCATGTAGTCATATATATCAGTGGTGGAAAATTGGCGCAGGGGAGGAGCCTATTGACACCACTAAATTTTAGTAGAATTTTTCGTCTTATCTAATGACAGTTTTTATTAAGATGAAGAATACCATAAAATATTAGGGGTGTCAATAGGCTCCTCCTCTGCGCCAATTTTCCACCACTGTATATATATATACATATATACATATAGTCATATATATCATCATATAGTCATATATATATATATATATATATATATATATATATATATATATAGTCAAACGTTTTGCAATAATAAACCATTTTAACAAATGAAATCAATTATGATACAATAAAAATAAATCATCCAAAATGCTACATATAAAAGTGGAATAGTTGAAAATATATTATGAAAAATTGTAAAAGGGATGTAAGAAACATGAATAACAGTTGAAATTTTCATTGCAAATTTCTCATCAGGAGCATTATTTTGTAGTATAAGTAAAAAAAAAAAAAAAAAAAAAACAGTTGATTTCTGATCGAGAAAAAGCAAGCTTAGCTTTAAAGGCTGATTCCCTAAAATGTCCAATCAACTGTAACCAGAATTAAGAAATAAACAAAACATATAAATCGGAAATGAAATAAAACATGAAAGTGAACAACTGAAATTATATTTAAAAAACATAAAAAGTGAGATTAATATTACCAAACAAAGCTGAGAATAATGTCATTTTTATATCAAACTTCTGAAAAGTCTTTAACGCTGAATTTTACTATCCGTGTAATGGGGATGATAAAGCGGTATATACATATACATGCATTGAGTAGTATAAAAAATATAATAAATTCAATGCACATTATTAAGTTTTTATTTAAGGAAAATACAATAAAACAACAAATTTGATATATTTTTTGGAGTTTTGCGTTTGTTTTTCCTTAGTTGTTTTGTTTTAGAATAGGAAAAATAAAATCTCAAAAATTAGGAACATTTTCACTAGAAACTCAATGTGTAACGTCTAAAAATTAAAAAATCTAAATCGTTTTAAAATCGCTCTCTAAATCCTTTTTGCTACATGAAAAAGTTAAAAGAAAGGATTTAAACAAAGCTAAAATTCCCGGTGGCCGCTAAATCAAATAAAACAAAGTAAAACATATCGTGAGTCACGTTCGAATGTCTGACATCGTTTTTCACTATAAATAGCCCAAAAACTTTATGGCAGAACTGGGATGAATAATAAGCCAATCGATGAAGTGCTAAGCTTTCCAACCGCTTTCTACAGCAAACGGAATCTGTTGGTAAAGGATTAAAAAGCTTCAAATAAACAACTAACAGGCTTAAAAAAGACAACTAATCTCGAGGTTTTACAATGAATCTTGTTTGCTAATTACTTAAGAGTGAAAAGTTCTTTATTAAGTAAGATAATATTTTTTCGTGTACAATTCTTATATAAAGGATTTTTAAGTTGGAGTAATTTACTATCAAGCAAAAGCTATTTCACATACAGTGACAATTTTTGACAAAGAATATTTATATTCCAAATAAATAATAAAGTTACGTTTCATTTTAGCTAAAATATATCTATATATATATATACTATTAAGTAGATTGATACATAACATATTTATTTTTTCAACGGATTTCGTACCCCCCCCCCCCCCCCCACACACACACACACACACACACCGTCAATTTAGTTATCATTACCATTTTTATTGAGTGTCACATGCAAATTCAGCTTTTTTCCCTCCAGGATCTAAATGTATATAAATTAACTAAAACAGACAAACCGAAATTTAAACAAGCTGAAAATTGTTCAAACGTGGCAAATGAGGTGCGTTCGTACTATAACTAGTTTTATAAATATTCGGTGCAATAGCTGTTACACTCTTATGCAAAAATGCATGAATACAAAATTTATTACGATTATATATATATATATATATTTAAATTCAGTAGTACCGAAATAATAGGACTCCATCTTAAATAGGACGTAATCAATAGGGCAACCTAAAACCATTACCTCTCATGGGATATCATTGAATTAATGTCTCTTATTAGTCATGTATTTATGAAGCGATTTGGACGTGATTGAGCATGTATAGAGGACTTACAAAGGTCTCGAATGAGTTCGTTGGCCAGCTTCATCCACCATCTTGTTTCAAATTGAGGCCATTTAAAAATTTCAAATTCTATAAAATGTACAAAAATATTATTATATTAATTTTTTCAGACTAATGTTTTATACTGATTTTGCTACCTTCGTATTTTAATTATGTGTGTGATTATATTACTTATTTACATTATTGTACAAGTATAGTGTGTTGCAGTTCACCTTATGTAGTAAACATAAGCTTTTGGTACACGAAAAAAGAAACGTCGAGTATGGCTGAACTATAAAAAAGGAAGAAAAAAATATTACCAGGGAAAAAAACTAAACATATTATCAGTATGCATTATGTCAAGAGATTTATTTCTTACTTATTAATTGAATTGCGGCAATTAACATTAATCAGCTATTTATCTTTTCCCTTTTTATCGCTTTTCTCTCCCCTTTTTTTATATCAAAATACAAGCTTTAAAAATATAAAAGAATATATTAATATTTGCAAAAAAATAATGAAAATAAGGAAATTTACATATTAAATAGTTCTTGCTATTTGATTGTGTATGCAAACAATAAAGTATTGCTACAGAATTTTCAACAAATTTTATTAAAATATATATATATATATATATATATATATATATATATATATATATATACAGGGTGACTAAAAAAAGAAAGTTGACAAAATGACATGGCAAACCAGGCATACAACAAGGATAAAAAATTACATAGGAACATAGGGTCGGAAATCACTTATTGAGTCACAAACAAGTTTTATCCTAACTCAGTTTGCACTGATAAAAATTTCACCGTTGGATTACGGGAAAAGCCTGGCAGTACAGATTCCAGCCTTTTCCCGTAATATTACAGTATGTACCGTTATCAATTTAGACTGTATTAGGCCGTAAATGACAGTAAATTTTTTGAACGTATCTGGCCGTAAATCACAATAACTTTCAAGAACGTATCTGACCGTAAACCACAGTAACTTTCAAGAACGTATCTGACCGTAAATCACAGTAATATATAGAGTGTAAAGGAGTGTATTTAACCGTTTATGACTTCTTTTTTTTTTTTTTTTTTTTTTTTTTTATCAATTATTATTTTGTTTCAATTTCCATTAAAGATATATAAATTTTCTGTGTTTTCTATCTTTTAGGGAATTGAAACTGCATTTTACGTAAGTGCTAGCAAATAGATAATATTCTAATTTTAGTGGATTATGTATTAGCCTTCTCATTCTAAAACATTATAATTGACAGTTTTTATGTATTTATGTCATTTATATATTCGCATAAGTTTCCGTTTTAATTTAAAAACTACCAAAAGAACATCATTGAAATGTGTAATAAAAGAGGAATAATAATATAATTATTACTGGATTATTACTATATTATATTCTTGTACATTATCAGTAATCAGTCTTACAAAATTCAATCTCAGAGAGATGGACCCTCTACAACACTTAAAATTTAGATTTCCGATTTTAAACAAATTCATTTAAAATAATTTTCAGATTTCAGCAACCGCTTTTCCTTTCCTCAGCCTACAAAGTTAATATCACTAAAATATGATGTTTAAAAGAACTTAATAAATAATAATACTCCAATCATTTCCCCCCCCCCTCATACACATACTTATTACACAGAATTAAAATTTTTAATTTTTCTTAAAAAAGGATACTTTATTAATTGTATTAACAGAAATGAATTGAACGAGAATCTAATGAAAATGTAAACAGTTTATTAAAACCCTTTAGCTAATTTTATAGTTTTTATTTTATACCTTTTCAGCAATTGGTGAAATAAGAAAAAAACCTTTACAATATTAGATTAAATTACAGAATAATTGGCAACATTATAAAATATTTTCACAACTATTGCCTAAATCTTTTATTAATTTGAATTCTTGTTTCACTGTAATATAATTTTTTTGATAATCGTAGCAATTTTTCTATTTTTTATTTATCCATTTTATTATTATTATTATTGTTATTATTTTAGGATGAGGAAAGGAAAGGTGGTGAGTGTAATCTGGAAGGCAATTTTAAATGAATTTATTAAAAGGTTTTACAGTTGTGAAGTGTGCATTTTTCTGAGATTGAATAGATTACTAATAATGTAATTTAATAATAATGTAATAATAATATAAAAACATAATAATAATATAACAACGTTATAATAACATAAAGGCGTAATAATAGTTTAAAAACACAATAAATAATGTATTAACAACATATAATAATGTATTATTATATTATTATTCCTATTTTATTAAACATTCATACAATAATTTTCTTTAAATTATAGAGGAAACTTATGCGAATATTTAAATGATATGTACACAAACATCTGCCACTTACCTTGTTTTAAAATGGAAAGGCTAACAACATCTAGAATTAGAATATTATTCATCACTGTTACAGCTAGCGTCCACTAGCACCTACGTACGTGCAATCAAACTGTATTATAGGCAAGATGGCTGCCGCCTAAAACACTGCTATTGAATTTCTCGGTGAAAAACGTGGTCTTACATTACTCAGAATCTAGAATGCGCGCGCCTCTGTGCCAGTGTAATCGACTGTTAGACCACGGTAAGCAATCGCGAGTAACAGTGATTTACTAGATTAGACCGTGATCTGCCCTTAAAGGCTGTAAAATCCTCCGTCACATTATCCCCTAGACCGTATATGACAGTTAGAGCGAGGATAATACTGAAAAAATGATCGGTTACGGTCAGTAACAGCTTATTATTGTCAGTGACTGATATTTAGCGGGCAAACGCAATATTTACTACAATACAGTAATTTACAGTAAAATTATATAGTAAAGTACTGTAAAGCAACAGCTATTTTTAACAGTGTGGATTGACGGTCATCACTTTCAGAAAACTAAAGTATATTATAATAAAACATTTAACAGACATTCTCACCTTTGTTGTAAATGTGATAACACCAAACAAAAGTGGTAGAAGTTTGCAATATGCGCGCCATTAGTATGCACTGGACGCCCCCCATTTTGGAACTGTGATGATCAATTCATACGGTATCATCGATTGCTTGAGCAACGTGTTTTTCCAGAACTTTTCGTGATGTTATCACATTTCACACAAAACAAGGTCCATAGCGTTGCATTTTCATTGCAATGTTTTCATTTTTCTCGAAATTATGACCGTTGACTCAAGTTCAGTTAGGATGAAACATTCTGTATTTGTGACTCAATAAGTGGTTTGCGACCCTATGTTCCTATGTGATGTTTTATCCTTGTTGTATGCCTGATTTGCGATGTCATTTTGTCAACGTTTTTTTGAATCACCCTCTCTCTCTCTCTCTCTCTCTATATATATATATATATATATATATATATATATATATATATATATATATACACACTGCTCAAAACAATTAAAGGATATTTGAAGTTTTATATAAAATAAAGATATAAACGAAATTTTTTTTGCCGAAAATAGAAGAAGAGAATCACAAATGCAAATTTTTCTGGTTTTCAAACTGTGGAGTATGCAAATTTTGAGTTCGACGTCAAAAACGTCGCTTCAGCGGCAGCGAATGAAATTTGACTTTCAACTGGATAAAAGAGAATGAAGACAAGGATGATCGGCATTCAGTGATTGCTTTGTTTCGATGAGTACGATGTCTCAGCGAAGTCACTTGACAGATTCAGAAGCTTTGAGAATTGTTGGTAGGTTAGAAGGGGGCCAAACTCAAGCCGGAGTAGCGCAAGCCATTGGAGTGTCACAAAGTGTCATTTCCAGGATCTGGAACCGTTTTTTGGAGAGTGGATGTGCAGGCCGAAGACCTGGCAAGGTCGTAGACGGGCAACAACGCCCAATGAAGATCGGTATTTAGCGTTAACAGCTCGGAGACACCGAACCATGAACGCTACTCTTCTCCAACAACACCTTCGCTAGGCTACAGGCACCACGATTTCAACTCAGACTGTCCGAAACCGGCTCCATGCTGTAGGTCTGTATGCTCGCCGACCGATAGTATGTGTTAGATTAACATCAAGGCATCGTCGCGACCGCAGGGAGTGGGCAACCGAGCATGTCAACTGGAGGAGAAATGAATGGAGCAATATTCTGTTTTCTGACGAGTCCCGTTTTTCTGTGCATCCGGATAATAGGCGTATTTTCATCTGGGGGGACCGTGGCAGTAGGAATAATCCTGCGTTCGTGCACGAAAGTGTCAGATTTGGCGGTGGAGGAGTGTTGGTGTATGGTGGCATCTCCATTGACGGGCGCACTGACCTCTACATCATTCGAGATGGAGCTCTGACTGGTCGCCGATATAGGGATGAGATCCTCAGACCTATTGTAGTCCCTTACGCTGCAGCAATCGGAGATAACTTCATTTTAATGGACGATAACTGCAGGCCACATCGTGCAAACCTGGTGGAGGATTTCCTTTTCGAGGAAGGAATCGTTCAAATGGAATGGCCAGCGTGTTCTCCAGACATGAATCCAATCGAGCACGTTTGGGACGCTCTAGGAAGACGAGTTTCTGGCCGCCAACAACCCCCACAAACTCTCCAAGAACTGGAAAGAGCTCTTCTGGAAGAGTGGGGCAGAATACCCCAACTCGTCATTAATAGCCTCATTGAGTCCATGCCTCAAAGGTGTTCAACGTTGCTGGCCGCCCGTGGAAACCATACCCCCTACTGAAAATGATTTTCTTTGAAGAAAACACCTTTTCTTATTCTTTTTTTCTCATATGCACAAATTGTGTTTTTTTCCTTTAGTACACAAATGCGCAATAAAATGCATTTTTTCTGCCAAACATGTGTAATTTATTCTCATATAACCTACTATGTCTGTCGACCATGTATCAGTCAGCTAAACAGTTTACCAGATACAAAATCCACCTAAAACTGCAATATCCTTTAATTGTTTTGAGCAGTGTATATATATATATATATATATACACACATTCGGATGAGTAGTTATGATAAAGAATAATTGCAAACACTTAAAACCAGCCATACTCAACCATACCGAAATTCACTGAGTTATAATACTCTGGATTTTATGAAATTTCGGAGCGTAACTTTTTAAAAATTAATCTCATGACTATTTGATCAACATAATCGTAATTTCTACTTTATTTTGAACACTTTCGCAATTTAGATTGCCTGCGTATCTACAACGGATAAAAAATTGAAGCTCGTTTCTATCTTTTTTGGTACGCTCTGTATAATGTAATTTATAAAATAGAATAAAATCACAAAGGTAATTAAAACATTAAGAACAAAAGAAGTATAACAAATAAAAAAGAATTATATAAACATTATTAAACATTTAATAAATATAAAACGTAATACACTGTAAAAAAAAAATCTGTAAAGTTACTAAAGTTTTTCTAGGAAACTGGGATTCCTAGAACTTTTTATGTAACGGCAACAACAAAAATTCCTGTAACAACGTCCGTTACAGGAATTTTTCTTGTTGCCGTTACATAAAAAGTTCTAGGAAACTGGGATCAGTTTCCTAGAAAAACTTTAGTAACTTTACAGATTTTTTTTACAGTGTACAATGCAAAATTTTCCAGCTCGATAAAATTTCAAGACATTTTCTTTAAGAAATTAGACTTTTTGTTGTTGAAGATTTAAAAACATACATAGCTCTGTGTTCGCAAATTAGAACTGCGTGCCTTGAATATTTTAATGTGCACCTCAAACTTTTATAAATATGGATGTGTTTTGGGGCTTTTCATAAAAGACCGGTGAGCCACAAGTTGAATATGGCTGCTTTAATCCATGAAAATTAAGTTGATTAGAATAAGCAATAAGAAAAGAAAAACATGCGGCACGCATACATTAAGGAATACTATCCATATTTATGAACGTATTACATTAAATAACCGATCTTATATGCGCATGCTGCCGTTGAAATTTTTTCTGCCAGAATATCCTAAATTTCATTAAATTAGACTAACAATAATTTTATTTTAATTAAAAATATATTCTGTAAAATAATTACTTATAACCGATAAAGCAGTTTTAAATTTTCAGTACAGGTCTAAACCAAATTACATTTATTTCACACATTCAACAGCGAACGATGTAGTGCCCACATAAATATAGGTCTAAATTAGTTTTGTGTAAACGAAACTTTATTTAACTACAATAAAAATTATAGCATCAGCCTGAAGAAAATAAATTTCAACTTTGAACGGGGTCTCGAACATAACTATAACATTTAGAGGGACCATATAAAATAGAGGTTGTTTGACGGTATAGAGTAATATCACATTGAAATTTTGTTATTATGAAAAGCATGATGTCGATAAAATGCAATTTTGAAAAGATGACCATAAACAATAATGCATTTATTTTTTTAATGTTCTATATAAACGAAATCTTCCGATAATGGTAACGCTTTTCAACAAGAAGCATACGTACTGTACTACTTCCCTGCAATAGAATTCAGCAATAATCAGGGATCTTATTACCAAAGATTGTTTGAATGAATTGAGTCGGTGTGGGCCAGAATTGTCCAGCTTAGCTCAGTTGGTAGAGTGTTGATATTTTAAGCCAGAGGTCCTAGTTCGCCTGCTGGCCTGGGTATTCTTTCACACCATTGGAAAAATTTAAACTCGAAAGAAACATTTATTATGTTTAATAAATTAATATTCCATACATTGACTTACAGTGTCATCGTGATGACTTTATGCCTCTTGATATTTATGAAGGTCCTGAATGTTTTTCTAACTTTCTGCAACTCTATATGAAATTTTAACTTAAGTTATCACTAAATTACGAATAAAATTTGAAATAATAAAACTCATACATTCTATTAAATTTTAAATGGACAAAAGATGATATATGTATATATTAGTATGTAAATGGAATGATATTTTTCAGTAATTTATACCTCAAAATTTACTCTTTCTAAATAATATTCAAAACAAAATCTTTCGATGCATTATTCTTTTTACCCGACTGCCAAGGAGGGTTATGTGTTTCACGCGTATCTGGGTATGTGGATTTCTTTATACCCTCGAAACATCCCAACGGCTGGATGGATTTTAATGAATGGGGTCTCTTTAGCGATTCGTCTTAACCGTCCGATGGCTATAGGCTAGGTTTTGTTTTTGTAAATTCAAAATGGCGGCCGTAAAATACAAAAGGGCGGTAGAGGCGAAAAAAGTTTTTACGCACCCTATTGAGTGGCATATCATTGGATAGGTCTTTTAAAATGAAGACGATGTCTCATTGACTATTTTACAGTCAGAAGCTCCGTTTAAATATTACACAACCTGGAAGTTGTGTAGGTAGGATCTCTAGCTTTACTGTAACTCTAACCTTCATAGACATCTATAGGCCTCATCAAAACAGTGTTTATAAATAGGAACTAACAATTAAACACAACTTAAAGTCATCAATACAAGTAAATAAAAAAATAGGTAAGTAATATAAAAAATAGTTTCGCATTGATGAGAAATAATTAATTAGTTCGCTTTTTACACAGACGGGTTTTTTGATTTTTTAAATTTAATTTTTACTTGTTATATGTTGATTTTTTTAATTCTGTGTGTTCTAAATGAGGTTTGGAATAATTACAGAATTATTTTTTTAGTTACCTTTAAATGTACGTCTCAATTTTATTTTATAATTGACCCCTTCGCTAAAAAAAAAAAAAAAACCCTGCATATTTTAATCTTACTTTTTTTGTGAACCAAAATGTTCTTTTCTTGTATCACCCGGAGCTTAAGATATCGTAAGAGTTCACTTTTCCGCTTTAGCGCCAATGCTATTAATCATCTCGGAGGAAAGCTGTTGGTGCTGTTCGAAAGAGAACATCCTTGCATTTCCGAAGACATTGATTAGAATTGACTTTACGGATATCTAAACAAAGATGATATTATTTATGCGGCAATAGATTGAATGAACATCACACGAAGATATAAGGATGTACTGGAAAAGGAATACAAATCGCACATTGTGCATTAATTAATTGACATCATTTTGCATGAAACTATTAATAAAGCGAGTATGTGAGGTTAGACAGTTTTATCATATTGCCTTCAAAGACTCACTTTCACGGAGGACTTTTGAAGGGGAATTGGCAAAATTTTTCTATACGTAGAAGATAATCCCTGAAAACAGAAAATCCAAATTACGACATAGCACTACGGCATGAGCCAATTAAAAGCCCTAAGGCCAACGGTTTGGGGCCCAAAATTTTGGCATAGAATTTTACCAAAGCTGATATTTTAAATTTGTTTTTATGTTGTACTACTAATAATAATCAATATTTTATACTTTCTGAGCAGCATAAGATTGAAAATGAAAAATGTATTTATCTAAATATGTATTTATATATTCATATATGTATTTCAAGGCACCAAAAATATTTAATTTTCTGTGACAGCATAATAAAAGCGTCTTGGATAAACATCAGACCCTGGACCTTTCTTTGACTTGATTGGGTCCTGAATTTAATCATACTCACTCCATATTTGGTAAGAAAAACTACGCAGTTTAACTTTTTTTTTTTTTTTTTTTTTAACCTGCTAAAAGAGAGCGGTTGATTTCTTAACCAATAAGGCTACGTTTTCAAACACATCATACACTGGGCTTTTAATTGAAAATTAATCAATAACTGGCTAGTTCCATGGGTTTTTGTAGTATAAGTGACATAACTGATAACTGATATGCTTGTTGGCCACCTTTATTTTTGAAAAGTTTGCTTGGCCTTATTCAATTAATGAGATATCTCCCATAAAATAAGTCACATTTTTCTGTTCTAAAATACTGGTAGCCAAAAATCGTAGCATGTGACTTACACTACAAGTACTCATGGAAATAGCCAACTGTAAGTTAAGACTTGCTTAGTTTGATTAGATTGTTAATGTTCTAAATTTATGATGATAGCAAAAAATAATATATTTATTGCAGATTTAAATTTACAACAGTTTACTTCGCTGTAAAAGAAATAGTAATAGGATCGCTAATAGTAAACTCGTAAATGAAACTTTTTTATATTGGCGCAAACAAAAGTTTGGAGTAAACAAAGCAAGTTACAGCAACAGCGTACAAGCATTTTGTAGATCCTAAACTAGGAAATATCCTCAAAATAAAATTCGAAATAATGATTGTTATAGGTCTTTACCTGAACAATTCACAGCTAATTAATTATTAAAATATTACTATTGATCTCAAAAACAATCATTGCTTTAGATGCTCTGAGCTTTTCACCGAGGAATATCAATATCAATAAACATCTAAATAAAGTAACTTGCGTATTCTTTGCAACCGTTACGTTTAGTACCGAAGAAATGGCGAAACAATGCGAAAAATATTCGGATAAAAAATGTACTATATTATTTACATACCACATTAGTTCCATTTATAGCTGATTCTTACTACATGATAACTATTCCACTCTATTTCTTTTGTATTAATTAAATTATTTTGTATCTGCATAATAATTGAGATGATACTTAACGCAATACAATACAACCAGGTAAAACAATGTTATTTGCACCAGAACTTTTAACTTATAGCAGACTAGTTTAGGTAGCATTAAGCATGATCTGTACCATCATCAGTGCCACTGATGATGGTACGCTGAATGTTACCGAAACTAGTATGCTACAAGTTAAAAAGTTCTGCTGCTAATAAAGTTGTTTTATCTGCTCATTCTGTACCTATATCTTTTATGTATGCATGCCGATCTTTAATTGAGGGACTTGGTGCATTTTACCCCGTACTTACTTTTTTCCCATTATATTTTTTCATTATTATTATTATTATTATAAACTTCACCTTTATACAAGTTCATAATACTTCTTCAGTCAAAATATTTCTCTCCTTTAATTTTCAAAGTTAAAAAAAATGTTTTTATTTACAACACTTTTTGCATACAAATCTCTCCCATTCTTAACAAAGCTGAAACGAGTGAAGAACCTCCAACTACGTCTTTAAGGTCGCTACCACGTTTTCTGGCTGCCTGCCAGCTAGTTTTAACACTTTTTCCACCCCACACTATTACAATCGGAAGTCTTTAGACCTCGAATTTGGATAAGTAGGGCCTGAAAATAGGGCCCTATAGGTCATAGGTTTGCAGAGACAAGATCATCGAAATTGATGTGACTCCATTTTTTAACTTATGCACATTCCGTTCAGGGTTGAGCAAGACTTGACTCACTTAAGTTCTTCTATCGCAAATAGAAAATGAAATGTCGCCCCTCCTTGGATTATATCCAACATCGAATTCAATGTTTTGTCTGTCGATCACTTGCAACGGTGTGGCGGGAGGATGTTTTATTTTTTCTCTAGTATGTACGATTCAACGTTTCAAGCGTAGCTTTTTGTTCTTGTCAAATTACTTTGAAATAGAAATAATACTCACAGGTAGATTGATGAAAATGGAGGTGGGACGTTTCACTTTAAATTTTAGAAGGCCTTCACCTTAAGACATGGGTTATGTTTAATATTTTTATATATTTATCATAAATTTAACTAAAACGGTATCATGATAAAAAAAAAATCTATTTTTTATATCGATAAGAATTACATACATACAGCGTGTTTAAAAAGAATCATTCGATTACAAATGACCACAACTCCACTATAAGAAAAATATTAAAAAAATGCTTTAAACAAATTATAGAAATAAGCTCAAAGTTTTGTTTACATATTTAATAACTGTTCTAAGTGGCTCTTATTAATCACACAGAAAATCTTCAATCGATGGTCCATTTCAAGCTAGATATTATTATGCATTGTGCATGATTCCTCGTGGCGGTATTTTATGGGGATATGCTTTCTTTGCCTACAACAACAGTAAACGAACGGAAAGTGCGCATGTTAAAATACTATGTTTCTACAGACAGTGAGACCAGTATCTATATAACAATTGTTTCCATGTGGTGTGAAATAGATGACGTAATGGATGTTTTTGTGTGTATAAAATGAGCCACTTAGAACAATACACAAACAAATTGTTGTGATTTCTTCTGTGTTGTGATTAAAGAGTTTCTTCCAACCATTGTTTACAACTAAGAAATTGCCATTTGTAATCGGGTCATTCTTTTTGAAACACTCTGTATTTTTTTATTATTTAAGACATATATTTTCTAGAATATAAAACCAATTTTAATTCCCTTACCTTTCTGTTTAATCCACATTGATATCCACTCGAATTCAGAATCTTCAGCATGGCTGAGCACTATTCTGGTAGAGTGTTGCCAGTGGGCTACTGTTTTAAAATTCAGACTTCTTGATTGGCACCACTTTTTTGAAATAGTAAAATTCGCCTTATTTAATGACATGTTAATTAAGTCGAAAACACGGGGAATTTTACCATTTCAGAAATGTGGTGCTAATCAAGAAATCTGAATTTAAAAAAAATCCCTGCCGGCCCGGCCTACAGGCAGAGGTAGATTTCGAAGTTAAGTATACTAATTTCACCAACAAAAACAAAATCATTATTAGATATAAATCCACTTTAACAGTTTTATCTGTCTGCTTTTGACGAGTTTTTATTTCCTTTTTATGAAATAGCTGATTTTATCAGAATCATGTTAAGGCGATATTAAAAAAAATATTTTTCCATACTCAACAACTCGAAATTTTCTGGCACATTTTCAGATTCATTTTTAATTTAAAAAAAAATATGAAACATGCTGACGTGATTTTTGAAAAGATTTATAAGCGACCTGTGTTTTTATTTTTCTTTCAATTAATTAAAACTTGATTAATAAACAATTATTTTCTCAGTAGGGCAATATTTTTCGTTTCTAACAATCGCTTCGGGAAATTCTGTTCAAAATGCCCACTTTGACATCCTTTTTTGAAATATATTCTGCCTCTATCAAAAAATCGATCATTACTGTACATTATATAGTTTCTGAATAAGAGAATCTAGCAATTGGATGTGTTTGAGAGCAAAAATGAATTTAAAAATGAGTAAGAAAATAGACAGTTTGGATTTGAATGCACCCTTAATAAGATGATTTTTTTCTTCAATCGCTATGTATTTTTAATTTCTTTTTGCTGTAAGAATTGGCCCTATCAAAAACTTCTCTATATAAATATTGAAGACAATATTAAGAAGATATATGATAAATTCATGGAGAATTTATATCTTGTGAATTGACGGAGTTATTAAAATTTTTCTTCTTCAACCCCCCTTTTTTGTTTTCGTTTTTAATTTTTTTTTCGGTACGAATTGGTCCTATTAAAAACTTGTGAATATAAAAGTTGTAGATAATATTAAGGAGATGTATAATAAAATTATTGGATTTGATATCTTGAGAATTGACGAAGTAAGGAATTTTTTTCTCCCAAAAACCCTATTTTTGCGCTCCTTGAGCCTATTTTAAATTTTATCAAAAATCTGTGATACATGAATTTTTGGCGCTATTTTTAGAAGTAATAAAAACTTTAAACTGATTTGATATGTACAAAAATTAAGAAGTTATGGGGTTTTTTCGGTTTTCACAAAACCCCTCCCTATTTCCATCCCCTTTGTCCGCTTTTGCCCATTAACGAACTTGAACGAGATTTTATGTCCCTTGATTTTATGTATCAGTTTGAAAGAGATTTGTGCAGAATTGCGGAAGTTATCGTGTCCAGAAGAAAGTGATAACACAATTGCTTCGGGAAATTCCGTTCAAAATGCCAATTTTGACATCATTTTTTGAAATATATTCTGCCTCTATCAAAAAATCGATCATTACTTTACATTATATAGTTTCTGAATAAGAGAATCTAGCAATTGGATGCGTTTGAGAGCAAAAATGAATTAAAAAATGAGTAACAAAATTAGCAGTTTGGATTTGAGTGCATCCTTAATGCAATGATTTTTCCAACACAATCCGCTTCGGGAAATTCGGTTCAAAATGCCCACTTTAACAGCATTTTTTTAAAATGTATTCTGCCTCTATCAAAAAATCGACCATTTCGGTACATTATATTGTTTCTGAGTAAGAAAACGTAACAATTGGAAGCGTATTGCTTTGAGAGCAAAAATGAATTGTAAAATGAGTCAGAAAATAAGCAGTTTGGATTTGAATACACCCTTACTTAGATTATTTTTTTCTTCAACCGCTGTGTATTTTTCATTTTTAATTTTTTTTTTTTTTTTTTTTTTTTTTTGTAAGAATTGGTCCTATCCAAAACTTGTCTATACAGATGTTGTAGACAATATTAAGAAGATATATGATAAATTCATGGGGATTTTATATCTTTTGAATTGACGGAGTTATGGATTTTTTACTTCTACAAACCCCCTTTTTGTTTTCGTTTTTAATTTTTTTTGCGGTACGAATTGGTCCTATCAAAAACTTGTGAATATAAAAGTTGTAGATAATATTAAGGAGATTTATAATAAAATTAATTGGAATTGATATCTTAAGAATTGACGAAGTTATGAATTTTTTTCTCCCAAAAACCCTATTTTTTGCGCCCCTTGAGCCCATTTTTAACTTTATCAAAAATCTGTGATACAAAAAATTTTGGCCCTATTTTTAGAAGTAATAAAAACTTTAAACTGATTTGATATGTATAAAAATTAAGAAGTTATGGGGGGTTTTCGGTTTTCGCAAAACCCCTCCCTATTTCCATTCCCTTGGTCCGATTTTGCCCATTAACGAACTTGACCGAGATTTTATGCCCATTGATTTTATGTATCAGTTTGGAAGAGATTGGTGCATAATTACGAAAGTTATCGTGTCCAGAAGAAAGTGATATATATATATAGAGAGAGAGATAGATAGATAGATAGATAGATATAAAGTTTTTTATTGAGGGTGGTTTTGGGTTCTAGGGGTCATGATCGTTGTAGATCTGCAAAAATTTTTCAGAAATTCCAACATGGGAACGATCCCAATAGGTAGTATTTCATACGAAATCTACCTAAAAAATAGCCCACTGGCAACACTGTGCTAGTATACATAGCTGCCAACCTGTATGACTTTGACAAATTCAATGAACATTTTTGAACCATAAAATTTATTTATAAAATATGTCTTGTTACTATGTGGTACACATTTTGTTTAATAAGTAAAATTTCTGGTTGAAACATGTTCTTTTAATTGATCAAATCGACGCAGTGATTTGAATGGTTGACAGTTATGTCTATCATTATGCTAATAATGACATTATAATAATAACATTTAAAGGAACTCGTGTAACTTCCTCGGCTTCGATTTTTTTACTACTGTTGCACATAATTATTTGCAAAATCTAAAAAACTTTCATTTTACTCTCTAACGTGTACTTTTTGCATCATACAATTTACTTAGAAAAAAGTTTAGTAAAAAATAAACAAAAACATTACATTTAATACTGTATTTTATTTTGGATCACTTTTGAATCGGATTTGAATTTGGAAAATAATTATGGGCTATTTCCATGAGTACTTGTAGTGTAAGTGACATGCTAAGATTTTTGGCTACCAGTATTTTAGAACAGGAAAATGTTACTTATTTTATCGGAGATATCTCATTAATTGAATAAGGCCAAGAAAACGCTTTGAAAATAACTGTGTCCAACAAGCTTAGCAGTTATCAGCTATGTGACTTACACTACAAAAACCCATGGAACTAGCCTATGAAGTATTGTTATTAAATTGTGTTGTATTTTCGGAGCATAAAATCAAATTTTTGCATTTGGGACCAGTGACCCTGCCTACGACACTGATGACCAATCAAATGCTTATATATGTAATTGTTACGATCCTATTATAATTTCATTACGACAAAGTCCAAATAGTTCACAAAATATGATATCTGGCTCTGAAATCTCAATCAGCAATGCTTAAATACATGGAGTATTATAGATTATATTATGTATCTACAAATTATTGATAAACTTAATACACTACCACAGTAATACAATAGCCTCTAACAGTTAAGCTACAAACAATTTTTCTGTGAAAGTGATAAATTCGTATAACTACGTGAAATTTGTTTCATAAGTATCTTATACTATGCGACATCACTTTTTGCGACATCATACAGAAATATAAAGAAAACTTTTCTAATATAGACAGTAGATCAAAAGGTCGAAACATGACGCATTGTATCACTTAGAACATGCTGAGTAATATGAAATGTAGTTATCCCGCATAGCTATACAGGGCGTACAACGAATCGTCATACTGTTAATGATGCTGATGGCAATTTGAAGCAATAATTTATACTTATATAAAAGTGCAAATTTTATGTCTTGGAGGATCCTTAGACGGGATTGACAATTGTGCCAGGCTCTTTCTAAAGCATCTAAAACATGCTAAATGGCATTAGTGTCCGGCAATCCTGCAAACCGGTCTATAAGACACATATCCCCTCGACGAGTTGTGCTCAGTGTGGCCTCGCATTACCGCATATAAAATGAAGTCTGGACAGGCAGCTGCTCGGAAAAGTGTCACAAGAGATCACAAGGATCTCGTCCCTATATCGCTGTGTGATCACGGTGCTCGCTCGCATGCAGAACAGAGCCCGTCTTTCGGGCAGCCAGATGCAGGATATTGGACACAGCAAGATTGGAATCTCGACCTCTTCTATGATGAATCAGGATTAAGTACACAAACTGATTTTTGATGATTCTTCATTATCAGAGAGCTTGGTGCTATTCTATCATTTCGCCAACATACGAAAAAAAAAATGATAATTTTGGCAGTTATGGAATCCTTGTTCTGGACGGCATTATGTTGTATAGAATTAAGCTGCTATCAGATTCACCAACTTTTCGAGCAATTTTTGAGCCAACTCTTGATTTCCTCCAACTTTTCGCGAAATATTGTCTCAACACTCAGTGTGATAGCAAACAGCAATATATCCCCAAATTTTTATCGACAGCTCAAAATAGTCTGCACGACTTTCCGCCCCCAAATGCCTCCGCGACTTCCCCACCCCCTACTTTCAACCTTTCAGCCAATCAGAGATAAGCGATTGATAAGAATAGGGGATAAATATTAACGGCTGGTACTAGTAGTACTGGTTTTCCTCGGGTTTTCTTCCAACTTTAGCAACGACAATTGTAACCTTTTTCTCCCTTTGAACGGGAAAAAGTTGGGGTTAAAATTGGCTGAAAAGTTGGTTGCTCGAAAAGTTGGTGAATCTGATAGCAGCTTAATACTACAGCGCCTAAAAGATACAGTGTGGAAAACGGCTATTCCTATAATGCTTTAAAAAGTGCTAAAAACTTGTATCCCATAAATCTCCAACAATGCTCAGCGGCAATATGCTGATACGAGCGCCATCTCATAACTCTTTTCAATATAAACCCCGTGTTTTCAAAAATTATAGAATGTTAAATATCGGAAACTATAAATATAAGATATTTTAGTCTGTTATAAGCTAATTTAGTTAAGGAATGATGTGAAATAGGTTAAAGAGTCTCTTTTAGAATGACTATCGTTTTTAAATCACTACGATGGCACTACGATCGGCATCTTGTTATTCAGCATCGTTGTACATTTACGGGATTCAATTTTTTAGCACTATTTTGTAGCCGTTTTCCACTCTGTATCTTCTAGGCGCTGTATTAATACTACTTCACGTCTTCTATGCGGTTACTGTGTCCTCACAGCTGTATAGGGATTTTCCGGAGAGCTTCAGGCTTCATTTTATGGGCGATATTTTGAGGCCACACAGAGCGCAACTTGTCCATGATTTTCTTGAGGGAGAGGATATTCGTCGCATGGGTTGGCTTCAGGACCGTATTCTGAAAACGTGCAACATGTGCAAGCTTTTACTAGTAATTTAGAATAATAATTTTCGCCTTAGTTATTTGCGGATTAATAAGGCAAAAATTACTATTCTAAATTACTAGTGAACGTTTGACATGTTGAACGTGTTCAGAAGATGAAATTTTTACATTTATTCATATATCCCTTATCATTTTTGTTTTATACATGCTACGTAAAGTTAATTCCATCTAGACGGAAGGGGCGAAGGGGTTCATCACATTGAATATCTCGATGACTGTATTGTGTAATGGTATCTCGTAAAAAGAATGTAATCACTAACTAACAAAACATTTTTGGTGAGTGGGTTGGGATGGGGGTTGCACTGTCTGCTTATTCCAGAACTGCCTTGAGCCAAAGTCGGGTCCTATGCAACACTGTCCATCAATATTGACGTAATATACTTAAATATAAACACCCAAATATTGTGGAAATATTCTCCACCAATTTTGACCTATATTGGTAAAATAACTACCGCAATATCGGTGCAATATTTCATGCTAGCATTGGTGCAATATAGTTTACCAACATTGGCGTAATATTGGTAAACCATATTATTTCTTTATAATATTGGTGCAATATTTTCCTCCAATATTCGTGTAATATTGTCTACTAATATTGACGCTACTGTGTCAAAATGTAAAAATTCCAATAATGTGCAGTATTTGGTGCTAAAATTGCGCCAACATATAACCAAGAATATTTCGAATATTCACCGAATATTATTCTGCTACAGAAGATGTTATTAGCCCTTAAGGGTGTTGGTCAGTGACATATTTAATTCCCCTCGCTAACGTTAAATCTATGGGCGTGGAATACATTCGTATTTTTAAACTATCTCCTCGAGAAATTAATATTTTTAACTTGTTTTTCTGAGTACTGTTCTTACAGGATATTTCTTATTTTTTCTTTAATTGTCAAAATATTTCTAAAAAATATCATTAAATTATCTGAAATGTTGAAATCTTACTCAGTCACAGCTCGTCACGAATTTAACACATAAAAATATAGGTTATGTATATATTTTATAAATAGTTTGACAACTAAAAAAATAAAGAGAGACATCTTTTAAGAACAGTATCCACAGAAAAAAATAAGTCAAAAATATTAATTTCTTGAGGAGATATTTGAAAAATACGAATAAATTACTAGCCTGTTGGTTGATACATAACATAAGAACGCAGAGGGATGGGAAGGGGGGGGGGGGAGGTTGAGATATCATTGACCAATACCATTAAAGGAAATTACCGAATATTTTACACAATATCCGCTGATCAAACACGATTTTTAACGTGAAAATGTTGTCAGAAATTTGAGTCAATATCTTTCTTTAAATTCAGAAATGGATGCATAGTGAGTCTTTGAATCCTGGACGTAAATGCACCCTTTATCCACCATAGCAGATCTGCAACAAAAATACATCAGGATCTTAGAATTAACCCCTTAAAGGCGGTATATTATATATACCACTTAATTTTAATTCCCAATTTCTACATTGTTTTTTTTTTTTTTTTTTTTTTTTTTTTTTTTTTTTTTTTTGTAGTTTACTTGAAGAAAAGTTTTTACTTACTTTCATATCAATTTGTTCGTAAATCCTGGTGCCATTAAATTATTTTAACATTTTAGCAACAGAAGTACTTCGCCCCTGAAAGAGTTGAAGTTTGATCTGTAATATATGTTATAACTTCTGGTGTATAAATCCACCTTTTTTACCCTTAAAATGGACCTTAAAATTGAAGTACGTCTTATAGAATGAAGATACATTTTTTTTTCTTTTTGCAAACTCCCTGGTATTTCCAATGTTTGATATATATTACACTTTTGTAAGTGCTTAATTTAAAAGTGCAAGAAAAAAAGAAATTTAATTTAGTTACATTGATTAAAGTAATTTATATAAAAAGAATCATATTTAATTTTATAATATTAATACTTTCATAGATTAATTCAAATAATTAGTATGTGTTAATGAAGTTCTAACATAAAATAATGTTAAAATGTAACTGCAGGAGATATTATTATTGCATTTTAAATAACAATTTCATTTTCGTGTGTACTAAATTAAAAATTAGGTATCATTATTTTACTTTCGTGTTTTTTTCTAAAAAATGTGCTAAATTTTTAGGTGCGCCTTATATTGGAAGATACGCTAATTAATTGCAAGAGAAAGTATGCATAAAAACTGACAAAAAGTATCTGTGAACAATGGTAATAAAAACGGTAAAATATTTTATTTATTAGGACATTTTAGGCCAAGGTCAGAAAACATTAAAAAAGCATTTTTTTAGTTACTTTTAATTTGACGTTTTTATGAGTACATTCAATATTTTTGTGAATTATAATCAATATTAACGAAAATATGGCCAATGGGTAAACATGTATTTACTAGTTCCATGAAATTATGATCTTTGTATTAAATCGATTTGTAGTTTTCTGCATTTTTACATAACCACTGTCGAATTAGGAACGTTAAATGTCGATGCTTTTCTATCTAAACAAATGGAAATTATTTTTTGAAAATCATCCTGAAAATCATTCTATATGTAAATCTAAAAAAAGCTTTTATTTGTTGCATTTCTGTACAGTACTTTAGACATTTTTCTCGATTTCCTCAACATGCTTTTAACCCTTTAAGACCTGACCTACACAATTGTGTGTAGGTGATCCTAAAGTAAAAGAAAAAACTATTTCCTCCTTTTGTCGGATTTAAAGTCGAGCCTTCACCCACACAATTGTGTAGGTCCTCCCTCTGCATAACCTGACATCGTGTACTTTTTAAATATTTTTTTCAATCAAATATTATCTTATTATTTAGGAGAAACCGCTAAAACTTTTAATTTCTACCAAGAATCTTCAGGCCTTAAAGGGTTAAAAGACAGACATCATCATGCAACCGAAATAAACGAATCAACGAATAATAATAATTAAAAATTCATGCGTTGTATACAACTTACCGACCTAAAATATGTTAAGTGCAAGTCTTCTCCCTTAATTAACCTCTTTTTTACCTAGGTTACATATATTTAAAAACATATATTACGAGTTACCATCATATTTAATCATCAATTCACGACCGACGTTACTTCGCGGACAGGGTGGTCGGAATTGGAGGGATTTTCCTGCAGTTACTGATCAGAAAGGTAGTAGACCCGATCGGGGAGGACTCCACCGGAAAAATTAAAAAGTTAAATTCAATAAGTTTAAGACGTCGACCGGGGCGTTTAATCGCTGCCATCAAAATACTCAAGGCCAGAGGACACGAGCTGTGACGTCATCATGAATCGACCGACTTCTCACTAGTGGTGGAATTCACACCGGAAAATTTTGAATAGCAATTTTCTTTTATTTTATTCTGGAATAGCTGTCAACTTATAAAACAATAATAACTATTTAAACTTACTGGTGAGAATTCGGAATCCCTAAATAAAAATTCAGCCAGATGCCGAATGTCACAGTGTTGCCGCATCTGGCTGGTTTTTTATTGGAGAATGCCAAATTCTCACCAATAAATTTTGATAGTTATTATTGTTTTATAAGATGATACGTATTCCACAAAGAAAAGAAAATCGCTATTAAAAAATTTCCGGTGTAAATTCCAGTCGGTCGATAAGTGATGACGTCACATTTCGTGTCCTCTGGCCTTGAGTATTTCGATGGCAGTGGTTTAATACGTCGGACGACCACGGAGGCTTCGAAATCATTATAAAACAGAAAAGATGAGCCAGACTGATGTAGTTAAAAAAAAAATCTACTTACAAATAACCTAATTTTTTTAGCTTCTTATTGGTATTCAAAGAATGACGTGAGTCTTACAGAATAAATAAACAGAAGAAAATAGAGATATGGAAGACTGTTTTTTTTTTAATTTCGAATTAATTTGCAATGTGCTTTGTGGCAGTACCGAAAAATCTTCATCCATTGCGTAAAATAAAAAAAAAGTTTTGAAAAAATATTTCCAGAATTGTTTATGTCTTGCTGCTTTCTCAAAACGATATAATAATAATAATAATAAAATCTTTTAGCAATAAAACTGCAAATAAAAGGATTAGTTAGCAAGTAAAATAAAGCTCTTTGGATTTTTTTTTTTTTATTGCAATTAATGAAGTACCACAGTTAGAAAAACATAAGATATTCACCAAAGAAAATTCTTATAACTCAAAAAAAAAAAAAAAAAAAAAAAAAATCTTGATATTTTTTGCAAATTTTAAAGTCAGGCTAAGGTGAGTATACCCTGTTGACAGGAGTTCTTAGTCTGATATGAAGGATCAGACGACCGACCGCACTTGAGATCACAAAGCTTTTATAAATTTAGATAAATAAATAAAATATTATAAATTATAAACAATAGTCTTCTAAATTTCTACTGTCACATGCCGAAATGACCCCCCCCCCCCTAATTGCCATTTGAAAATTTAAAAGTTGTGTTTATAAAACTGAAACCCTGCACTGAAATATTATAATTCAATAGTTTGTTCAATTTGTAGGTCCTTAAATTTTTTAGGTTTTGGTCTTTAAAAGTCTTTTACTTTTTTTTAAAGAAATGTGTACGGACCCTGTATTATAGATTTATGATTTGATTTAAGAATCAAATGTTTATGCTAATGATAAAAAATGTGGCAAATAGGTTGTATGCTATACTATTTAACCGTTTCCAGTTATTTTTTTAGTGTGACCTTACATAGCCCTTATTAATACACTGATTTTAATGGTCCCCTTTCTTTGGCTACTACTTTCTAAATAATAATCTCTGCGGTAAATTTCCACAGCATTTGCAGTGGAAACTACCATGAAGATTATTGTTTAGAAATAGTGGTAGCTAAAAAGGCGACTGCTGAGATCCCGGAATAAAAAATTACATCAGTTTGTCTAGTCGCACTAAACATCGGAGAGTAAAGGGTTAAACTATACTCATAGTAAATTCAATATATCAATAAAAATCAAAGTTTATAAATACATTTTACACACACACACTAAACTAATTTGTATTATTCATGTATATGTCCCTTTTTTTCTCCGAAGTGCCCTTTTATGGCAAAGTGCACCCTATCTGCCCTTGATTCTAGAATGAACTCTGCAAATACAGCTCATTCACAAAAGTGACACAACTCCAAAAAGTTCATTTTGAGTATTATTGCACTTTGAAATTAATTGGAATTAGGTGCGTTTTGCTACAAGAAAGATGTTATAAGTGGAGTAATCCGGAAATTATCTAGATAACCCTATATGTCACTTTGACACTACAGAAGAGTGGTAAATTGTGTGTGGCGATAATTTTGTTCAATCCTTCCTATCGCTTCTACGCCTTCATTCTTAAGGGTTTATGCTTCCATATACGCTTTTACAGCTCCATAAATATAACTAGTGCTCGCGATTATACGTATAATACGCATAAAACGTATTATACCGATTCGGAATTTTGGATAGGTGTAATATGGTAAAAACGTTTCTCAACGTTTACGTTTTATACGTATTATACGTATAATCGCGAGCACTAAATTTAACCATAAATTTTGGAGAGGGGACGTTTTTCGTAACTGATTGTTCACAAAAATCACGTGTTTCTGAAAACTCAAGGTTCTTATTTCTAAAAATCTATTAGAAATATTCACCCCTAAATTCTTTAACAATTCTAATTTCTATGTTGTACCTTTCTTAATCTCAATATTAGAAGATATTTTTTTTTTTTAAATTTACTTAAATACACTTTCCCGATTATTTAAATACACACTTTCGTTTACTTAAATACACATTTCCAGTTATTTAAATACACCTTTCCGATTTGAGAGCTGAAATAAAAACAGCCATAGCCTACACTTCCAATGATCGTACGGAGAAAACAAAAACAATCTTGTTTCGAACCAGAAATTTACTAAAGAAATTGATTCAAACAGATTTCATAGAGAAACATGATTTTAAGTGTATAATGACACATCAAATAAATTTTCTGGTTAGTAACGGGTATAACCTGGATTAATTTAACTCACATTTTACGGAAGTTTAGTTGAATGTTGGCAAGTATGCTTGAATATTCCTTCCTCTGTGAAAAAATGTTGTCAAAATTTAACGTATTGCTTATTAATATGATGGAACATTATACAAAGTTAGTCTAAATGATTCATCGGTTTTCAAAACGCTATTTATATGACATACAAAGACGGGTGATACCTGACAAGATACATCCACTCACCAAGTTTCTGTTACATACTACAAATGTTCAATGTGTGCGCCCCCGGCACACATCCCAACAGTAATCCAGTTACGTCCATACGTTCAATAGCATGTTTCTGCCAATGTCCGTCACAGCAGCAGTGATGCGTTCCTGCTCGAGGCTAGTTTTTAAACTTGGTGTGAGTGTATGTATCTTGTCATGCATGTATCACTCGTCTTTGTATGTAGCATACCTCTCAGTCCCCTACGAGGGGATAAGGAAAAGCTAAATGTCTAAACTTTACACTGATTGCGTACTCCCATCTTTTCAAAATTATATGCAAACAAGTTGTAGGGTCAATAACTAGGTTTTAAAATTTGTCTTCGAGAAATTATATATGCATATATACAGGGTGATTCTAAATTCATGGTACAAACTTTAAGGATTGGTACAGGACACTTTAACAATCATTTATTGTATAGGAATGTATCGGCGCAAGCCCAAGTGACGCGTTGAGGTACAAACACCAGGGGGACAATTTGGCCCTTTTTTTAATTTAAAAATTTCTCATTCATACCAGAAAATTCCTATACTATTATTTTCTTTATTTAAGACAGACATTTCACGATTACATAAAGAAAAAATTGTTCTTCGAAAATTTCAGATATGAAAGCGAAATTTTTGAATTAAAAAAAATTCCATTTCTATTTCTTTCATGTGTCTCCTGTGTTTGACAGATTTGCGATTTTTTTAATTAAAAAATTTCGATTTCACACTGAACAGTGTTGCCAGTGGGCTACTTTTTTAAAATTCAGATTTCTTGATTGACACCACTTTTTTGAAACAGTAAAACTAACTTTGTTTTTGCCTTAATTAATATGCCATTAAATAAGGCACATTTTACCATTTCAAAAAAGTAGTGCCAATCAAGAATCTGATTTTAAAAAAAGTAGCTCATCTGGCAACACTGACACCGGATATTTTCAAAGAAGAATTTTTTCTTTGTGTTATTATGAAATGTGTGTATTAAATAAAGAAAATACTAGTATAGGATTTTTCTGGTACAAATGAGAAATTTTGAGAAAAAAAAGGGCCAAATTGGTCCCCTTGTATTTGTACCTCAACGCGTCACTAGCGCCCATACATTCCTATACACAGGGCTGCCGCAGGCGACTATTTTTATATTCTATTCGGACCAGCATTTTTCTAATATAAATTTTGAAGTATATTTCTATTGCAAATGTTGTCAAAGTGTCTGTTAAAGATTTCAATTTAGAGAAAGTGGTGCGAGCTAGAATTCAAAAATGGTCGCCTGTGGCAGCCTTGTATACAATAAATGATTGTTACAGTGTCCTGTACTAATTCTTAAAGTTTGTACCATGAATTTAGAATCACCCTGTATATATACATTAAAATAATTTATATATATATATATATTTATAAAATATTATAAAAAACTGGAATTACCATCTAATATAGATATTGCATATTTTAAATCTTTAACTAACTTCATTATCTATAATAATTATATATTGCAAGATAATATTTTATATTTACAGCATGTCGGTATACCACAAGGCGGTTGTACTTCCAGTTTACTCTCTGACTTATACTTATATCATTATGAACGTAATTTTACTAATAATAATCTACATTTATATCGTTATATTGATGACATCATTTTAATTGATACTGATCAATCTGCAATTACTCGATTTCCAGTTGATTATCCCACTAATTTTGAATTAACGGAAAACCTTTTATCTAACAATACAATTAACTTCTTAGATCTTAAAATTACAATAAAAGACAATAAAACAATCACAGATTTATATGACAAACGTAAAGAATTTAAATTCAAAGTTAATACATTTACAAATTTTAAATCTTGTCTACATCATTCTGTATTTCGGAATATAATACTTAATCATTTATATAGAATAAAATGTTTATGTTCTTCTCCTCTAATTAACAATAATATTAAAAAACTAATTTATGATGCATTAAATCATGGTTTTCCAAAAAAATTCATATATTCATTAATATACAATTAGTACTTTTCTTACATGATCTATTAAAACAAATTAACACATGCGTAAACAAAATTACAAAAAAATTATAAAATAAAAAAATATCTATAAAAAATTAAAAATTGTAAAATAATATAGAAAAAATATTATAGGTTGGTTGGTTGGGTAGATGTTAGAGTACGGAGGAGGGTGGTGTTGTCTGGATAATACGCAATGGTTAATTATATAAAAAAAAATGGGGGCTCTTGTATTATTACTATATTTTTGTTACGTATTTTATATGGATGTTGATTTGATATTTTATATGTAATTGGAGAATTTCATTAATATTATAATTAGCCTAATTATTGATTAATCTAATTTACAATTATTTGTTATTAAATTTTAAATTTACTAAGGACAATATCATATTAATTACTAATAGTATGCCATTCTTATAGTGAATAATATACATATAAGTATGTATAATATAAATATAGTTATACTGTATGCATTAAAATTGGGTAATTATTTTTATTATTATTACTCTATTCTTTTTAATATTTATTATCGGTTTAATGTTTTTGAATGTCCCACATTCATACTTTATGGTTTTTTATGGATGTCTGAAAATAATCCACACTCTATATTTGTGCTTTTTATTTAATGGGTATTTAAGTATCATTTAACCTTCTATTTACTTCCACATGTTTTTTATTTCCTGTTCATTTTATAAATATCTGATATATAATTCATTAAAAAATAATTTTTATATTTAATAATTATTTATATTAATTATTACTGAATTTTTATTTTGTTTTATAGCATATAGCTATATGCTATATATTATCAATGTTCTAGAATTATTTATTTCTTAGTTTAGTTTAAATAAGTTAGCTAATAGAATATATTGTATGCTTTTAAATTTTATTTACAATAGTTTTTAAATACATTGTGTGGTTTATATTCGGATTATAATTCTCTATATATAAGGATTGGTTTTGCTGTTTATACAGTTATTTACATTCAAATGCTTACAATTATTTATACAGTTATTTACAATCAAATGCTTACAAATATTTATCTTGCGGTAGTTGTTTAATAGAAGTAATACTAGATGGCAGCACTAAAGTTGTCTCTTTAAGATAGCTCTAACTTTTAATTTTTCTAGCTCCATTTCAGTTATAATTTAATACACCAGGGGGTATTTTAAGCTAAATTTTGACGATATTGTTAAACTGTTATTAATTAATTTATTAGTGCATTTTAAATAATGTAATTAATATCTATTTATTTTATATTAGATTAAATGTGTTTAACAAGGTATTTCAAATTTTATTTCAAAATGTATTAACTGCATCCTTTGGTATCATTTACTGTGATTTCTTAACTGTTTTATTCACCTTAATCTTTTTGATATACTGGCAGCCATGTGCGCGTGGATTTTTGTAAAATACTGAAATATTAATCGGTATTGTGTTTATTATTTATATTTTATATCCTATAAATATTTAAATACGTTTTATTGATTCTTCCATTTCATATTATTTGTTTCTATTCTGCTTTCATTTTTAATCAATTCACTTGATTTTATGGTTGTTTGGGCACAGGGGAAAATAACTTTTAGCTTTAGCTTATTTTTCCCACAGAAAACAACCATTTTGCTTATATCATTGAATTCTGTGCCCTTGATAACGTAATTCAATGTATAAGCTTTTCAATTTTTGTCGGTGTCCACTTTTTTCTTTTTCTTCCATAATAATTCTTATATTAATTTTTTTTTTTTTAATACTTACAGCTTTAATTCATAATAATTGACGGTGGAAGGTTATGTTTAATTAATAGTTATATATATATATATATATAATTGCATGTATAATATAATTATATTATATATATTATTATATAATATAATTATATATACAGGGTGTTCTGTCCTAATTAAATTTGTGTTGACTGTTGAGAGCAACAACTTTCAAAAAACTGAAGTATATTATAATAAAATTTTTAATAGACGTTCTCACCTTTCTTGTAAATGTGATAACATCGAAAAAGGTGGTAGAAGTTTCCATTATGCGCGCCAGCAGTACGCACTTGACGCTCCCCCATTTTAGACTGCGATTGCCAGTTCATACGGTATCATCGACTGCTTGAGCACCCTGTTTTTCTTCAACTTTTCACGATGTTATAACATTTCACACAAAATAAGGTACATATCGTTGCATTTTAATTGTAATTGTTTTATTTTTCTCAAAATTATTACCGTCAACGCAAGTTCAGTTAGGATGAAACACCCTATATTTGTGACTAAAGACGTGGCTTCAGATCCCATTTTCTATGGTAATTTTTCATACTCTTGATGCTGTAAAACCTTCGACTTACAGGTGGAAGTGGTAGCGTGGAACTTCAGTCAAGCGGAGGCCCAAGTAATATTTAAATCAAACGATTTATTTAAATGACATAAGATAAATTAATATTTCTTGATTAATACTTGCATTACAACTATATTATATTTTCTGGGTACTTTACAGTTGGCGACAATGTTCATTAAAAGTATAATGTTCTGAGTATAGGATTAGCATTCAAATTCTACTGGATTCTTTCTCGATATAAATCCAAAATCCTGTCACGATAGTCTCGTAAGAAACAGCTGTTTCTGTTTTCTTGTGTATACCAATCCGTTGTCAACTACTCATATCTCGCGGTTTCCACCGGAGAAATCGTACCTTGCCCGAATCGGCAGACTGCTTCGGGCCTGTCCGAAATCTCAGCCCCAAACTTTTTGAGAGCAACTCCCTCCTTGGGATTCCAAACACATCTTCCCGTTAACTTGCCTTTCTTAAAACCAAGGCTATCTATATCCCACTCAGGACCCACTCAATGTCTAGGTTGAATGACATCACTAACAAGCTTCAATATCATAGGCCAAGAGAGACCCTCGCTGCTAGCGTGAGAAAATTTCGCATCTAGTTTCATTTTTAAATTGTCCTGGGAAAATATCGGCAAGCTTGCTACTTAAAAGGGATTCCGTAACTCCTCTTTTTTTTCATGCCTTTCTCCTTTTCAGTCAGCCTTTAAGACTGGTTTAGATGGATTGATTCTTTTTATCATTTCCTGCAGAACCTTGAGACTTAGAAATATTTTGAGCTGTTATGCTTATACATTGCTTTTCCTATCTAGAGTTCTCTTTTGAAAATATATGGGACTTTTTTTGTGAATTACATTGGATTCTTCACAATGACTTCAATCAGGGCCGAAACTAGCCTTTTTTGTACCCGGAGCAAACATGGATTTTAGTGCCCCCCCCCTCTCCCCCGCAAAATATATTTACACAGAGGCTTTTACTAATTTTCTAATATCGACTTATTTTAAATTTTAAAAAATGTAATCATAAAATATGTAATACTGAACTACGTAATTTGCTTTCTCAAATATTGATTCATTGAAATCTTGAAAACGGAATCGAAAAAAAAATCCGCTTTATACAGGATCCTTATGCCATATCATCCTTAGATTCTTTTATGCTTTTGCATACCCCAGACAGGAAAAATTTAACAATAACTTGCTATACATAGACGTGAGAAAAATCGACAAACAAAATCTTTCTTTTGGCGCCCCTTCATTCTGGCGCCTGGGACACATGCCCCCCTCTGCCCCACCCCCCCCCCCTAGTTTCGGCACTGCCTTTAAGGGCAGTTTAAAGGTCAAAACCTAAAATATATCGAATTTTCGATTTTTTAATATTTTGAATCCACCATTTCTCCTCTTTCTACTGATATATTACTTTTGTTTCTACGACAACCAGAAGTTGGAAAATTTTTACTAATTCTGTTTGTTTATCTACTTTACTACTAGTGCGTTTATTACTTTAAACTTGATTTCTCAAAATGTTGTTCTTTTAACTTCGATGTACCTTTTTGATAAAACTATTATACATTATGCTTTGAAATTTTTCTTGAACATTCTATACATATCCCTGTTTAATCTGAGGTGAATTGTTTAAACTCATAAAAAAAAAAACTTTTTTTATTATTATCATTATCTTTGAAAAAATTGCCTGTTTTCTGAAATTTGAATGTGGTTTCTACTTCAGATTTTTTTGTTAAATATCTAAGCTTTATTTAATTATAAATTTAACTTCAGCTTATTAAGAATTGTTTATTTTAAGGATAAAATATATATATATATATATATATATATAAATTCAAGTCCGTATCTTAAGTAGTTTATGAGAAAAGGTATAGGTATTCCGACTGCCCTTAATCACCCCTCTTAATTTGGCGGTCGAATTTTGGAACACCCTGTATATATTTATTTATTTATAAAATTATATATGGGAACGTCCATTCGTTACTCTTGTGGTAATTAGAGCAAATTTTCGTATATAATTCGAATTATTTTATTTTAAAAAATATAATTAAGATAAAAATTGATATAACCAACTAAATACCACTGTGTTCCACACACAAACATATGTCTAATTTGTAACAGAAAGCATTTTACTTATGTATACATTAAATGACTCTTGTGACACTCTGGTCACAAGAGTAATAAAATTTTGATTGATTATATAGACAAGGGAAATGCTTTTTGTTACAAATTAGATATATTTTATGCGAGTGGAACATAATTGTATTTAACTGGTTACATCAATTTTTGTTTTAATAATATTTTGTAATAAAATAATTGGAAGTATTTGTGAAAATTTGCTCTACTGGTCACAAGAGTAACAATGGACGTTCCCATATACACAATTTATATATATAAATATAAATTGTGCATGAGCTACTGAATAAGAAATGGTCCCCGAAACCCATTACAATGTTTTACTTGACCTTCTAAGGTCGATAATAGAAAGTACGCTACTAAACAACTAAACTTATTCTCTTGAATAATAATATTATGCGTTATTACTATTAACTGAACCACTGTCTACTGATACAGTAAGTCATAGTCTCATAGGCTCAGAGTTGTACGGGACCATGGGGCTCGGGCCCCTCCAATATATATATATATATATATATTTTAATGGGCTGTATTTTTTATGCTAACTGACATAGAAAAGAAATATCAAATTTTGAATTTCCAAATAATTTGCAAAAAAAATTAGCATATAATGTTTTCGTTGGATCATTTTGCTTTTTCTAAATTCGCTGTTTAACGGAACCCGTCTATAACGAAGTCCTTGAATTTTTACCTGATAAAATAGATGAAAACCTGTATAAAACGGAAATATTTACTGGGTATTTGTAATTTCGTCTTAGCAGTTTTTACTGTTTTGCATTCATGATTCAGTAAATTAATTCCGAGGAGGGGGGGGGGGGGGGCAGACCACCCTCCCTTAGCTAAGTCACTGGCTAAGCTCCTCCAATAATTTTGAAAACGCTATGCCTATGGTGAGTCTTGATGTTAGGGTAGACGATTGAACATTTTTTTTTCGGTGTGTGTGTGGAGGGGAGGGGGGGGGGGCAACAGAAGAAATACCAGTATTTAAAGCTGAAATAAAATCACTAATTGCTCCACTTTCACATTTTCCATTAACAACAAAATTATTCATAAAAAGTTATATTTACTTTTATTAAATTACTTAGGGAAGTCCTATAAAATGCTGAAATACTAAATTAATCTCGATGTAATTAATATGTTATAGCGAAATATATATACATATATAGTTGTATGTTTGATGATATTATTATTTTCGTTTCATTTAGCTTAAAATAAAAGAAATAAACAATAAATTTAAACGATAATAATGACATTTGTGTGGTCTTCAAATCGTCGAGAATCTAAGAAAATACTTTAAAAGTTTACTACGCAGCAATGACGATTTGAATCTTATCGATCAATGGGTAACCTTTAAAAATGTGTAGGATTTTTGGCATTTATAAATGTATAAAGGATTTCTTTGCATATTTATTTTATTTTTCAAGTTAAAAGATGGCGCCACATGTTGATTTCATATCGACTATTAGATCTGGAGGTGAAAAATGAAACGATGAGAGTATCATGATTTTTACGAACGTTTGTATTTCCTTGTCTAGACAGAGGATTTGATTGTCTTATATTATTTGTAAACAAAAGAGCGATGTTATCCAAAGAGTAACAGACTTCGATTCTCTTCGGGGAAATTACTGAAATGCGCTCTAAACAAATTAAAATTTTTCCAGTACAATTGCTTTTATTTCGAGTGCTGGAGACAGTGTAGAAATCCCACATTTCTCGTGGAGGCATTTCTACAGCTCCGGGTTCCGGAGGAGGGTGGTATTGTGGAGTTGTGATGAGGGGGAGGGACTGGCTCATATCAGCAGGATAATATATATCAGCAGGATAAGCTTCCTACCGAATCTGTTATATATTACCTAATTTGACAGTTTATCGCTTACTTGGCAAGTTATATATAGTAATTATAAGTAAAATAAGTAAGCGTTTCCTCCGAAGTAACGAGAAGGCAAAGCGGTTCCAGGAAACCTATATAACCGCTTTGCGAGAAGGTTTATGATTCCAGAGGAAGGGAAAAAAGCATCATTACTTTAATATCATTAACTACAATAAACAATTAGCCATACTAACATATTTATATACATATTTCACGCTGATAAATTTTTTTAATGTTTCTTTAATAGTAATTGTTATTCCATATAAAATATGTGTGATGATTAGCTTAGTTTTAGGGATGTTTTTCCATTTAAATTTTTGCAAAATTTTACCCTTGTAATTACGACAGAGTAGCTGATTTTTATACTTTGTCTATATAATTAAATAATATAAAGATAACATCAATTAATGTCATTTTTTTTATTTGACAAAATTGTTTAATGAAATAATTCTTGTGGGTAACAATAAAATTACACTTAAAGCGGAATTTCTATAAAATTATATCATCCTTTCTATTTTTAAAAGCTAATTAACATTTATTTAATATCGATAAACCATTCCAATTCAACTATATCATATCGTGATATAATATATCAATGAAGTGTCATACTTTGTATGAATATATATAAAAACTTTTTATAAATAAAATATTTTTTTATAAAATTCAACCGAAAATTCAGTATGCAATTAACAAGAAGTTTCTGTGTCTTAGAAAATGTTTTATCTCTCGAAAATTTAACTTCAAAATTAGTACCAAGATTTTACAAATAAATAAATAATTTTTAAAATGTGAAATGTTTCATTAGTTCGAGGAATTTTGAGCGTCAGTTTAATACTTTAATATTGCTCAAGGGAAATAATAAATCTTTAACCTTTAATCCATGTTTTACAGAAATTTCATGGAGATGAGAAAATAAACATGTTAAATATTAACTAAATTTGCTATACAGGGTGGAAAGTGGAAAGCTAAGTCCCTTTAACCTGAAAATATTTGCGAACGGAGAGAGCTACAACTATGCAAGTGAGGTAACGGTATAGTTAAGTAACTACGCCCGATTTAATGCGAAGAACAGCAGCGCCCCTAGTGGCGAAATTTGGAAGATAGCCATTGCAATTCGAAAACGAAAAGAGGTAGAGCAAAATTTCCAATTAGAAAGTTTTAGAGCATCCATTAATTAGTACGAAACGACATTTCGTTTGCATGGATATGATAAATCTATGCCATAATGATAAATCAAAAATGTTCGAAACCGATGCACTCAATTTTGTGTAAACGTTTGAATGGAATAGCCAGAAGTATGAAGAAATACGCACAGTTTATTGTATAAATACGTACTTATCTCAATACATTTTCGTAACATCACACAAAAAAATTCAAACTGTCTCACAGTGATAAAATCAGTATGTTCAAAATGTATTGTATGTATGTTTTTTCAGTATGTTCAAAAAGTTCTTCATTGCTCGCGATACATGTTTGTATTCGTGAGAGTAATTCTGCATGCACATTTCTCAGCATGGAACGTCTATTGCAAGCCTCTTCAATGCGACGACATAAATTTAAACCTTTCAAATGCAGTGACTAGACGGTCTAGCTATCTAATTTTAATTCCAAAACTGACAAATGGCCCCAAGAATATTTTAATAAAATTTTGCTTTTCTAATGAAAGTGCAAATTAACGGGGTTTTATTTTCTATGAAATTCGTTTGAATATTCTGGTGTCAATCAATTATTTCATCAGTTTACGAACAGAATTCTTCTGTCCCTGAAAGGGTTAATATAAATTTTAAGATGCATTGGAAATTAATTTTTTACAGACAGTACAACGTCACAATCTGTAACTGTGTACTTCTACATTTCTGGAATGTGAATATGCAAAATAGAATCGTCGCATATCGATTTCGGGCATTTTTGGGTATGCAGGCGACGATATATCTTATTCGTTTGAACGAAATGTCGTTTCGTACTAATTAATTGATGCTTTAAAACTTTCTAATTGGAAATTTTGCTCTATCTCTTTTCGTTTTCGATTTCCAATGGCTATCTTTCAAATTTCGCCACTAGAGGCGCTGCTGTCGTTTAAATTAGGTCGGGCGTAGTCACTTTACTATACCGTTACCTCACTTGCTTAGCTGTAGCTCTCTCCGTTCGCAAGTATTTTCAGGTTGAAGGGACTTTCCTTTGCACCCTGTAGAAATAGCGTCAGAGATTTTAACTAAATGATATAAATCGCGGTTTTAAAAATTTGAAATAGTTTTAAGTCATTGATTAAAGTATTAAATTATCTTAATTTCTAAAATGTTGTGAAATTAATAATAATAATAAACAAAAAATAATTTGTAAAGATATTTTATCAACAGAATAAATAAAAGAACCTTTGAAAAATCCGTTACAAGTTCACGAGGGAGCAATTAGTTATTATTGAAGATATATCGCATATAAGAAAATTAAAAGCTTGTTTGATTTTTCGGAAAATAGCAATGTCTGCAAATTTCATGCATTTTCCTTTTAAATCACTTCAATGATTGTCAAAATATTTGCACTGTTCAGTGGATTTTGTTCGTTTTATTTTTTCTGGTAAGGGAGGGGGGACTCTTAATATGTATTTACTTTTTAAAATATATTTTTATATAGAAAAATTAATCGTTCAAAGGGGATCATGGGGGTTTAAGGGGACCCCCATAAACTCTTTTTTGGATACGCTTTTGAAAATAAATAAATAAATTAGTATTGATGTCTGATGTGTGGCAAATTGGTTTCATCGGAAGCAGCTAAAATGTTAAAAAAAACGAATCTGCATTGCTTCGCAGCATTTTAATCCACATAAAATAAGCAATAAGAATCTGTTTTCATGAAATTTTATACTGTAAATAGTGAATCTAAATAATTAATGCTGTAACTATAGTAATGTAGCAACAGGAACTCAAAGTAAGATTTATTTTCTGTCTTGATCACAAAAGATGTATATTTAATACAGTTGAAGTCAATTAATATGAGGCGCCTGATATTGATAAAATTTCTTATATTACATAAAATCCACGAAAAGAGTAAATATCATAAAAACGCATGCATAATTTAGCACAAAAATTATTACAATTGTTGCTCTAATTCTTCCAGAACTAAAATTAATTTTATATCATCTCTTAAAAAAAAAATAAATAAATAAATATTCGCCACCATTTGTTTTTACAATAACAGTAAATTATCAAGATGTAAATTCTTCTCAAAATTTGTATTTACCTTACTAGTAAAAATAACAATAATAACGGTAATTCTCCCCCAGACCCCTTCTCCTACACCCTCTAGTCTCCGGATTAAAATAATACTCCTCAATACTTAATTTAAAAAAAAAATGATTTATTGTCCCCTCTCTCTCGTAACTATAAAAGATTGAGCTATAAAAGTTTTTACACTTATATGCTTATTCTGCGTGCAACTTATTCATTTATTAAACTTAAAGTGAATCATATGAGTTTAATAAACATAATCGGAAAACACGTCGATTGATAAAACGCATAAACCGATTTCCTGGAAGATACGGGTGGTAAGGAAAGGCTCTCACTGTGTTATTTCCATAGACTTCTGGTGAAGTCCGCTATGAAATCGCCAAGTGAAAAGGAAAAGAAGCTATCTGGTAGGGAGGCCATCCTCCCGATAGCCTTTACTAGGGGGAGGGTATTATGGAGTTGCGAGGAGGAGGAGGGAGAAGATTTGCACTTCTAGACTAGCTAAGCAAAAAATTGGAAATCTTCCGGGTGGGGTCCTTCCTGAATTCACCATTATCTGCAGGGAGGTAGAATAATTCTCGCGCCATCAGTGGTTTAGCCAGGATCTTAGCGTTTTAGTCTCCCAGGGTTTTGAAAAGTTCTTTTGCATAAAATGTACAAAAAAGAAGAAAAATCGTTGTTTTATATATGTATAAAAATAGTTTTTGGTGGGTGAATACATGTGTGCTGTGAAATAAATAATATAAGGAAAAGCTAAAATAACCAGAATAAAATTAGTATACGGCCGTTTCAAGTCTCCTAAAAAATGGCTTTCTTCAGTACTTACTTGGCAGGGAAGCAAATACAGTGAGCAAAAAAAGTATTTGCACGCAGACGATTTTTTCCATAAGCAACCATAGAAAGCAAATTTGATACTATTCTCTTAATTATTTATTTATTTAAATAAGAAGAAAATAAAAATAACTACCCATTTTCCTTAAACAGTAATATTACACATTTAAAAAAATAAATTTATATTTTCTCATACCTAAAAAGTATTTGCACAAGAAGCATTGACTGTTAAAAAAGGCATTAAATGTGAACATTATGCAAATGTTTAGCATATCAGTCCCGCAGTACATTAGCCCCGCACTTTAAAGTCACGTAATATATCGTAATATATTAACTGGAGCGGGGATTCTGGGGAGTTTTTGTTCTAATGGCGCCGAAAACGTGTGAACTGTCTGTTGCTACCCGTGAGAAGATTATATTTCTTCACAATTCTGGATTAAGTTACCGAGGAATAGGTAAAAAAATTAAATCTAAACTTTTCTAGTGTTCGTTATGTAATGAAGAAGAAAAAAGAAACTGGTTCGACAATAAATAAGCCGTGAACTGGGTGTCCAAGAAAGCTAAATACCAGGCAAAGGAGAGCCATCATAAAATAATCTTCAAAAAACCCTTTTCAAAGTGCTCGAGAATTGGCTGTCGATGTCGCTTCAAGGTCGGGGACAATAGTTACACCACAATCAATTAGAAATATTCTTCATGATGCAAATATTCGAGGAAGAGCCCCTCGAAAAAAACCATCTATTAGTAAAACAAATAGGGTGAAAAGACTTGAATGTGCAAAAGCTTATGTCAGCAAACAACTAGAGTTTTGGAAAACTGTTATTTTTTCCGATGAAAGCAAGTTCAATATTTTTGGCTCAGATGGTAAGAAAACTATGGCGAAAGCCAAATACTTCTCTTCAAATTAAAAACTTGAAACCAACTGTAAAACATGGCAGTGGTCATGTAATGATTTGGGGATGCATGCCTTTTAATGGAGTTAGCGAAATGACCTTTTTTGAAGGCAATATGAATGCTAAACAATATGTTAATATATTGCGAGATCATTTATCTAATAGTTCTCTGAAATTAGGAATTCCTAATTCATATTATTTCCAACAGGATAACGATCCGAAACACACTGCATATATTACGGGGTTATGGTTGCTTTATAATGTAAAAAATCAATTGAAAACGCCACCACAATCACCAGACCTCAATCCGATTGAAAATTTATGGCATATTTTGGATGTGAAAATAAGGAAAAAGAAAATTCCTAACAAATCAGAACTTAAGCAAGCTCCTAGGGAAGAATGGCTACAAATCAGCAGTGAAACATGTCACAAATTAACAGAATCAATGCCCAGACGATTACAAGCTGTAATTGAAGCAAAGGGAATGCATACTAAATATTAGCACTGTTTTTAACTTATAAATAATTCCTCTAGTTCTATTTTTATTGCTAGTGTGCAAATATTTTTTTGGCAGTACAAATGCTACTTTTTTATGTTTTCATATTTTAAATATAATTATTAAGTCAGATATTAAATATGTTTATTTGTTTTGTAAAAGTGTTGGTATTTTTAATTCTTAGTTGCTTTTTATTTATTTATACATATGCTACAACAAATTTACCTGGTGTGCAAATACTTTTTTTGCTCACTGTATATTTCTACTTACTTATCTTTCTCTTATTTCTTTTCTTTACTCTAAGAGAAACTCTTTTTAAAGCCATGAAATATCTATATTCTAAAGACCGTTGACTTCAGACATTTTTTTCCTGGGAGGGATTTTTGCAGCAAAAAGGGAAAGTGTGTGTGGGGGGGGGATTTTGTAGTTCTATGGGAGAAAAAATTGCAGTTCTTCACCAGCAATAAAAATAAAATTTAAATCTTCCAGGGGTAGGTGTGGTTCTGAAGGTATTGTATCCCCTTCCCCCCCCCCCATCCCCCACCCAGGAATTTATCGCATGCTAAATTATTTTGATTATTTGATTTTCTTTACGTCGGACTTTACGTAACACATACTCATCAAAATATAATTTTTTTTTTTCAATTTATTTTGGTTTTAACCAAGAAATCCCTCTTTTTAATTCACTACTGCATCGGATTTTAATAATTTGGTATGTGGGTTTGTTTAAAAATGAAATTGCTTTTGAAGGCTTCAAACTAGCTATTTAGGTTTTCAGATATTTTCTTTAGGCTCCAACAGGCTTAAAAAATAATCTGGTAAAAACTGTCAAAATCATTTGTTTGAGATGCTGCAAATCATAAACAATATTTCGTAATTGTATTCTTTTAATAAACAATATTTTGTACAAAATAAACCAAAATCTAAAATTTTGTATTAAAAAATAAATAAAAATCTAATTATGGACGGATAGAGAAGGAAAAAAATTACCATAACAAATATTCTTCTTTATTATTTCTTTCATCGATTTTATGAATTTAAATACAGTAAAATCTGCTAAGACGGTATCACAATGGATCAGAGTAACATTCCGTTTAAAATAGGTTTTCGTCTTAGCAAGTACACCCTCTTTTATAAATAAATTATCTCGTATTCGTTGGGACCCATGATAATTTCTCGCAGGATTTACTTAAATACATGTTCCATTTTGACATGATTCACTGTAATGATAAAATTTAAACCTGAAAATTCACGTTACATTTGAATGTTAAACGGCGAAATTTCTACAATTTTCAAAACGAAAAATGGATCAGATATTTCAGATACTTTTTAATTAAAAGACAAGATGCAAAAAAAAAGTAAGAGATACAATTTATTTATGTAAATAAAACGATTAGTTTTAGATGTAATTTTAAATAATTTTCATCCCAAATAGATATGTATTTTTATGCTGTTAATCTGTGATTATATTTATATAGTATTTTCTATACCTATTTTTATACCTTAATAATTAGTCTGCGGATGTAGCAAATAAAAATACAGTACCATGACGATATTTCTCTGAACTCATTCATTTAGAATTACAACGTTTGTTCAAAATATAAAACGGTACCATTGTTTTTGACATATTTATCTTGGGTGTAACCAGTTTTTCTTGGGGGTGGAATGAAAACGACCCAGCCCTCAAAGAGTCAGACATTTTAGTTTATGACTAAATAATGATAGGTAGTTGTTGATTGCGCGAAAAAGCCACTCTAGTGTATGGCGTTCATTAAATGTGCCGTATATATATTTTCTTTTATGTAAAATATTTACATAATAGAAATGGGAGTAAGGAAAAAAGCTTCATTTATCCCAGTTTAGCTAACGCTTATGATATTTATTCTAATGATCTGTAGTTATATAATTGAGAGAATGAAGTCAAATTTTGTAAGAAGATTAAACAAGACGGGGGACGAAGGATTCCGAGAAATAAAAAAATGTTCCAAAAGTCACCGCTAGGGAATAATCTACTGAAATAAAATGACCTTTTATTTGGCACATTTAACGACTTTAGCATTGATTCTGCATCTTTAAAAACTCTCTTTTCTGTTATACAGCACCACATATTCCCCTAGCGGGAACTTTTGGAACTATTTTTTTCTCGGAATTCTTCGTCCCCCGTCTTGTTTAATCTTCTTAAAAACATTGGCGTCATTCTCTGAATTAGATTGTGCTACAGGACACTCTGAGTACTGTCAGTTTAATTATGACCACCTTGTATTTCGTAGACTTAAAGAAAAATTTACACAAAAAAGTTTATTTTGCTGCCACTGATTTTTGAAAATGTTTTCAAGTAGCGTTTAAACCTTTATCTACTGACGGTACTTAAAGTACCATTAAAATAACTTGTTATAAAATTCATTTAATACCTCGATTAGTAGTAATACAGTTTAGAATGAGTTATAGATGCATTACTTTATCTTGTTCCAAAAGCATTATTGGTTACACAAAACAAAAATATTTTAAAAAGATGATTTCTTTTGCTTTTGCATATTTTCAGCTTTCTTGGCGTTGGGGGAGTTTGGGGGGGGGAGGTTTTTCAATTCGGAAATACTTCTATTGTAAGAACATTATATTTGTGCATTTCCTAATTCTACAAAATACTAAGAGAAATATTTAAAATAAAAGATTTGAGTGGGGTTATAAATATTGTACAAAATCCATTTAAATTCAAATTTAATTGATCCTTCTAAATCCTAAAATCCTTCTAAAATTTATTAAATGATTATGTAAATCTTCTAATGTAGTTTCAAAAATTCACGAAAAATGCTATAGAAGATAAAATTTTCATGAATTCCTACTTCAGTACATAAATGATTAAAATGTATTAATCAGTTTTCTCAACTTGGAACATAGGTTATTCGAATTTTATGAATTCTCGAGTAAGCATTTTCATGTTCAGCAAACATGTTTTACAGAAAAACGTGGCAAATTAACAGTATTAACATTAACGTTATTTTGTTACTCGTGCATGTATAAATTCAGTTACGCAACTGAACATGCTTTTTGAGAATAGATAGCATCCTAAAAGCCGATTTTCCGATGAAAGAAAACTAATTAGTACACTATAAAAACTACTTGTACACATTTCTGAAAATGAGTGGCAGCAAAAGAAACTTTGTTTTTATATGTTTGTTTTTTGTATTATTTTTTTTATATAGCATATACATATATCACTATATATATATATATAGACAAATATAACACACAAAATTTTATAAATATGTTAAGCTTAATCCAATAATAGATATAAATATTTTTTAATTATACATTAGTTTTTGTTCCAAAACAATATATTTTACTAATAATAAATTCTACAGATGGCAGCACTTTATTGATTCCTTGGATAACATAGTGAAATTCATTTTTAAATGTTCTATAAAGGGCGTTGGCCACATATATTGAGGTTTGTGCATGACTATACCGTACATTATTACTCCTGGGTCCGTCATCATTTAAAATCTTTTTTGACAACATGTGCAAATAATCTCTTACACTTTTTTTGCTGTATCATTCTACGTTAGAAAGGCTTTCAAATTGGTAATATGTTTTTATTTCTCAATCCTTTTTAAACATGTTTTATTTTAAACTTATTTGTTTTTCCAATATTTTATTTCTCTATATATTGAGTGTGGTATCCCTAAATTCGTATTCTATAGCTTGTTTTTATGACTAATACGAAGATGAAACCCCACACTTTATTTGCGGAACTCAAGGCATTTGGTACCTGATGAATCTGTGTTGGTTCTACAAATTTCCATTATTCTTTTTCTTCTATTTTTACTATGTTTTTAAAATCCATGTTGAAAATGCTAAGGGGAACAGTTTTATTGTCAATGAATAAATTTCTTTTTTATTTATAATTTCACAATTTTTGTTGGTAATTTGTAATAGTTTTTAATGGTTACATAAATATACATATATATATATATATACATAAAGTTTTGAACTGGGGGTGGTTTTGATTTCTACGGGTCATGATTGGCGTATATCTGCAAATATTTGTCAGAAATTCCAACATAGGAATGAATAGGTAGTATTTCTAACGAAATATACCTAAAAATGTACTTTTCTATTCAAGCAAACCTCAGATCCATACAATTTTTTTCCCAGCCACTAATGATGTGGCACGCTACTCAGCTCGTAAAGTTATTTGCGTCCAACCACTCAATTCGTGTAATAGTTTGCTGGCCGCCACTCATATCCTATAGCAATTTGCGGTTCGAGAGCAACTATAAATTCGAAACCTCTGGCCGAAAAACCCAACAACATTGTGACTCCTATTTATAGCGATTTCGTTTAGAAAAATTGTGATTTTAATAAACAAGATGCAATAAGTCGATAACTGTTGCACAAAAATATTTTTTCAATAATTTGATTTTAAGAACCAAGATTATAAAATAATATAATTAATTGATCTTATTTGAAACAAAATTCATAAAACATTTTTATAGTTTTTTATTAAGATTCTAGGAATAAATTTTAACCAGGGCTGCGGAGTCGGAGTCAGGCCCATTTTTGAGCGAAGGAGTCGAAGTCGGAGTCGGATCTGTTAAAATTTCCAGAGTCGGAGTCGTCCATTTTACAAGCAGGGCTGCGTTGTCGGAGTCGGAGTCAGGCCCATTTTTGAGTGAAAGAGTCGGAGTCGGAGTCGTCCATTTTTCCCACCGACACCGCAGCCCTGATTTTAACTGCTATACTTTTAGATTTTTTTTTTGTTTGTTTTTGCGTAAGAGCAGAATATTTCTAAGACTCGCATGTAAAACTTGATGTTGCATTTCAAAACAAAATCCCTCAGACAATGGCAGACAATTGCTATTTAGCATTTGCTTTTTTATTATAATATCAATGACGGAAACATACCGACAAAGCAGTTTCTATCCAAATAACTAATGACGAAATAAGCGGCAACTTACGAAGTAAAAATGTCGAATGGATTAAAAACAAAGAATAATTTAATGCTCTACGCTTATATGTGTTTTCCCAATTCACTAATTTTATGCAGGAAACCTGTTCGTGTGTTTATTTTGCACAGAAAATGAAAGTAAAAGTTTTACCTACATTCTCAGTTATGAAATCTGCTTCTAGTTGATTTTTTTAATGAATTTATAGCATTATTTTACATAAATCAAGTTTAGAATATGTGTTTATAAAACAACTCACGAAGGAAAATCATACCAAAACATAAAAAAAAAATACATTGCATATTAAAAAAATGAATGTCATTTTATCAATTACGAATAAACCAGAAAGAAAAATAATGCGTCAAGCATAGATTACAAAACACTTTCCAACACATTCAGAATGCTATAACAAACTTTAACCGTTTAATATAAGGTGGAAGATGATATCTAAATAAACAATTTGGGAAAAAGCATAACACATTTGTAAACCCAAATTCAGCAATTATCATCTATAATTTAAAAAAATATCCGAATTCTTATATGCAGCCCTGAATATAATTTATAGATTTCTATGTATACTTATACACAGCATGCTGAAATTTAGTTAGTTAAGAAATGCTTAACACAGTTGAAAATTCCCCTTCAGCAATACCTGTCAATAAATGGAAATGAACTGGGATTGCTTTGTACGTTCCTGTATATGATCTGTAGAATTTATATATACCAAACAATGAGTTAAATTTCAAAATGCATACGACAGTTGAAAACGCACTTCAGCAATTATTGCTCATCGACAGTATAGTGTAACCGAAACTTCTTTTGTATGCCCATAATGAACGATAAATGCTATATACACCCTATTCTATGGTAAGCATATTGTAGTGCAGCTCAGTGATTTATATCAATTTCAAGATGTTTGAAATAGTGTAACATCGTCAAAAGGCAATACAAACGATTTTTTACCATATACCATAATGTAACGGAATTCTTTTGAGTAGCTTTGCGGAACCAGTTCCGAGAGTGAAAATATTCTCATAGTAAAAAAAAAAGTACAAACGTACAACGTCAGACGACTCCAAATGTCTATTAAAAAATAATAATAAAAATAAAAAATCGTTTACAATCAATACAAACGAGAAATTTCTAAAAAACGCTTTCATTGGTTGAACATTAGCTTGCGAGTATTTTTTCGTGACTAGCGTGGGTTTTGAAAGTGAAAGTGTCCTCATAAAAAGACGGCAAACAAAAATAAAAAATAAAAAACGACCTTTGTAGAAATCAACCAAAATCCAATCGACCCTTCCAATGCAAAAAAAAAAACAACATTTAAATTTATTGAAATACGAACGAGACCTTTTGTTTTAATTTCTCCCATACATTGTAAAAAAAATCCATCCAGTTTTCCTGTAGAAATCAGTAAAATAGTTGCCCTTATCGTACCGAAAAAATTTCCGACCCAGCTCGGAATAAAATTCGTAATAAAAGGAAATAGTCAATAAAACGGTATTTCACGGATTTTATTCCGATTTTACGGATTTTATTCCGAGCTGGGTCGGTAATTTTTCCGGTACGATAAGGGCAACTATTTTTCCGATTCCTTCAGGAAAACTGGTCGTATTTTTTTTACAGTGCACTGTAAAAAAAATCCGATCAGTTTTCCTATAGGAATCGGAAAAATAGCTGCCCTTATCGTACCGAAAAATTTTCCTACCCAGCTCGGAATAAAATCTGTAAAAAAAAGGAAATAGTCAATAAAACGGCATTTTACGGATTTTATTCCGAGCTGAGTCGGTAAATTTTCCGGTACGATAAGGGCAACTATTTTTCTGATTCCTACAGGAAAACTGGTTGTATTTTTTTTTACAGTGTGTAGGATTAACATTAGCGAGCGGGTGTTTTCGCGTGAGTGAAGTAGCGCCTTAAAGAAATTTACCGTGCTAAAAAATCCAACATTTGAACGTTTCACTGTAATTTATTGGTCAGTGGAAAACGACAAGAGATGCAAAAACGTTAACAACTACTCTTATACCTTTAAATTTCCTACAACCTGACTGTTTCGACGAAATTGGCAATAATCTTAGAAATATTTCGCAGATTACTTGCAACAGGTTTCTGAAAAAGCGAAAGTAGTTTCAGGGGCCCAGAACGGTTTTAAATGACGACAATTGACTGAAGTTAAGTCGTGGATTACGAAACTTGTCATTAATTTAGACTGTTATTTTTGCATGTATTGAGTAATGTTTTATGTAAATAAAAAATATTTGTTAAACTGTAGAAAAAAATAACTAAAGTTTCAATATTATACGACAAAATTAATCTTGTAATACTAGTTTTGTCCCGATTGTGAAGTCCAGGTTCCATATTTTTGAGTCGTATTTCTTTTTTTTATACTGTTTATTACGTTCACTGAAAATTCTCAAACACAAAAATAAACACATTTTACAACACTTTTTGTCACCAAATTAACGACACATTAATGTGTTGTGATTTAGAAAACTTCATATACAAAATATTTTTTGTGTTGTGATTGTGTTCTTAATATGTTGCAAAAGTGTTGCTATCTACAAATGTGTTCTTAATATGTTGCAAAAGTGTTGCTATCTAAAAATGTGTTCTAAAAATAGTGTTGTTAATTGTGTTGAAATCGTGTTGTAAATAGTGTTGATGAAAATATTTTCTTACAATAGTGTTGTGCTACGCAACACTTTGTTACCAAATTAACAATACATTGTAAACACCACACAATTTAGAACATTATAAAACAACACATGTAAAACACTTTCAAAATACTTTCTACATGATGCCTTTAAAATAACACACACACTTAGAACATACTATTTATTAAGTATTTATAACACAATTTTAATAATAAATTGAAATGTTTTGAAAACACATTTTCTCCTCTTGTAATTTTTAACAACACTTTTCACACAATCTTTTTATTTGGCACAACAACTTTATTTCTTTTTATTTTGCAACACATTCACCACACAATCGAAAATGATTTTAGTTAGAAGTGTTAATTATTACGTTCTGTTAGTATTGCAAAAGTGTTTCACGAATTTGCAGTGTTCTTTCGCGATTACTGCAATTTTGAGATAGGATAAGCCGGAATTTTCTGTGCAAAAATAATGGTGTCTCCAAATTAAAGGATTTGGATAAGGTGGAATTTTCTGTGCAAAAATAATGGTGTCTCCAAATTAAAGGATTTTGCACGTAATGTGCCGTATAAAGTGCGCAAAAAATCTCGAATTTTGATAACAATATTTTTGCACAGAAATTTTCTCTTTATCTAATCTCAAAATTTGATCGAATAAATAATGAAAAAAAAAGGGTGCGTAAACAATAATAATTGGAAACAACACATTTGGACAATAAAGTTAGCTTTCGAGAATATGGCGGCATTCGTTAGCTAAGGGTTAGAAGAGTTATGAAAAAACATATAAAAAGAAAATATATATTAAACAAAGAATAGGAAGAAAAATTATTAGGTTCTAGTAGAGAAAACACTATTAAGAAAAGACTGCTTTTCAAACTTTTATTTTTTTTTTAATGCCAAAAATTCATAAAATAAGCTCGCGATACGATAATATCCGAACTTCACAATGTTCTACAAGATAAACCGAAATCAGTTTCTACATTGCACGAGTTCAGTTTCAATATTTAACGCGAAAAAATTAAATTTTCGAATTGCATTTTTTCTAGTTAGTATTTTGTTCCTTTCATCTAAAAAGCATTAAATACTCATGATATATACATTTTCCCTCAAAATAATAACGTATGTAAACGAACTTTTCCTAATATTATCAGACGCATCATTCAGTTAATAATTTAGTGTTGTTTATTGTGTTGCTTTTTCCGCAATTAATATTAAAATATTTTGTTTTTGGCGAATTGTTTATTAAAATAAGTTACAAAAAGGACTGTTTTATTGAATTTACAAATTAATATTTGTACGGTTATTTGATTGACTATCTTTGGAATTTTAAATTTGTAGGTTTGATGTGTCTTGATTTATTTAAGGAACTCCCAATGAATTTTGCAGACCGAAACAGTGACGATTCATCTGAAGAAGAGTAGATTATTTTATATGCAATAGAAAATAATAATAAAAAATGTAAGAATGTAAAAAAAAAAGTAAATTTAAATAAATATATTTTATGTAGATTTGATGTGCAAAAAATTTCACTTAGTTCTACATATTGATATCTATATATGTTATCATGGAATGGATTATAAAGAGATCAATTGCAAATTTTGAAGTGCATGACAATACTACCCAAACAATAAATGAATTAATAATAATAATAATAATAATAATAATAATAATAATAATAAATGCTTAGTTCTTGGAGTTCTTGATTTATTTAGTGAACTCCCAATGAATTTCGAAAACCGAAACAGTGACGATTCATCTGCAGAAGAGTAGATTATTTTATATGCAATATAAAATAATAATAATAAATGTAAGAATGTAAAAAAAAAAGTAAATTTAAATAAATGTATTTATGTTGCACTTTTCAGATTTATTTATATCAAACTTTTAAATATCATTGAATAAAGTATAAAATATGTATGCAGGGTGTTTCATAAAAGATGGGCAAAACTTTAAGAGGTGAGAGTACACATACAAACAAACACCTTTCATCGATGCATGGTCGGAAATAAAACGCAAAGGTGCTGGCGCATTTGGAAACTTAGTCCAGTGTTGCCAGTGGGATACTTTTTTAAAATTCTGATTTATTGATTGCCACCATTTTTTTTTTTGAAATAATGAAATTCGTCTTATTTAATGGCAGATTAAATAAGGTGAAAACAAGGCGCATTATCAATTTTTAAAAAACTAGTGGCAATCAAAAAATTCGAATTTAAATTAAATTTAAAAAATCAAAAAATCCGACTGCATGAAAAGCGAACTAATTATTTCTCATCAGTGTGAAACTATTTTCTATATTACTTACCTATTTTCTTTTATTTACTTCTATTCATGACTTTTAAGTTGTGTGTAATTGTTAGTTCCTATCTATAAACACTGTTTTGATGAGGTCTATAGATGTCTATGAAGGTTAAGAGTTGCTGTAAAGCTAGAGATCCTACCTACACAACTTCCGGGTTGTGTAATATTTAAACGGAGCTTTGGACTGTAAAACAGTCAATGAAACATTGTCTTCATTTTGAAAGACCTATCCAATGATATGCCACTCAATAGGGTGCGTAAAACATTTTTTCGTCTCTACCACCATTTTGTATTTTACGGCCGCCATTTTGAATTTATAAAAACAAAACCTAGCCTATAACAATCGGACGGTTGAGATGAATCGATAGAGACGTCATTCATTAAAATCCATCCAGCCGTTGGATGTTTCGAGGGTATAAAGAAATCCACATACCCAGATACGCGTGAAACAGAAGAAGAGCGCGTATGCAAAATTTCGCCTCCATTAATACATAAAAGCCGCTGATCCGGGTGTGCAACTGTCAATCGCTGTAGGAACGTAACGGAACATGTTGCCCTTCACTAATAGGGAAAAAGCTGATATGCATTTTATCTACGGAACTGCAAATTGAAATGGCTCAGAGACTCAATGATTGTACGGAGAGGGGTTTCCCACCTTGCTTTTGTCATTTATTCGTTCTTTGCTTGTTTTTGCCTCGCATAACAACATATCCAGTGTTTCCAGTGGGCTACTAATTTTAAATTCAGATTTCTTGATTAGCACCACTTTTTTGAAATAGTAAAATTTGCCTTACTTAATGACATGTTAATTAAGGCTAAAAAAGGGGGAATTTTACCATTTCAAAAAAGTGGTGTCAATCAATAAATCTGAATTTTAAAAAAAGTAGTCCACTGGTAACACTGAATATCGCCTTTGGCTCCCTCTAGCACCTTTGCGTTTTAATTCCGACCATACATTCTTTGATGAAAATTGTTTGTTTTGATGTGTACTACCACCTCGAAAAGTTTCGCCCATCTTTTATGAAACACTCTATATATATGAAATAAATTTAATAAATATTTCCAAATAGCATAGTTTTTATAATTTTTTCGCGCTATGAACACATTTCGGACTAGCGTCCTGCACGGGTCGGGTTGTACCCTACCCAAACCCTAAAATTCTGCTTAAAGTCAACCCGAAATCCGAACCGAACCCAAAATATTGAAACAAAAATATTGTAATATTGGTGAAAGAATATTAATCCATATTTTAATGCATCATTAATATTCCAGCGTATAATTTTTTCATTAAAAGAATAGTCAGGACTTTCTTCTGAAATCTCAGGTCAATCCGAACCTGACCCAAAAGAATCAAAATTCAACTCGAAACCGACCCGAACCCAAAACGTTTAAAGTTGTGTCGACACGAACCCGACCCGTACTGAAAAAGAAATAGCGCCAACCCGACCCGATGCAGGACTACTCTGCATCGCCGCGTTTAGAGAACAATATTTTCTATTTAACGAAATTGTTTCGATATATGCAATACATGTCTAAAAAATGCCAGGATTGATTTTCAAAAACCACTCTAGCGTTACTTGCGAAATAACTAACAGCAAATGCGTTACTGTCAATTTTCAACCTTTTTTCCCCTTAAGCTATCTAGTACATACCAAAAGAATTTCCTATGCAATTAATCTTTTGCTTTTCTCTAGTCAGCATACACTTCCATGGATTCGAAAGTTGAAATCCAAAAGAAAAAAATTCATATGAAATTAATCTTTTACTTTCTCCAGTCAACATAAACTGCCATGGATTCTAAAATTGAAATTCCATTTTTCTCAATCCATTTCTAACAAAAGAAAAGTATTTCTGTTTTAAGATATTTCCCTTACAACTTCATATACATACGTATTGCTTTTAGTTCACAAATTGAAGATTTATTTCAAAAGTTGTCATATAAATATCATTTCATGAATAACAATAAAATTGATCCTTTTAAAAGGTTTTTTAAAAGAAGAGTTTAAAGGTATGAAGGGAGTCGTAAGACATGGAAGCAATGTGTAGTTTTAAAACAGGTTTCGTATACGCATCAATTGATTCAAGGGATTTTAGGTGTTTTTGTACCAGAAATTTCGTAAAATACTGGTTGCTATATTTGAAGATAGAATTTGTTTTCATTAAATAAGGCAAATATTACTTTACGAAAATTCTGATAAAAGGTCTTTGAAGCGTACGAACCCCGTCAAAGAAAAGTACACTAAAGGAAAATCGAAAACGCAACAATATTATATAGATTAATAAAACATCTTCATATAAGATAATAATTCCTGCTGTAAAGTATTGAGTCGTTCGGAAAGTCATGTTCGTTTGGGAAAATCAATTCGCACCGGAAAATTCTATCATTTAATTATTAGAAATTGATTCCGATATCTAATGTCTAATAATTACCGGGCAGAATTTTCCGGTACGAATGGATTTTCTCAAACGAACACGACTTTCCGAACAACCCAATAGCATATTTACATAACAGTGTTTTAACAATGCAATATGTTTCGCGCATACAACTGCCAGTTGAACCCGGTTAAGACGCGTTTCAAGGGAGTGGGCAAAAGTGGGCTATTAAGCGGGATTGTGTATTAAACGTGATTTGTATAATGATGTAGGAACTGGTCTTATTTACACATCTAATCGTCTAAATGAATTTTAGAGCTTTAATTTATGTATTTACGGTCGAAAATTGTGTCTTTTGCGTATATTTAGATTAAAATTTAATTATGTTCAACTTTAACTCGTTGTTTCTTTTTATAGGACTGGCTAGAATAATAACTGACAATAAATATGAATCCATACATGGCTTTATTTTCGATTAATACGTTACAACAAAAAATAAAACAGAAAAAATAATTTTCTCGCTAATTAGACTAATTTTTTTAACAAAAAAGAGAAAAATATATTAAATCATTGAAGAACAATCCAGTTATATCATATTTAGTACTTGTGATAATGAGTACCATTATAATCTGCCTTTCTTTTTAATATAAGAAAGAACTATCCTTATTAATCTTTGTGTAAAAAATATTGTTAACATAGCAAAATCTAATGAAAACATAAAAGAATTATACAACCGTAATCGTAGTTGTTTAATTGTTTACGAGTTTCATTTTTTTTGCCTTTATTATGCATTTCAAAACATGTAGTAATATAATGTGCATTTAAAACCTCACTAACAACAGGTATAATCCTCTCTAATCATGGGCAATTCCATCGTAACTGACGTAACCTTTTATCATCGAATTTTGTTTACAAAACTACGTAGAAAATTTACTAATAAAGCTAGAACGAATTTTTACGATTTATAAAATATTTCTTACTAAGGACTTAATACTCAAATACCTGCAGATTATTTCAATCTCTCTTTTAGTCCCAAAAATTGCAATTCAAATTTCCGTAACTGACGTAACATAAAATAGACAAACATTTTTTTTTTTTGCCTTCATTGAAGTGTAAAAATTATCAAAACCATCCCGTTAAAAAAAAAAAAGTTATTTAATGTTCTCAACAACACTAAATAATGCCAAATTATAACAGTAACTTGTTTAATTAATTTCTGAATAATGAAAAAGAAAAAAATGGCATTTACACGTGTAACTGACGTAACATTATGACTTTAAGAAAACAATAATGGTACTTAACTTAGTTTGTGATCAGTAATTTACAATACCTTTTTATTAGGATTTTATTATAGAATATAAAAATATAAAGTTTTCCAATCATACCCTTAAATTAAACATATTACAAATTTTACTCCCCCCCCCCCAAAAAAAAAAATGATGATTTTCTGTGGAATTGCCCTCATAGTAATTTTTATGAAGTATCTGAGCATCCTGAATTCGACTCTCTTTCTCTCTCTGTCTCTACTATAGTAAAAACAAACACGAGGCGAAAGACTAAAAATGTTAGGACGCGGGATCAAAGAAGAATTGCAGTGTTGCTAACTTAGCGGTTTTTAAAAAAAAAATTCAAATATCTACTACAGTCCTCCTCACTTAATCGGGTCACGGATAATCAAATACCCCGCTTATTCGAATAGAATCCACCGGAACAGAATTTATTCCCATTGGTTCTATGTTGTATTTCCCCGCTTAAACCAAGTACATTTTACGAACGTCCCCGCTTAATAAAATAACAACTGTGTGACCGATGTTTGAAAATAGGCGCGGAAAGCACGTTTCAGCTGGAATTTCCTTCCATCTTTTGTCCTTTTCGGTTCCTTTACGCTGAAAACAAATTTTCAGTTTTTCCTGCAATGATTTCGGCCAGCAGGTGTATAATGGACAGGTCAAATGATTTCCCCACCTTGATCTCCCCACCATCACTTCTTGCTGTTACTTACGTGCGCCGTCACTTCGAGACTCGAGATGGTAGTTATGATATTTTGCACTCATTCGAAAAATAACTCGATATTTACTTCTTTAACATTCCACTTAAACAAACCACTTTCAACGATTTTTTAAGGCATTTTAAGTAACGTAAATTAGAAGTAGCAAAGTTTTGACCAAATTCAAACGAGCTGCCTTAAGTGTGATGTAAACCATATAAATTTATGTACTGACTTTAAATTAATACATATTTACTTTATATTAGCATTTTTATTTATTTTAGTTTATGTTATTCTGTTAACGATTTATTATGCTGTTAATTAAGTATACCGTAGGAGGTTATTTTTCCTTTTATTACGCATTAAATATTACAATTATGATTCCCGTTTAATAAAATACCCCGCTTAATCGAATATTATTTCTGGAACGGCCAATATCCCTTTAAACGGGGACGACTGTATTATTTCCGATTAGTAATGGTCGCCTTAGTTAATCTATTATTAAATTTATAATTCGGGAATTGCTGTTTATCGGAATAAAAAAATCCGATAAATTAGCAACACTAGAGAAGTGGGGAGGAATTCGCATCTTTATCAATGAATTCGTGTCTTAACCCTTTCCGGCGCGGAGTAATTCTGTTTGTAAAGTGATGAAATGATGGACTGACACCAGAATTTACAAACGAATTTATTAGAAAATAAAAACTTGCTTATTTTCTCGTACTTTATAAAAGGAAAATTTTAATTTAGTATTCTGGGTGCCAGTACTCTTAAAATTAGGTGTCTTTTTTTTGTGGACACCGCCCGCTAAAGGGTTAAGCTTGATTTTTTTTCATCAAGGGATTGAAAATTTATCGCCTATTAAGCGGAATCGCGTAATAACCTTTTGCGTATTAAACGTGATATTTCTGCATTAGCCATATTTGCGATGTTCAAGGGATCGGAAAAAAATTTCCTGTTAAGCTGGATCGCGTATTAACCGTGAGCGTCTTAACCGGATTCGACTTTATTTATTGAGCAGTAATAAGAGCGAAAAATTCGTTTATTTTTAAAAGTTAACATGCAACATAAATTTGATGACCGTTGTAATGTAATTAAAATGTATACTTAATTCAATATAGAACATTATGTGTTTTTGCAACATGATTAATGCCGTTCATAATTCTTTGGTACGAAATGTACACTCGAAAAGAAACTTGCGGCTGAGAAAGTTAGTAGTTCCCATTATTCGACAGAGAACTGTGCCTTCTGCTTTCTTTAAATGTACATTAAATTAAAAATAAGGGTCTATCTCTATATTGAAAGACAACAAACGTTAATTTTTTTTCCTTTAAAATTTATCTAAGTTTATCGCAAGAATATACGAATCTAGACCCTTAAATTTGCCAAGGGTCTTTCCAGACTTTTATTGCAGTGCCCTGTTTTTGTGAAATTGTGAACAGATTTCTATACTTATATACAAAATTTTATCAAAATTGCGTAAATCTAAAAATTAGTGTTTATACTCATGTTTCCGCTTTGGCATTTTTAACAATGTCCCGTTTTAATGAACTATATATATATATATAGATGCATAGCTGCCAAAATTTACGCTTTTTTGATACCACTAAAATTTAGAGGAGATTTTTGCCTTGTTTAAGCGCGAGATTTCGACCATTAAAGAAGGCAGTATTTACAAGAAAATTTTAGTGGTAGGAAGAAAGCGTAAAGGTTGGCAGCTATGTATATATATAAATTACAAAATAAATAAATAAATAAATAAATAAATAAAAAATAAAATAAACTAAGAAAATAATTATAAAAAATTATAAATTATAAAATAATAATAAAAAATTATTATAGGACGGTTGGGTGGATAGAATTTAGAGTACGGAGGAGGCTGGCGTTGTCTGGATAACACTAAATGGTTAATAAATTAAAAAAAATGGGGCATTTGATTTATAGCTACGTTGCTAATACACATTTTATAATGGATGTTGATTCAATACTTTTATATGTATAATGGTGTAGTTATATTTATATATTTATCAATTCATATTAAATTTATTCATATTCGTTAATATTTAATAAAGTCAACGATTAACTTGTATTTAAATTTTAGCCTACTCAGGACAATATCATATTAATTTCTAATAGCATACAATCTTAAATGATAATAAAATGCATAATGAGTGTATTTGTTATACCTAATGCTATGACAGTATTTTAATTTGGTAATTTGTTTTTTATTTTTCCTCTATCCTTTTTAATCTTGTTTTATTTTGAACATAATTGGTGTTCAATGGTTTATTTTTCGGTTTTATGGGTGTTGTAGTCCCAAATTCATATTCTTTAGCTGATTTATGTCTAATATGAAGATGAAACCATACATTTTATTTGTGGAACTTAAGGCATTTGGGACCCGACGATTCTGTCTAAGTTCTAAAAATTTCCATTGTTCCATTTCTGTTATTCAATTTCTGCTGTTTTTTTACTATGTTTTTGGAATCTATGTTAAGTGTGTTGAGGGGAACAGTATTTGTTAATGTCATTTTATTCATAATTTCACAGTTTTTGTTGGTGGTCGGTAATGTTTATTTAATGGTTATATCTATACACACACACATATATATATATATATATACATAAAATGTATACATATAAAACTACGTAAATTTACCTGTACATATATACTTTATGTGTTACATAGCTAGATAGTAGGGTTTTTGACATCTCCCGCTGTTTTGTGACAAGTTCGATTTTATTTTATGAGGGATTCATTTTAGAGATGAAAACTTTTGCGCAATGTCTGACTTTTAAGATACGAAGTTTTTAGGGGGAGGGGGTCCTGTTTTAACAACAACAAAATTGTGAAGAACCTTAGTTAAAATTGAAATTCTTACGAAGATTCTATGAATAGTCTCGGAAATATTCAACATAAAAAATTGGTCTAATTTTGAGGATTGTCTCAAGTAGAGAGAATCTGTAACCGCATGGATTCAGATTTAATACACATTTCATTAATACTTTTCAATACAAAATATCATGTGAGAAAAACGCTAAATGAATCATTCAAATATTTCATAAAATAATTGAGACGACTGTTCCATTTATTAATAGTTATTATGAAATTAGTAATTTTTAAATATATATATACGGCCCCTCAAGTTCTAATTACTGATGTTTTTTTTTTTTATTTATTTTTTTTTTTAAGTGTAACTCAAAAATAATTAGCGGAATGAATTTAAATTTTGTAAATACACACTGAAAGTCTCTAGAAATTGTTTTCTGTTAAAATGGGTTAAAATTTATAATTTTCTTAAAGACTAATTTCATAATTCCTATTTCATTCATAAACCTTGTGAAAAAATGCATGAAAATGAAACAATTGTATTTAGAAGACCTAGTACAAATAATAATAATAATAATAATAATAATAATAATAATAATAATAATAATAATAATTACAAGAAATATAAACAAAAATATTAAAATTGATTTAACATTAAGAGTTCAAAATTTTATATGAATATAATTCCTAAACTTCTTTTTGGAATGATTTCAAATTTGGTAACGAAAACTAAAATTTGCATAGAAGCGAAAGAGGATGGGTAGATAAATTCTTTCCCTCCTTTATATAATGATTTTATTGCTTTAATGTAATTTAGGATCTATGTATGTTGGCTCTATGATTGTTTTTTATTTAATGGGATGATATTTTTGTTAAGCATCAACCACTTTTGGCAATATTGCTGTAGAACGGAACGGATGCCTTCAGAGAGGACTTTTGAAAGAAGGGTGACCACCATCACCCGGCTCAGACCGCACTGGTTTCGAACCCACGAACTATTTTCCCAAGCTCCCCCATTTTGTGGGCAGCATGATAGCCACTGGGCTGAGTGAGCCCGAGTTTTTTTTGAAGGTTTTTTATACTAAATCAGAAACATAGACTTAATTAGCAATTTTTAGTGCATTTTAATTACATCAATTTAATTATTTTTGCTATATGAAGCGCTGATAACATCATCGAAGTTGTTACATGCATTCGAAAAATGCACACATACACATATATACACATATATGTAAATTTACCTAAATAATTTTCATAAATGTATATTGTAAGGTGGACAGATATAAGGGAACGAAAACCAGTTTTCGTTTGACGACCATTTTGCGTGACGGCCGTCATGCAAAGTGGAAATATTGACCCCACCCACTTCTTCTCAAAAAGAAAAGCAGATATTATTATTTAACACCGTTCTAATGCAGAAAAAAATTTGGCATTTACATTAATTGATCATTTTTCCTTAATTATTTGCTATTCATTTATTCTTATGATCTGTAGATTGCATGTCGATTTAAACTGAATCTTTCAGCTTAACCCTTTCAGAGGCGGTGGTATGCTTATGAAATCACTTAATTTTAATTTTCAAAAGTCACAATGGTACCAGAATTTTGATAAAATATTTTCCATTTAATATGAAAGTGAAATATAGCCTTTTTCTTATTTACAATTAAATTTGTTGGTAAATTCCGGTGCCATTAATTTATTTCAAAACTTTAGCATTGAAAATGCTTTGTCCCTGAAAGGGTTAAATTTACACTTTTATTTGTACGTACTTTTCTACAGAATGTACACACACCAGTGGCGCGTCCAGAATTACGCTTTGGATGGGATAGCATATTTTAGAGATCTACATGTGCCCAGATCTGGCCCGGTCCATGTCCAAGCTCTGTCTAATTTTCTTTCATTTCACTCGATGGGACGTGCCGGGTCGAGTCCTGACTCACATTTTTCCTGCTGACTTGAGCAGAGTCCAGGGCTGCCACAGGCGACTATTTTTACATTCTATTCGCACCACAATTTTTAAAAAAAGAATTTTGTAGTATATTTCTTTTGTAAATGTCGTAAAAGCTTAGGTAAAATATTTTTGTCTTCAAAAAGTGGTGAGAAATAAAATTGAAAAATAGTCGCCTGTGGTAGCCCTGAGAGTCGTAACCAGCCAGAGAAACCAGAGGAAGCTCTGCAAAGTTTTGGTGGGGCTAATTCTGAAGGCTTTTAACATGTTTAATAGTGAAATACGTTACTAAAATACATCTTAGTTTTTGCGATTTTTTGGTGTGTTTCTGTATTTGAATAATTTTAAAATGTGTTTGCAATCAAATGATTTAAAGATTTATTATTAAATTATCAAAATATTATGAAGGTTAAAGAGAGCAAGAGGTTGCACGGAGTCTTAAAATTTTAATTAGTAAATTTTAAACAGGCTAATACTTCGAATTTCATAATAAAATTTATAAAAGAGAAAAAAATGTGTGACAAAATCAATATTTTTTCAAAAATTCAGTCTTTTAAGGAATAATAATAAAAAAAAAATAACATTCTTTCATAATTAAAAAAAAATTTAAATATCTAGTTTAGTCTCGGCTTCTGGGAGGGGCTTCAGCCCCCTTAGCTACCTCCCGTGTGCACGCCAATGACACACACACACTGACATATTTATACAGAAAGGAGTTTTTCAACATTTTGTCAATAAGGAAGTGGAATTTGGTTTTTTCTCTAAGATTCCTTTGAAAGAATCAAAGTGTATTCAGCCGAGTTTGAGCAAATCGGGATAATTTAGAGATTTTTTTAAAGTCTGGAAGTGTATGTCCAAAAAAAGAAAGAAAAATGCCAGTGCAAAACTGAGACGCCTGCTTACCTTACTTAATTGATATTAAAAATTTCGTTGATCCTACCTTGTTGCAATTCTATAAAAGGAATTTAACTGGCTGATTAATTTAAAACTCCTTAAGATTTAGAGATTTTGCGCAATATATTAAGTTATATGATTTTTAATGTTAATGAAATAATCCCTACAAATTTCATGTGCATATTACTGATTCGTTTTAAAATAAATATCCGTACATCTATGTTGACGGGAAATAAGTAATACATGCTGTGGTTACAATGAATTAACATAATTAGTATTAAATAATATAACTTAAAATGTTAATAAAGTGAATCTAATAACAATTTAAAAATCATTATGGATATTAAATTTTGTTTTATTATTAAACGTTATTTAAAACGCTGTATGTCCAACCAAGAAGCTGTTAACAAGCCGTATCTAAGTTCCTTAATATAGTTAGTTATTAATGTTGTAAAGAAATCGATTATAAAGAAGTTTGCGCATAACAAATAATTTTCACGCTCACTTTCTCTTCGTTAAAGGGGTTTCTTCTGTGTTACTATAGCATTAGATAATAATTTTTTCCTTCTCCTTTGGAGTTATATGAATAAACTTAGACCGAATTTAATAAAATGCGAATATACCTTGAACACTTCAAATAAGCTATTGATTTAAGTTTTATCTTATTTCTTTTTATTTCATTTAATATATATATACATATATATGTTCATCAGGTCTTTATTTGCATCACGTTTTATCATTCGCACGGAAACTATGAATTATCCCTCAATGTCAGAGAGAAACCGAAGAAATGATGCTGATCTTCTAGCTCCTGGCTCCCGTCGGAGGATGAACTGATCTCAAAAGCTCGCAACTAGCGCCATCTAGCTATAAAAGGTGTTATTATTGAATTTTATGAATGTAATATACATAATTTAAAAAACAATCTGAGCAATTAAATCCAAACCGTCATTTTTAATTGTTTACCGAATTAGGAATAACTGTTTGCATGCAATTTGAACGCGTTTTGACCTCTTTGGCGCATTAAACTTGCAATGTGAAAAGTGCGGAATGACGTGTCGTTAGCGGATTTCAATCAATATTTCGGAAAATCCGCATTTTAATGATTTTTAGATTTTTTAAATATCTTTTTTCATTTTGAACTTTATGTGCTTCAAGCAGTAGAGGTCGTGCTATCATTAGCTATAGCTTTTATCTCAATATGAACTTGAACTTGAACTTGGAAAATGCAATCAGATTTCTGTAGTTTCCAAGTGTTTCGCTGTTCCTCTTGAAGATCTGCGTTTTTAATCACAACATACACACATGCGGAAAAAGAGAGGGAGAGAGAAAATAGAAGTATATTTTAGAAGTATCATAAATTTGAAATTGTGTTTAAATTATCTGTTTAGATTCTAGCATAATTTAGTAGTTTGTGACAAAAAATTACAAAAAAAAAAAAAAAAAAAAAAAAAAAGGAGGGGGGCTTTGAATTTTTTTTTTTTTTTTTTTTTTTTTTTTTTTTTTTTTTTTTTTTTTTTTTTACTCGGGGCAAGCATGAATTTTAGTTATCCCTCCCTTCTCCTTTCCACGATAAATTTATAAAGAGAAGTTTTCAATCCATCCCCTTATTTTTTATTTTAAATATGAAATAATTGTCCAGAAGTATATTAATTGTAAGATTTTTAGGTTGATTTCCTTAGAAATCGACCTATTGCTATTACTTCGTTTTTATATTTATCTATCTATATACAGGGTGCAATATTTTATCTATCGCCGACCTTTAATTTCTCAACCGTTGGTCGTAGATATATAGTTCCAATTACAAAAACGTTTCAAATGAGCTAAATATTCATGTGGTGGCATTATTTAAAGTAAAACATAAATTTTATAAAAATTACGAAAACTAACTTTTTATACGGTCCTTCAATCCCTATAGTTATACTTAGTAAAAGTTTACTCATATCATAACAGATGTAATAAAAAAAGTTTGACATATGTACTACAAAAATTGACCCAGTTATTAAATTTCAAAGTTTGAGATTTTTGCACATGATTTTGTCTTTCATTAAGGGATCAGTTAAAAGATGAATTAAAGTAATTCGAGATCAAAGTCAGAGTGCAATGGCTTTTTTCCGGCGAAACCGCCTTTAACCGCTATCTCCAAATCGGGAATCACCAAATAGGGTTATTTCATCTAAAAACTTGAGCTAACTTTTATAGGTCGAACAACATTCAAAAGTACTGACGATACCGGCTAAAAGTGGCTCCGCCGTGAAAAGGACATTGCATCTTGATTTTGATCTAGAATTACGTTAATTCGTCTTTTAACTGATCCCTCAATGAAAGACAAAATCATGTGCAAAAATCTCAAACTTTGAAATTTAATAACTGTGTCAATTTTTGTAGTACAGATGTCAAACTTTTTTTGTTATATCTGTTATGATATATGTAAACTTTTACTAAATATAACTATAGGGACTGGGGGACCGTATAAAAAGTTAGATTTTGTAATTTTTATCAAATTGATTTTTTACGTTAAATAATACCACAACATGAATATTTACCTCATTTGAAATGTTTTTGTAACTGGAACTATATGTCTACGAACAACGGTTGGGAAATTAAAGGTCGGCGATAAATAATATATTGCACCCTGTATAATGCAAATCTTGTCACCATAATAACGTTTTAAATACTGAATCAGTTCGAACCTAATTAGGATAGTATATTGATATTGCATGTATCTTGAATGAGTTCGTTAATCATACATGTAAATCTTATAGCTTGTTTACGAGGACAACGACAACAAAAGCAAAACATGCAAAACTTGTCATCACGATAATGTCGGAAATTTTGAACCAATTGACATATAATTGGGGAATTGTATATTGATCTCGTAAGTGTCTTGGATGAATTTGTTAATCAAGTACTGTTCTTGCTCTCCTAGGTGGAAAAACCGGCCCTGTTCAAAGCAAATAATATAAAATTAACGAATACGTCTTTACTTTGGGTTATCCCATCCCATGACATTTTGACGTAAATTTCGTTAATCGTTTTTTGTACTGAGCGACGAGCCAAGTCTACATTTGGCGCCCATTTTACTCTGGCACCTGGGGCATATGCCCCGCTCGCTCCCCCTAGTTTCAGCCTTTGGGGTAGGGAGTAAACCTTCTTCATGAGGCACTGATAAGTTTTATGCTTAAAAAAATCAAATTATATATGTTATTTGCATTATAATTCATAATAATATTTGCATCTCAAAACTAATGTAAACTCGATTTACTGGCAAAACTGATGGAAATAAACTTTCTAGAAAACTCTCTTGTCAACTCAATGCATTTAGCATATCGAAAAAAAAAAAAAAAAAAAAAAAAAAAAAGGATTCAAGAGGAATGAGATTATTCAGAAAAGTTTAAATACTTGTTATGAGACCAAAACAGTTAAAATTCAACAGTCGCTTGAAAATTTTACAGCTCTAAGAAACCAAGTCATAACTGTACTGTTATGAAATACATGGTTGTTGTTAGGGCAGGGGTTTTCAATGGATGCGCAGCAATTTTTTTATTTATTTATTTATTTTTTTTTTTTTAATAGATGAATAGATGAATATTTTTGTATCTGTCATGCGTATTAAGAAATATGAAATATTAAACACAACACAAATGATTTTACATAAAAATTAAATTAATTGCACAAAAGCCCTTACTTTTTTCTAAACTTTTCATCAAGGGCGCATTGAATTTTTTACGTTTCTCAATAATTTATCACAAGAGGCGTATGTTTAATAATTATTATTTTTAAGTAACAAGGGTAAACAGAATTTTAGGCCACTGACATATTTAGGTGCTAAAGAAAAGCAACGGAAATAAAAAAGTAAAAAAAAAAAAAAATAATCGGTACAATAATAAAGGAGTACAGTCGTGGAAAAAAAAAGTAAACACCCCGTACTAACTCCTCAACAAATTATCGTAGAAGAAAGTTTCTGGTACCGAACTATTGGACATAAAGTCTACTTTTAAATGTTGTATATAAAATTTGCTTAGGGGGCCATATACACATTAAAACGAAACATAACTTTGTTTTTTTCAATAGCAGTACACAATTCTGACAGCATAAATGAACTCTACACCCTTCAATTAGTCTAAAAACAAATTTTTATGCAACTCGTACCATAAGTTTCCGAGAAATTAATTATTTTAAAACGAGCGTATTTTAAGGGCTGTATCCAAATTAAAGCTCAGTACTCGATTGTTAACCGAGAGAGCTCCCATCTTGATCAAGGCACCTTAAGCAGTCAATTAGGCCTGTTAGATTACAGGATAGCATAAGAAATTTCAAAATACTTAGTCACTTCTATCATAGACGTGACTTAAACCATTATTTTGCCATTTTTTAAGCATAATTTGAAAACTACTTGGAAGAAAAATGTGAAATTCTGGATTTCCATAAAGCAAGACTTAATAAATCTGAATCCATCAAAATAATTCTAGGTTGCAATTCATAATTTTTTTTAATATTAATTTCATAATTCATATCAGAAAATTATAAAAATTGCAAATTCAACGTATTTATGTTTGGGTATATTAGTATTATTGCTACAGAAAAAATTAAAACATTAGGATCATAATTACAGAAGTTATAAATAAAAATATGAAAAATGTAATTTAACATTAGAAGCACTAAATTTTGAATGTTTATAATTCAAAAACTTATCATTCAAATGACTTGAAATTTGGAGTCTAGGCATAGTTTGAACAAAAGTTTTGAAATATCTCGTTAAAATTGGGTATTACCATTGAAAAAAAATGAAGTTTGGATTCGTTTAAATATGTAGATGGCCCCCTAAGCAAATTTTACATACGTCATTTAAAAGTAGACTTTATTTCCAATCGTTTGGTACCAGTAAATTTCGTCTACGACAATTTGTTGAGGAGTTAGTAGGGGGTGTTTACTTTTTTTGTCCACGACTGTACATTCAAACTGAATGAAATTTTGTAAACCATAATCACACACACACACACACATATATATATATATATATACAGTAAACTCTGTCTAAGGCGGAATCGATCGGGACAGAGAAAATTTTCCGTAGTAGACAATATTCCGCCTTAGACAAATTTTACTCAATGTCTATGGATTCGCAGGGACTTGAAAATCTTCAGAGTTAGACAGATTTCCGTCTTACACAGAGTCCGCCTTACAGAGAGTTTACTGTATATAAAAAAATGAAATACACATATATATTCCATTTGAAAATCTTATTAACATTAGAACGTCCGGATATTTTACTCAACATTAATAAAAAAGATTTTAACACCAGCATTTTTATTTTAAACTATTTCACTTATTTATTTAACTGAGTTTTCTCAAGTTACAATTTAACTGATTTTACGAAAAAAATTCTGGTTCGAATCGACATTTTATGATCGGTGTTGAATTGACACCAGCTGGACGTTCTAGTGTTAATTTACCATTTTTTACAAAAATATATTTTCTTATCTGTTACAGAATTACAAAGTTTCCCATAATCATTCAAATTAAATGTAGTAGCTTTACACATGCTGTTTTTCAATTTTTCAATAAAAAGGTATTAAAATAGACGCGAACTATGAAAAAATTGATTTCTAACTTTACTATACATGAAGCAAAATTGAAAATGGGATTAAAAATTTGGGGCTCGTAATCCAGGCTTACTGTAGATAATGAAAATCAGGTGCTTAATGAAATTGCAATCCTAGAAAATCCAATATTTGGGAATTTCCCTCAAATTTATTGGTCAGTAGAAAACAAAAATTTTAACTATTTTCAAGTCTTTCCTACAGTTTATGTCTGTTTCGACACAATTTTTGATATCTTTAAAACTATTTCACAGACTGCTTGCAAGAGGTTAATGACAAAGGGAAAGTAAATTAACCCTTTGAAGGGCGATGGGATATTGTATCCCACCTAATTTTAATCAAGATTTCCACCAGAAACTTTTAATTAAAATTTACTTTTCTAACTTTGGTGGATAAAAGTTTAAAAATCGCTTTTCTTTATTTTGAAACAAAAATTTTCGAATATTCCGATGTGGGTTCAACATTACACAAACGCAATTATTTTCCCCTGAAAGGGTTAAAGGCAGAAATAAATTTCAAGATTCCAAAAAATATTCTCTTATTTACATTCCTTAAAGCTGATATTATTCATATTAAATGCAGAAAAACTTACTATTCAGAATTTCTGAATAAAAAACAAATTCCTAAAATGCACGCATATATGCATTAAAGATGCAAATGGCTTAATAATAAATTTATTATTGTATGATTTCAACACTAATTATTAATTTTAAATAACATGCATTATTAAATTAATTAAGGCAAAACTTTAAAATTATTATTATTATTACTATTACTATTATTATTATTATTATTATTATTATTATTATTATTATTGTTGTTGTTACTTTTTCAAAAATCGTCTATTATCTCAGATATCGTGGTCTAATTTACATTACATTATGCATTTATGTATGTATAATATATTATATATTTTTTCATCCATAGTTCCTAATAGAGAACATCTCTATTTACGGGACAAAATATTTGCTCCTATGGGTCTTATTGGGAGGTTTTGCTCTAACTATCTGTAAAATGAACCAAAATTTTGAAATTATTTTTGAAAATAAACACCCGATCATATATAGAAATTTCTAGTAATATTCAATTTCTTCATATTACACTGTAAAAGAAAAAAAAAAATAATCCAGGAGCGTTTTTAAAAAATGTTCAGCTTAAAATTACTTTCTTTAACATAAAAAATTAAAATTCGATTTTTTGATCAGTTAAAAGTAAATTGTTCTCTTAAGTCTGTTCTCAAATCCAAATTGGACATTTTTTGACACATTCTTGAATTTCTTTTTATCTATAAACACGTAAACTATACAGATTTTTTTTTTTAATTCAGAAACTAAATCGAATTGCGTTTTCCCTTTTTCGATAAAGGAAAACGATCTTTCAGAAAATACTGTCAAAAGCTGACGTTAAGCCGATTTTTGGAACGGGATAGCCTGGTAAATGTTGTCACGAGACAACAATGACAGACTCAAGACGTAATACCTTTATCAAAAAATGAAAAACGCTGTTCGATTACAAATAAATTAAATAATGTTATCTGCCATTCTCACAATTTTATGTATGAAATAATAATCTTTGTGAATTTTGAGTTAGTAAGCAAGGAAATATACAAAAATTTAGTTAAAATAAAATAAAATAAAACCTTAAAATTTCTTCAAAAAGTCTTAAATTAAACGTGAATTTTTAAACCTCATTTTAATTAGAGATCGACAGAAAATTCGGTTTCGTTTTTGTTTACGGCCCAAAATCTGAGATTCGCCGAAAATACGTTTTTGGCGAAAATGCGGCTGAAAATTCGGCCGGACCGAAACTCGACCGAAACTATCAGTATTCCAAAAATATCGTTTCTTTCTTCGTAAATTTTCAACAGTACTAATCGATTTGAGCTTTATCCGCTCAAATGAGACTATTTATTGCTATGAACTTCCGTGTTTATAATTATCAGTCATGACTGACTCAAGACGTGAATGCTAATTATAAAGCAAGCAATGCATACATAACTAAATTTTTTCACGTGCTCATTAAAAGCTGCAGACATAGCAGTAATAGGAATTTTTTAGTTTGAAACTGAAGTGTTTCGAATACTCTTTCACAAAGTTCTAGTATAACAGATGATCATTTACAGAGTCCATTATAACAGATAAATCGAGGTGTGCATACATAAAACTAAAATATTTTTTTAATTAAATGAAATTTGTATAATTAGAAAATCTTTCTGTGTCGTTGATGAATTAATTACGTTTTATTTTATATGAAAATAAAAAGTTTTGCGTCTAAGGTACAGAGAGTCAATTTGGGCCACACACATAATTAATTAATAATTATGTATATTTAATAAATACACATAATTAATTAATAATTATGCATATTTAATAAATACGTATAGTTAATTAATAATTGTGTATATTTATGTATGTATTAATTATTTTAATACATACAATTTAATTACTTGAAAAATTTTTTGGACATTTTCGTTTTCTGCCGAAAATAGGAAGATCACCGAAATTGGGTTTCGGTTTCGGCCTTAGAAACCAGTTTCGGTTGATCCTTAATTTTAAAGTAATTTAAATGAAATTATATATGTATATAATTATATATATATTAATATCATATTATTATCATTATATAATTATATATTAATAAGTCATAATTACATCTTCACATATTAAGAGAATTATGAAGATTTTGGGAGAAATTGCATGATAAAAACATGTAAAATCCTTTTTTGAATAATAAAAGAAAATAATACTTTAACAAATCATTATTTTAAATAGGCATTCAAATCAGTCCTCTTCTCTCAGGAAGTAAGCTCCACTTTTTCCAATTGTGTTTCCTCTTTGCCTCCTTTGCGTTATAAAAGCATAAACGCATCTGATTGATTTATGCCATAGACAAAAGTTGGTCCCTCCCAGATCAGCTTTCACTCAGACTTCACTAACGACTGTCAAATTACTTATTTCCGGTAAGTTTGTAAAGATCATTTTTTTTTTTTTAAATGGCCGAGAAGAAATTATTTCTATTATTAAATGGCTTTATATTTTTTGAGGCAAATAAAGTGCTATTGTACTATGATATTTTAAACAGAAGAAAAAAACCGCTTTCTGTAGATATTATGAAGTTCCGTGGGAAGTCTGATATACTTCTAAATCATTAAAAAATATATAACCCCCAAATCTTCCCGTTAGGGGGTTCTCTTCCAGGTCTACCCCCCTGAATTCATCACTGTTTTGATTGGAGTTTGGCCGGATTCAGTTTTTAAAAGGGATCCAGATAATTCATTGAAGGAATGTTTAACCCTTCACTGCATGATTTTTTCTATTTGTATGAAAAAATTTATTTGAAATCTATATATCTGTCTAATAATGGGGAAAATAGTAAAAAAATTAATTTCAAATTTTCAGCTAAAATTTGATATTTTATGGCGTGTACCCTATGTACACAATTAGAGTTTTAAAATATTGCATTGCTAAATTTTGCAACTAAATGACCTTAAATTAATTAATTTTATCTGCTTAACACTCTGCAACGTTTTTTAGGTGCGTTCGTAATTATATAAATACGTAGCACCTATAGTCGTCGTTCAGTCCGTCTGTCCGTCTGTCCGTCTGTCCGTCCGTCCGCATATAACAGAGCAAAAACTACCCAACCGAATGGTCTGAAATTTTAACTATATGATTGTTGCAAAAATTTGTCGAGCCATTTCAAATTTTATGAAAATCGGATGTATAGTTTAGTTACAGGAACATTCAAAAGTTTTTCTTTACATTACGGCCAATGGGAAAAAATTATTGCAAGTGCATTTTAATGATGTTACAGTCTTCCGAATGGTCTGAAATTTTAAATATATAATTGTTGCAAAATTTTGTAGAGCCATTTCAGATTTTATTAAAATTGGGTGTATAGTTTAATTACAGGGACAGTCAAAAGTTTTCCATTACATTACGGGCAATGGGAAAAAATTATTGCAAGTGCATTGTAATGATGTTACAGACTGTGCACTTATGAAGTGCAAAAAAATATACATTCAGTACAATATGGGGTGCAAAAAATAATTATAAAACTAGTTATAGTACGAACGCACCTCATTTGCCACGTTTGACGAGCAATTTCCTACTTGTTATATTAATATTTTTAAGTATTCAGTAAAAATAATGAAAGTAAATTTTACCTTAATAGCCTGATCGATTTTTTTTTCCGAAGAACTAATTCTAGCTGAACAGCACCGAAAACTGGCGATTTGAAGCAATTGAAATAATAAAACTTTGTAAAAAATCACCATAAAATAAAACAATACACAGGGCGCGTTTCGAGCTAAAAACATAACAGCTCGTCTCGTCATCAGCTACAGCAAACTCGTGTCCGCAAGCGAACAAGGTCTCCCATCACGTGCCCCACGTTTAGAGAGGCCTCTGATGAGATTCAAACACTACTTTTTAGGAGCGTTCGTAATTATATAAATAGGTAGCACCTATAGTCGTCGTCTGGTCCGCCCGTCTATCTGTCTGTCCGCATATAACAGCGCAAAACCTACCCAACCGAATGGTTTGAAATTTAATATGTATAATCGTTGAAGAATTTTGTCGAGTCATTTCAAATTTTATGAAAATCGAGTCAAAACTTAAAAAGATATTAATAAAAGTTTTTTTCATCCTATTATATCCTATCATACGTTATTAATTCAATGATATCCGATGATAGGTAATGGTTCTAGGTTGCCATGGTGATTATGTACTATTTAAGAGGGATTCCTATAATTTACATATTACTGAATTTTATGTATATAATCGTAATAAATTTTGTATTCATGCATTTTTTAACAAAAGTGCAACAGCTATTGCATCAAGATCTGAATATATATAAAACTAGAATTTTTTTGTTGTAAATAATTGCTAATTAGCAGAAATTACAATTGAAAAAAATTAAATTTGGCACATCTATAGACCAAAATGAAATAAATTAACGGAGTCGTTTTCTCTTACGGACTGTCGAATAAAGCGGTCTTGCATTTAAGATGTATAGATGACGGCTCAAAATAATACAAAAGGTCACGAAATAATTTAGATACATTGCCGTCTATAGAAGGCAAAAGCTAGAAGTATGTGTTGCTTGTGTTTCTAATTAAATTAAACTTTGGCGTAATAACAGGTGTGCATGAAAACTTGTAAATCATATACGAGTCTTCGCAAAAGAATTGGAATACATTACCGTTTAACTCCTTAACAGTAACATTTGTTTTGTTACAAAAAAATTAAAAATGGGGCTGGACACCACTTTTTCCATACTAAAATATTTACCTTACTTAATCGAAAAATATCTGACAATCAATAAAGATAAATTTACAGTTACAAATTAGTGGTATCAAAACGCTTTTAATAACGAAGCAAGCAAAGTGTTCTTGCCCGAATCCAGTTCGGGCCACACTGTTAAGGGGTTAAGGGCGAAAATTGCTGACAGTGAGTTTTCAACTCTGTTATGCGTTTACTAGCTGAATTAAATTTAAGAGTATTGTGGATTGTGCATAAAAATTTATAAATCTTATACAGTGCAGCACAAAAGACTTCGAACATCTTGCCCTCTGTTATGCGTTTACTAGCTGAATTAAATTTTAAAATATTGTGGATTGCGCATAAAAATTTACAAACCTTATACAGAGCAGCACAAAAGAGTTCGAATATCTTGCCGACTGTGGGTGGTAATTTCTGAAAGTGTTTTTAAGTGTGTTATGCGTTTTCTATATTGTTTATTTAGATATCTCTTCCCAGTGTATCCAAAGATGACGTTTCCTAACGATATTCTGGTAGTGATGGAAAGTTTTTAATAATCTATGCGTGACTCATGTTTTTTTTCTTTCTTAGTTTTAATGTATCTTTTTTTAAATATGTGGATTCTCCTTTATCTTTTCTCGACGAAATGATATAAAATAGTTTCAATGTGTCAAGTGTAAACAGTAAAACAGCGAATGACGTATTTCCCTCTTCAACTTAACTCATTTCACGGAGTAAAATTTTCCATATCTCAGTTCGTTCAGGAAGGTCGGATCTTCTTTGAATGGACCGGCAAGGTCATTCTAATTCAAAAATCCTCACAAAATGAATAACAAGACTTTATTGGTTGGAAAATCAAACAGATCTGATTGAAGAATTATTACTTTTTGTGTTAATACATTTTTTCCCGATCGATACCGGGAACTTTTGAAGACTAGGGTTCTCAAAGTTCCCAGTATCTGATCGAGCGATATCCCGGAGATCGTAGATTTCGAAAGATAATATATTCGACGTTTGATTTCTTTTAACTTACGGAAATTACGCTAACTTTCAATAAAATGGTTTTTCTTTTACGAATAATAGTGTGGCTTTATGTAACGATTATTCCATATACAGGATGACTTGTGGGTGGTCCATCTGTTGGTTCTTTTTTGAACTATGAATATTTTACGGGTTATTTGTGTCAGCTGTCATGCGTCATGCATATATGAAGTGTCAAATGTATGACATTTGTAATTTTGGACTCCTTGACAACACAACAACGATGCAACGGCACACACTGCTCGCCAAACCATCAACTTATTGAACGAGAAATTTCCAGATCGCGTAATTTCAAGAAATTCTGATGTGAAATGGCCGCCAAGATCGTGCTAATTCTATATTGTTTAACCCCAATGGATTATTTTCTATGGGGGTTTCTGAAAAGTAAAGCGTACGCTAATGCCCCCCGCACAATCCAAGACCTCAAACGTAACAACTGGGCTGAAATTTTGGCCATGGATCCACTCATTCTCGGAAAAGTCATCGAAAATTTTGATGTTCGGATGATGACATGTAAGCAGAGCCGCAGTGGCCACATGTGCGATATTGTATTCCATACATACATGGCATAGACCCACCTTCCATGTCCAATAAAGAATTTCGATTTTCACTCATGAAAAATGCGTTTTCTTCATAATAAAAAAAGAACCGACAGATGGACCACCCTTTAAATCGACTCTTCGCATAGGAGACAGTAGCGTAATAGGACACGGATGGGATAATGGGAAACATAGAAAATTCACATTATTTTCCTTACCCAATTTATGAGAAAAGTATTGTAATCTTGATTCGTATGTGTGTCCATGTGGAACACGGAAACGCCCAAATGGTAGTTTCAATTGATCTTCCGTTTGGCGAATATGTAATAACATACCCTGTTGGAAGAACTGTATAGATTTTCGTAAAAATCGGGCCACCGATTAAGTTTTTATACCATTTTTAATTATTTTCAAGCCATTTTGCGACCTATTATATAAGGAAAGTCATCAAGGAAATAATAAGTCATAAATATTGCAGCGATATAATCAAGCGTTAGTGGCTTTGAGTTAACGTTTCTAGTTTTAAAACAGGAGGTCCAGTGTTCGAACCCAGCCGATTTAATTGTCTCAAAAATTTACAAAAAATCTCCCCATCCTTTTACTTACAACGATGTTCAGAAAGTCGACTGGAGTCACTCCTGTTTTTTTTTGTGGTATTTATCAGGCTATTTTTACACCTACGACGGTCATCCAGAAAATAAACTTCCCACGGCCCGTAAAAGGAAACAAAACATAATTACCTGGAAAGATTTATTTTAAAAGGTACGGCAAAGTTTCAGCTACATCTCAACATAAGAACCACCGGAATTGTAACACTTGTCATAGCGTGGGGTAAGTTTATTTAGTCAAGTGTCTTAGAAGTCTGCCGCCTGGGAATGGAGCAAGCTTGTCACAGCCAGCTTGTCAACACACGTCTCATCACCATTAACGATTCTGCTGAGTTATTCGTTGCCCTCATCGTAGTATCGCTGCATTAAAGCCAATGCTGCTCCCATGCGTTTGCTTTTGTGTTCGGGTGTATTGTTATTCAGCACCCACCTGGCGCACAATTTCCGGAACAACAAGTGTTTCGTGATGATTTCATGTATCGCCTATCTTTTCTGCAGCGATATCACGATGAGGGCAACGAGTACCTCAACAGGATCTTTTCGGATGATGAGACGTGGGTTGAAAACTGTAACAAGCTGGCTCCACTTTTATGACACCGGGTTACAAAATCTTTGCCGCGCTATGACGAGTGTTAAAATTCCAGAGGTTCTTGTGTTGAAAAAATAGCTGAAACATTGCTGTATCTTTTGCAATAAATCTGTCCAGGTAATTATGTTTTGTTTCTTTATACGGGCCGTGAGAAACTTATTTTCTGGATGACCCTCGTACATGTACGCTGTCTGAAAATTGACTGAACGGTTTAAACATTTAATTGCAACTAAATGGTGACAGCTGTTGAAGTTATTCTTGGTTCTGCAATACAATTCCTGACGCATCACACATGACTCAGAAGAGTATTGTGTGAAGTCGGGAATTTTGCTACGCTTTGTTCTAGTTCCAGATTTTAACGAATAAATGGCACTGTACTGTTTTAAATTGTAATATTATTAAAAAACTTTTCAATTTCATAACGCAATAATCGGCTAAAATCTGGGTAAACTTTAATCCATTTTTTACGAACGTTTGAGCATTCTAAGAGTTTCAGGCAACGCAGTGCCATCTATCGGTGATATTTGAAACTAAACCAATGAAGCATAATAAATACATTTCCAACTTCATACATTTAAACTCTAGTAATAATAACTTCAACAACTGTCACAACTTACTTGAAATTGAATTTTAAAAACGTTCAGTTCCTTTTCGGGCACTCTGTAAGGTCGTGTTCTGAGCAGGTGCAGCATGCAGTGTTGCCAGACGGGCTACTTTTTTAAAAATCAGATTCTTGATTGGCACCACTTTTTTGAAATGGTAAAATGTGCCTTATTTAATGACATATTAATTAAGGCAAAAACAAAGTGAAGTGGTGTCAATCAAGAAATCTGAATTAAAAAAAAGTAGCCCGCTGGCAACACTTGCAGCAAGTGCAAACTTCCACCAGTAGAAAATAACAGCAATTGTAGCCTTATTTATTTGCGATTATATAAGGAGGAAATTACTATTCTTTATTGGGGGAAGTTAACTTTGAGTGGAATAACCCTTTACTGGTGAAAGGTGGTTAACCTCTAAAGCTATGGGAAACACAGTGTCATTTCAGAGCCCCCTTTCATTCGAGAAGAGTTCTCTAAATTCGACATACCCGGAAACTCACAAAAGCTGTACAAATATTATTTCGTAGAGTGGCTCAGTTGAGTTCACGTGTATTTCATTAAACAACAATTGTATGTTCCCCTTACACAGAAATTGGATACATTCAAGAAAAATATGCAAAAATATTTTTGCATAATATTAGCGTAAAAATGCAAGGTGGATAAAAAGGTTGAATTCAGCATGCATGAAGAATGTAAAATATCAATATTTTGAAATATTTCTCTCAATTTTGGCAGTAGTTTAAATTATTAACATTTTATGTTATACTTACAAGCCAAATTCAATACGTAAAATAAACGTGCATCTAACGATCTAACATTACAATTACATATCAATAAATTCCATATAAAATTTAGGGTCCCTGTTTTCTCAATTTCGGGCACCTTCAAAAGTTTCTGAGGGAAAAGCACGTGCTTCTCGTGTCTATTCATCAATCAGGGCCTGATTCGATCCAGAAATTTCTTCATCATATCATATCATCATATAATAAATAAAATTTTAATCACGCAGAAATAAGTTAAATAAAATATTCACATAGTTTTAAATAAAAATTCTGGTGTGGACTATTTTTTATAAAACTTAAGTAATATTTCCGGTATGTTTGGTGTCAAATTAAGATCTTAAACTAAAAACATGAAAAATTAAAATCTTAAATTTTTCCCATCATAGTCATTTTTTATAACCTTTCATTTCTAACACTGAATTTAAAGAATATGTAAAAAATTAAATGCTTGTACAAAAATAATAAAAATATATAAGAGATAGATATAATTTAAACAATGAATGCAGGGCTGCCACTGAAGACTATTTTTATATTCTATTTGCACTACTATTTTTTTTAAATAATTTTTTTACTCTACTTCTCTTGCACACGTTGTCAAAGTGTATGTGAAAGATTTTTCTTTTGAAAAAGTGGTGCGAGATCGAATTTAAAAATAGCAGCTAGTGGCAGCCCTGTGAATGAAAATTTCAAAGGATATTAGCACTGGCAAAATGAAGCAGACAGCAGTGAATCCCACTATTCTTGAAAACAAGGATTCATCACGATAAACCGTTTTTCTAAATAAAGCGTTACACTGAATGTAATTTACCGGATGTCCGAAAAATGACTGATGGATTTTAAAATTCAATAACCTGCAAACGGTAACAGATATAAAAAAAAATTCTTGCATTGGGTTTATGTATGATGTCAGGAGGTTTTTTTACTGTGATTCTTGATTTTAGTTCGAATTTCAAACAATAAATGGCACTGAGAGCAATAGGTGCTCAGTCCAGATCCGATTTTTGGTACTTCGGGGTCTTTTCAATACATTTTGATATCCTTTTTTCGCACGGAAGAAGAGAGAGGTCGAAAAATCGAGCCTGAATTTAGCGGTTATTACTTGCAGTGCCATCTATCGACGCTATTTGTAACTAAAACTGAGAATCGCAGCATAAAAACTCCTGACATCTTACATAACACTGCTGCAAGAAATTTTTTAATATCTGTCACCGTTTCCAAGTTATTGAATTTTAAAATCCATCAGTCATTTTTGGGACACCCGGTATTTTAAAATCAAGAATTTCATTGTTCACAAAATTCAAAATTATTATTATTGCTTCTTACAGCCATTGGCTATTTCATCCAGCAGATCAATGCGGACAGAATAACATTTTCCCCCTGAGTTTAATTTCTAATGTTTCCTTCGATACATTTTTGTAACTTACAGGGATGATAATTCTCCGTCCCAAATGACTATTTGCTACCAGTAAATTTTAATGGTATTTCTCGCCTTATTTAATGACAGAATTTCTGAGATTTAATAAAGCAAAGAATATTATTAAAATTTAGTGGTGAAGATCAATCATTTGGGACGGAGAATTCTCATTCTTTTAAAGATAACTTTATCTATCTAAATTTATATATCTCTAAAAATATCTCACGTGGATTTTTGCATTGTGCTTACTATAAGTAATCATAAATTTGGAACAGTTGAAAGAAATATTGCTTTCTTTGATAGATAGATTCTGTCTTATCTGTACTTTTGAATGAATCCAAAATTTCATTTTAAGTAAATGAGAAATCTTTAGTAAATGAACAAGTGCTTCGCTTTCTCTTTATTTGTTATTAAATTACTATATATTTAAATTGAATGGGGGAATTAAATCGAATTTTGGCTGGGTTTTTTTATTTCGAAAGACGGAACTGGTTGTTTTTAGTAGTGGGAAATGCTCAGAAAATTCATAAAATTCAAAGCCCCATAACTTGGTAAATTTTAGTTGTAAAAGAATGAGGTGTTTTTAATGTGCAATTTAGACGTAAGCCATTATTTTTAAAATATCAGCTGTAGGAAAAGAGGTTCGTATAAAATTTTCCCTATTTTCATATGTATATGGTCCCTTGCAGAAAAAATGCTATATCTCAAATATTTATGTGATTTATATTGTTTTTGTAATTGGGAATATGTTTCTATCATCAGCTGTTTAAGAAATAATCGCCATTACATCTATTTTGAATCAGGTGACATATCTTTTTCATTGGAAAAAACAATTGAAATTAAAAGTTTACCACCCATTCTGTTTTCCGATTATTTACCATCTTAAGCTGCCAAAAACATAGAGCGAATTTCATTCACTTGATAACTAACGCGCTTTTACCAGGGAATCAACTGAAAAAAACCTTCTCTGAATTAAATGATAATCTATAAATTGAAAAATATGTTATATGTTAATGTTATTTTATATAATACATACTGCTGAGAAAATTCCAAAACTTACAACCTATAGTTTTAAAATTTTAATTTGCCTTTCGACGAAAAATTCATTATATAAATATCGGCATTTTTTCTAAAACTTTAGAAAATGAGTCGGATTAAGATAGTAGCAGAAAAGAGTTCCATATTTATGCTAAATCTATATAACACTTAATATACCACAAATAGCAGCTCTGGATTTTTTAGATGTAACTTGTGTATCTCATTTTTTATTTGTCTTACGACCGTCTTACCATAAACAGAAATAATGTTATAATTCAAAATCCTAACTAACCAATATTAGAGGAAAATTACCAGGGTATCGAAATTATGGTAATTGTTCATAATGTATTCGCAAGTAGCATCCAATATTGAATAAGTATTGCATACTTGTGAATCATTTTAATTTTAGCAGTCAATGATACTTGAGATGAATTGTTTTCATTTAAAGATTTTCTAAGAGTTTTATAACTAAGAATATTACTTATCTAATTAGAGATTTTTTTTAATTAAAAGAGTTATAATTTGAAAAACGTGTTCCAGTAAGTGTTCCTCTAATTGTTCTATGAAGCAATTAACCCTTTATCTACGGCATTATGATCTACTGCAATTTTTTTTCATATAATATTTTTTCTCAGTTACTACAATGAAAATTAAAGGATAAACATAAAAAAAAATACTCACCCGTGAGAAATTTAATTATTTAGAGGTAATTAACTAAAGTGGTACTTTAAAGTACCGTCAGTACACTATGACTAAATTATCGTAACAGAAAATCCACAAGTTATTTCAACTGATACCAGAAAATATCTTTGATTTAATAAGTATATGAAATATAGGCTTTTTCTTATTTACAAATATATCGTTTGGCAAATTCCGGTGCCAATCATTTATTTCAGCACTTTAGAATTGAAAATGCTTTGCTCCTGAAAGGGTTTAAAAAAACTATTTTTTTTTTTTTTAGGTTTCGATCTTGTCAGCAGTCCTTTAGTTTTGTGACGTCAATATTCCAGGGACAACATGCTCTCTTGCATCTCCACATATGTAATATATGAATTTACATATGCCATTTCTAGCATAGCAAAAACCAGCCGGTGCCACAACTTTTTCGATTTCCTATAAAAAAATAACAATGAAACAGAAAAGAAATACCAGGGAAATCCCTACTGCACTACATTTTAGTAATTACATTTGAAAGCAGATGAAAACAATGGATAACTACACAGACAAAAAGTAAACAAGACGTTTTCTCTAACACCCAGTGTACTGACGGTACTTACTATAAGTACCACCGAGTAATTCAACTGTTAAATCAAATACATACACCGTTCAACTAAAATAGCTAGTCAAATTGTATTCTAAGACCATAATGAACACATAAAAAAAAATCCAACACTTATCTTATATCCTTTACTGTGTTTGCAGCAATGAAAAGACGAGCATGGCAATCTGTACAAAAAGTCGGCACAAAACACATCGACTGCTTCAAAGATAGCCTCATTCCTCTCTAAAATAACAAACCTAGAACTACTGCTGCCATATATTCGGATAAAGTGGAGTTAAAAGAGCGATTTTTGTGAAGTACCATTATAATAATAGTAATATTCACTATGGTATAAAAGTTTAAAGTAAGTGGTACTTATAAGTACCGTTAGTAGATAAAGGGTTAAACTGACAAACTTAGCTATAAGTGCCTGATGAATATAATTCCGAAAATGTAAAGTGTGAAATCAAGTCTTCCTTTAAACCTTTCGGGAACCCATGAGCTTTGACTTAAATTGTCAGAGCTCTAACCTATCGAGCCTCATGATAGAGCGTTGGCAATTTAAGGGTGTATTCGAAAAAATATTTTGTTCACCCTCAACAGATCGAAATTTTCTGAGACATTTTCAGACTCATTTTTAAAAGTAAAAACATGAAACTGGGTGTGGTGATATTTAAAGAGATGTATAAGAGGTCGTGTGATTTCATTTTTTGCTAAATTAATTACAATTTGATTTTTAAACAATTATTTTCTCAGTATGACCATTTTTTTTTCATTCGCGGATCTCCCGCTTCAGAAAATTCGGTTCAAAACGCCAACTATGACAGCATTTTTTGCAATATTTTCTGTATTTATCAAAAAATCGACAAGCACGGCACATTATGCAGTTTCTAAATAAGAGAATTTGGCATTTTGACGCGTTTGAGAGCGAAAATGAATTTAATAATAAATCAGAAAATAAGCAGTTCGGATTGGAACCTTAACTTCTACATACTTTTGATATATTGATTTTCATACTGTGTTCGTTTGGTACTCTTTACTCAAAAGGGCATAGCCGGATAAACATTGGAAACATGCCTTTCAATCAAATTTCCTGATTTTTTTCCCAGATGTGGTTACATATCTGAAAATATGTTTCCCCTATTATCACCCTATAAATATCGATATTTAATGTGATAAAAATGATTTTTCAATTTTTTAAAAAACTGATTTTCTCAAAAACTGCTGCACGGAATTTCATGCCATTATCTGAGGATATATAGATACCAAAGATGCATAACTGGTAATTTGTGTATAATTTTCTGTTTATAAAAACTGTGTGAAAAAGCGAAATAAAAATTAAAAAAAAATAAAAATCATATCTTATGGTTATCCGAAAATTACCATTTTCTTGTAAAAAATTCCCCATATGTGCCCGTATATTCTGTATAAATGCCGAAAGTTTGCGTTTGGTACTACATATAAATATTTAAAAAAACGTATAATAAAATTATTGAAATTCATTTTAAGGCGTTATTAGGGGCGGAGCTACTCAACTTCGACATCCGAAGAATTTTTGGAACAAAGTCAGAAGACAATATGTCAACTGGTGTATTTTAGATTCTATTAAGCATATAAGCCATGTTTTTCAACTTCATGTACATTTTGATATCGACAGCGTTGAGAATGTTGATCACGTGTTCATTAAAATTTAAAATACAGCAATTCTATAACTGCTTATTCCAAAAATTCTTCGGGTGTCGAAGTTGAGTAGCTACGCCCCAAAGAACGCCTTAAAATGAATTTCAATAATTTTAATATACATTTTTGTAAATATTTATATGTAGTACCCAACGGAAAATTTCGGCATTTATATAGAATATCCGGGCACATATGGGGAATTTTTTACAAGAAAATGGTAATTTTCGGATAACCATAAGATATGATTTTTATTTTTTTTTAACTTTTATTTTGCTGTTTCACACAGTTTTTATAAACAAAAATTATAAAAAAATTACCAGTTATGCATCTTTGGTATCGATATATCCTCAGTTAATGGCATGAAATTCCGTGCAGCAGTTTTTGAGAAAATCCGTTTTTTAAAAAATCGAAAAAATATTTTTATCTCATTAAATATCAATATTTATAGGGTGATAATAGGGAAAATATATTGTCAGATATGTAGCCACATCTGGGAAAAAATCAGGAAATTTGATTGAAAGGCATCTTTCCAATGCTTATCCGGCTATGCCCTTTACAAAACCTATTACTTTCAAACTTTTTATGGACATTTGAAACTTAATAAAATAGGATAATAGTAATAGGAAATAATAATAATTGGAAAAATAATAATAAATAAATAATAATAATTGGAAAAATAACATTATCGGACAGAACTTTCCTGTAGACCTTATATATATATATATATATATTCTACAGTGAAATTATGGGCATCTCGATATATGACATCTCGATTGAGGACATCACATATGATATCTCGATGGCTAAAATGAAGTAATTTTAACGCAAAGTTTAAGAGTATGTATTTCATCGAAAGTCAAATCTGTAAATTTTAAAATTTTACCCATTAAACTATACATATTGCGCATATATATAATATGAAAAATAATTAATATTTACATTAGTTTATTAAATACAGTTGCTTAACTTCTACAAAGTTTTGATAGATTGATTTTCATACTGTGTCCGTTTGGTACTCTTTACTTAAAAATTACAAAACCTATCACTTTCAAACTTTTTAGGGACATTAGAAAGTTAATAAAATAGAATAATAGTAATAGGAAATAATAATAATTGGAAAAATAATAAATGTCAATACATTAATATTGAAATTATAAAAGAATATATAGTGTATTTTTGATTTTTTCATTTTTTTTATATTTTTGAAAAAATTTATTTCTTTTCAAACTAAACATAAACTGTTTCATATTATTATTAACTCAACGCCTTTTTCTAATGACCATATTTTTTAAATGGATAGATTTTGTAGTTTTTGAGGGAATTTTACCAAATGAACACTGTATGAAAATCAATTAATCAAAAGTATGTAGACGTTATAAGGAATTATTTAATAAGCATATGTAAATAATAATTATTTTTCATGTTATATATATGTACTACAATATGTGTACTTTAAGGATTAAAAATGTAAAGTTTGCAGATTTGCTTTTTTCCTAAAATACATACTCGTAAACATTGCGTTAAAATAGCTTCATTTTAGCCATCGAGATGTCACGTGTTTATACATAAGTAGCATCCGATATAGGATAAGTATTGCATAATTCTGAATTATTTTAATACGTACATCCAATGATATTCGAAATGTATTACCTTTGAAAAAAATTCTGATATTTTAAAAATTAAGACTATGTTTTACTACTTGGAGAGAGATATATATTTTATGAATATTGAACATGTTGTAAGTCTGTGAGTTGTTACATATTTTCAATCTATAAATTTGTTGTATTTATCAATTTGTAAAGCATTTCGAAATATGCATTCGTTTAATTGTGCTAGGAAACATACTGTTAAAATAATAGATTGACTAAAAGCGCCTGATAAATATGAAAATTCTGAAAATGTAAAGTGTGAGATCAAGTCCTCTGTTAAGTTGCGTTGCCAACTAATCATCTGGTGTTGTCGGAAATAAAGAGCTTTGTGTTTTTAAATAACCTGCAAGAGGCCAAGATCAGGCAAAGATAGCTATTCTACGATACATGGTAGTTGTTGGTTCATTTCCAGATGCAAACAGTCTAAAATACTAATGATAAAAAGGGCAATGACACGGAATAACTATCATTTAATTTTTTGGCATTTATTTTTCTAATTAGATTCATGATTTTGATCACATTATAAATTGAAATTATGTAAGACATTAATAATATTTAGGAAGCATTTCTGTTTAGCGTGATGTCGTGAGAAATAACTTTTGTGATATGTGTATGCGTAATGAATGACACATGCACATAAAACCTGCCTAAAGATAAGGTTTGGATTTAAAATAGAAATATTGCTGTAATTCTGAAGTTTTAATCGACAGTTTTTGTGTTTGAATCATGAAACTACTGGATTTTTGTTGCATTTAACAGCCAATATTGAATAAATTCTTCTAACGGATACTTTTTTAATATCAATTTACTGAAGTTGGAAATCTATTGCATGTAGCATTATTGACCTATTGCATATTGTATAACGTTTTAGGAATGCATTGTATTTAATACTATGTATACTTTACGCTGTAGAGTTCTTATACTTTTTACAGCTCGATAAATTTTTAAAACGGTTTGGAAACAAGGTATAACATAATAAAAGAAGATGTATTAGAAACAAATTAATATTGTCCATGATAATTGATTTAGTTACACATTGGTAAGTTATGAAATGGGTATAAATCTGTAATAAGTATTTCATTAAAATTATTGTATGAATGCATTTATCTTGCTAAATGTGTTATTTAAAAAAAAAAATCAGATGTCAGAAAATACTAAGCCAGTAATTGACTTATCAACTTCACTTAATTATTTTTTAACACAATCATACTGATTGGTAAAGACATCACATGAGTTGCAATTTTTCAAACTGAATTAAAAAGTATCCTGGCTTGAACAATTTTCACTGTGTTGGAAAAATCACAACTCATATTTACCAACTTCTCCAAAAAATCAAAGCGTTCAAACTATAGATAACAAGCGAAAATTCGAAATACGATTTATTCATGTTCCCTGTTATCCGTTCACTTAGAAATCATTTCAAGAAATGAGCATGAAATTGGATAAATTCGACAATAGCTAACTTCAATTGAAAAGAGGTCGTTTAGAAAAACCACACCCACGCCTTTTTCAAAATGACGTCAACCATAGCATTTGAAACTGATAAGTGACACCTTCAAAAAATATATTTTTGGTCAGGATAAGTTAGATTTGAAGTCACATATAAGTATTGGTTTAGAAATATGTCTAGCCAATGACTAATATCTGTAAAACAATCATCTTATATATTATAAACGTTTATTATTGAAGACACTAGTACTAAATAGTAGTCTCACAAAAGAAAATGTTTGAGACCAAAAATTATATCATTGAACAATTTGCGTTCCTATGAAAATGTTTCAAACTTATAAGAATTCAAGATTAATATACGCTTTGAGCTTGAAGTAGTAAAGAAATAATTACGCTTAATTTTGAAATATTTTTTTATTAATTCTTGTACCTATTTCTAAAATTTATATGCAAAGTAACTGCGTTTCCATGCATAGTTTTATAATCAGAGTTGGGGGATTTTCTTATAAAGAAGTAATAATAATGTGAGGACTTTTATATTTTCTACTTCCTTAACAAATTGGATTTTATTGTCATTTGATTTATTTGTCATAAAAGGTAAAATATCAATATCGGATAAGATTCAACATCTAGATATACAAAAATGGCCCATTTTACGTCACTTGACAAAATAAACCCAGTTTTTATTACGGATTTTGGCAAAGGCAGCAATACAGACAATTAGTTTTACGCTTAAAATAATAAAATTATACATTGTTTTGTTTCATCATCATCATCATCATTGAAAATTCACCTGTCCGGAAAATACTTTAATTTTACAATATTGAGTGGGTTGGAAGAGCCAAGCCACTTAAAGTTACCCCAAGAGATACCGAGATAACATTTCAATTGTAAAGGTTAAACTCAGCCTCATAGTTCAAATTTGCTATGAAAAAAACTATATTATTTGATAGAATACATGCTTCATAACAATTCTGATTATCCTTGAAAAGAATTTTTTTATACGAATTATGTGGACTTTTTGTATTACGGCGTCTGTCGGGAAATTTGTCCTGGGTGTAGGGGGGGGGGGAGGCAGTGAACAGGCATTGAGAAGAGGAATTTTGTTGGAATAGAGACCCGTATTCAGGTTGCCTTCGAAGAAAACCACTCAAAACGTAAAAAAAATCCGAAATACTTGGGATGAATTTTCTTGTTTTCAGCGTTTGGAAGCTGTATGAGTAAATTATGATGATCATATAACTAAGAATATTAATTTTTCATAGTTTAGCGATCATAGGTTGATGTTAACTATAGTAGGTATGTCCGATTAATAAATAGTGAAATCTTGTGCAAAATAAACCTTTTATTAAATTAATAAATGCTCGTTGAATTTCTTGAAAATTGCTTTTTTTTTCACGCATGCCGGTGAAAAATATATCCTCTTCACTACTTATTAATATAATATCCTTGAATATTACTGAATTATTTCTTCTCAAATATGACTTCAGAGCGAAAGTTTTAATTTATTTGCATTATTTTGAATCTTAGACATCGAAGCATATCACTCTCAGACCGGAATTGCAATTATGTTAAAGTATCATTTAAGGGGTTCACAACCATAGAAGACCAAGTCCATTTAAAAAAAAAAGAGAGAGAGCTAGTCCATTTAAAAGGTACATAAAATCTGTTTTATCTACTCCTATAGTGAACCAAGCCTGTTTTCACATACTTTCTCATATATGGCTTCAGTTTACAGACTTGGTTCAATGCGGAAGTGAATAAAACACATTTTATGCACCTTCAAAATGGACTGTCATTTTTTTTTCAAAATGGTCTGCTATGGTTTTGAGCCCCTCACTTTTTGAAACGGGAAAGAAGAGAAGTTCACATATGTCTACCTATGGAGTGAAGAAAATACAGCTTTAAACTACCTTTTAACGGGAAAATATATTCTGATAAATAACACTCTGATAAGAAAAGAAAAGTATCTTATAAGAAAAGCCGTGGATAAAGATTACACCACTTAATTAAACCATACCTGTTTAGACATTTCTTAAGGCCTTTTCCAGAATTTTGAAAGTACAGTTCCTCAACATTATTGTTGCAGGATGCATGCTTAAACTTCTTGAGACTACAGTAAATGGTGTCGAATGTTTTTAGAGATAAAAAAAAAATCATTACCAAACAAGAATATTCAGAAGAAATGTGTTAATAAGATTAATTATTTGTATTAATAATGTAATAATAATTCAATAACATTATTATTACCTATTATAGCGCTGCCATTGAAATACTCAAGGCCAGAGGACACGAATTGTGACGTCATCACTAATCGACCGACTTCTCACTACTGTTGGAATTCACACTGAAAATTTTTGAATAGCAATTTTCTTTTATTTTGTTTGTGGAATATCTATCATCTTATAAAACAATAATAACTATTTAAACTTACTGGTGAGAATTTGGAATACCCCAATAAAAAATCACCCAGATGCGGCAACACTGTGGAATTTCACATCTGGTTGTTTTTTTATTTAGGTATTCCGAATTCTAAAAGGTAAGTTTAAATAGTTATTATTGTTTTAGTAGATGATAGATGTTCCACAAATAAAATAAAAGAAAACTGCTATTCAAAATTTTCCGGCGTGAATTGCAACACTAGAGAGAAGTCGGTCGATTAGTGATGACGTCACAACTCGTGTCTTATGGCCTTCAGTATTTCGATGGCAGTGATTATAGAAAAAATGTTATTCTGCTTTAATCTGAAATATCAGAAAAAATAATCATATTTATATTTTAATTCAATAAGTAGATAATCTTACCTATAGCTCATTTCTGGAATAGTACAAATTCCGCTTCTTTGCACATCTTTATTTCCAAAACAAGAGCCAATGAAGTTTTTTCATGGTGATAACCGAATTCAGTGGATTAATTTCACACAGAATCACTCACTTTCACTTCAGAAGCAATTTCATTGTTCCTCAGTATAATCATTTAATCCCTTGAGGGGTGCCGGTATATATTATATACCACCTACGATGAATAAAGTTTTACACCAGAAAAAAATTATTAAATTTTATTTTTCTAACTTTGGTGGAAAAAAGCCGTAAAATTGCTTTTATTATTTTGAAATAGAATCTTTCAAAGATTCCGGTGTGAATTCAACATTACAGGAACACAATCACTTGCCCCTCAAGGGGTTAAACCTTCTTTCCACGGTTGCTACTGGTCAGTGAATTTTTCAGGAACAATAACAGCATTTTTATTTTTTAGAAAAACTCCCCATGTGTAATCGCGCGTTTGCATACGGCGAGTTTTTTTCTATAAGAAAATACTGGTATTTTCACCGAAAAATTTCCTAACCCATAGCAACCTGTCTATCCCCTATTGCTGAATAATATTCGATAATTTCCGACGGTCTCATCAGGTAAAATAAGTTCACTAACTCTTTCGGTTTCGATATTTTTTTTTTTTTTTTTTTTTTTTTAGAAAAACACTTTTAGATTACAAAATATTAAACATAAACTTCCAAATCGCAAAAATTAAGATTTACCGAAATTTACTTAATATGTTATTTACTAAAATCTAAGAAATATAATTATTTTACGTACTATTAACACATTCACGACAGGAACAGTGTTGCCAGACGGGCTACTTTTTTAAAAATCAAATTCTTGATTGGCACCACTTTCTTGAATTCGTAAAATGCGCCTTGTTTAATGACTTATTGATTAAGGCAAAAACAAAGGAAATGATACCGTTTCAAAAGAGCGGTGCTAATCACAAAATCTGAATTAAAAAAAAAGTAGCCCACTGGCAACACTGGACAGGAAACGAGAATTCTCCTTTTCAGTCAAAACACATCGTTGTTTAAGGGCGTGGCTTTTACTTTTCAGAAAATGCATTTATATCATGTTGTTCATATTTTTTAGATTGTAAGACATTTTATATTAAATTCGTACATTGAAAAATATTTACCGACGCGTAAACTTGGGAAAAGTATCTAGAACAGATTTACAAAAGACTTTCAGAACAGGGAGGAGCTTCTACTGTTTTAAAATTCAGATTTGATAAAAATTGCCCGTCGGCAATGTGTTAATATGACAATAGTCTATGGAAGAATTTGTGGTGATGTTTGGGAAGTAACGTATTACAACAGAATTAAATAAACATAACATCTTTCCACTATTTTTATTTATTTTTTATTCATAATAATTGGTTTGGACCAAGAGCAGGGATGAAATTTCTCCGCTTTTTTGCATAGATAATATTAGAGAAAATGTTGTTCTGTTAACACTAGAACGCCCGGAAATTTCACTCAAGTTTCATAAAAATATTTGACACCAGAATTTTTATTTAAAATTATTTGATTTATTTATTTAACGTAAATCTGCGTGGTTTAAATTTAATTTATTTTATGAAAGAATTTCTGGTTCCAGTTGACATTAATCGCAGTATTTTCCGATTAAATAGAATAACATTTTCTGTAAGATTATACTGGTGTGCTAAAAAGCGGAGAAATCTCATCCCTGCAAGAGCCGTATTTTTAAATTTAAAGAATGGTACACATATTTGAAATGAAAGAAGCTGCAAGGATATCAATAGATTTAAGAAAACTTAAAAAAAAAAAAAAATTAAATGTCGAAGCATAAATGAAGTAATAATAGTAAATCTATAAACTAGAAATACTGCATGCAAGTACTAACAAAAATTATTTTTGAGACAAAATAACAGTCAATGTAAATACATCTCCTATTATTAGGTTAACAAGACTCGAGCTTGTTAGACTCAATATGCGCCTCAAGTAGTTATACATAAAAACATTAAAGTATAACAGCGCTTCACCCACAGAATTTTTATTGAGATAAAATAATAATAATAATTCGCTTATCAATAATGATTAGCATTTCTATAATGGCAGTGCTATTTTTAGAATTTTCCAATAAATTTTCCTCAACTACTAAACGCTTTTGAAAATACTTGCACTATATTAAAACTTTTAAACATGATCAATACCATTTTCATTTGAAACTAACTATGCATGTCAAAAACCCTATTTAATTAAATTTCAGTTCTTTGAATACCGATAGAAAAAAAAAAATTACATATTAAAGAATAATTACATATTTTTACATTTATTATTCCTCTTAGCTTTTTCTCCCTTTCTGAAGCTTGCATAACATCTAGCTGACAAAAATAAATAAATAAATAAATAAAAATGGTTACATTACTTAAAGTTAAACTGACAATTTTATCTTCAAAAATTTCGTCAGTTAAATCCTTTCACTTTGTTTTTTAGTAAGATTTATTTTTTTTTACTCTGCGCTTAGTTATTTAAAGCTGGTAATTTTTTTCGCATCAAATGCAGAAAATAACAGTTATTAGCTATTTTTTTTATTTGTAAGTTGCAGTAAATGAGATTTAGAAATAGCATTTAATTAAGACATTTTTAGAAGCCTTAGGATTGTCACGTATGAAATGAGCAAAAAATCTTACTTTAAAGATAAATATATTTATAACCCTTAAATGTCCTTCGCTACAAGTTCAATTAAACATTATTTTTCCTTCATTTTGAATGAAAAGGTTTTGATGAAATTTTGATTTATTTTACGACTACTGTGTTAAGAAAAATATAGAAATCGTGAAAGTTTTAAGTATTGTTGAAAAGGTTAGTTTTGAAGTGTATATTATGCTGCTATTTTAAAAGCTGCAAGATGTGCGGATAATTTCGCAAGCTGTAAAATAAATGAACAGTTATTTTTATTTTTAGTTTCTTCTTTTAGTTAACAAGTTTTTAGATACAGTATTCTTTCTCACTTATTTTTAGACGTCTGGAGCAAATGTAATCAACCGATTGAGATGCTTTAGATTATTCAATAGGGCGTTTTATGCAAATATAGATGAATTTCTGCTTATTATGCATAAGAGATCATGGGTTTTCGAACGCGTTTACTGAATACTATCATTTATGTATACAGGATCGGTATACAGGGTTCCACAGGTACGTTTTTTGAAAACCACTATTTTTTAAGAAAATTATTTGTGGTAAGTTTTCGCAACTACACTGTAAAAAAAATCAGCTAAAATACGGAAATAGTACTGGATATCGAGACGCCAGTACCATTTTCCGTATTTTAATGGAAATTTTTTCCCGTAAATTCCAGAAAAATTTACTGGCAATCGAGGTGCCAGTGCTATTTCCGTATTTTGACGGAAATTTCCCCCCGTAAATTCCAGAAAAATTTCCGTTTTTATGGAATTTACGGGGAAAATTTTTCGTTGAAATATGGAAACAGTACTGGCGTCTCGATTGCCAGTACAATTTCCGTATTTTAACGGAATTTTTTTTTACTGTGCATTGCAAGAAAATCGCGCTTACAGGTAAGTTTCTATGCGAAATTTATTAAGAAGATTTTTCTTTGAAAAAAAAAAAGTAGTGTTAAAAAAAACGAACCGTGTAGTAACCCTGTGTATAGGTAGTTACAATATAGGCTATTTTCATGAGTACTTGTAGTGTAAGTCTCATGCTATGATTTTTTAGCTACCAGTATTTTAGAACGGAAAAATGTGACTTATTTTATGGGAGATACCTCATTAATTGAATAAGGCCAAGCAAACTTTACGAAAATAACGGTGGCCAACAAGCATAGCAGTTATCATCTATTTGACTTACACTACAAAACCCCATGGAACTAGCCTATGAGGAAAAAAGTACAAACGTTTCTTAATCTAGCAAAATGTAGTATAACCACGAACGAAAATATACAATAACCTCGTCCGAGTTACCCATTATTCCCAAATACGTTCTTTGTCTTTAGAAACCCCCAAAATCAATATATTTTCAATATTTAAAGAAGAATTTATAAAATCAAAGTTTCTTCATAATTCCCAAATATGCTCTTTGTTTTTAGAAACCCCAAAAACCAATATATTTTCAATATTTAAAGAAGAATTTATAAAATCAAAGTTTCTTTTGACGTCACTGATTTTCGGAAACGCTTCCGAGTAGTTTTTATAGTGTATTAATTTGTTTTATCAACCAGAATTCAATTCTCAAGTATACATTTTCATGTTCAATAAACATGTTTTACAGACAAATATAATAAATTAACAGCTTCAAGATTAATCTTAAAATTAACCCTTTGCACTCGAGAGGTGACTATCACTCAGCACTAGTGTTACCAGGTTTCCCACGTATAACAGGGTTCCAAATGCTCTGGACACCACTAATTTCTTACAGTTTATTTCGCGATCTTTAATCGCAGATAATTCTGCCATTAGATAAAGCGAAGAAAATTACTTTAAAATACTGGTGTCCAGAGCATTTGGAGCTCCGATTTACGTGGGACACCTGGCAACACTAGTGTTGAGTGAGAGTCATCACTCGAGTGCAAAGGGTTAATATTATTTTGTTACACTTACATGTTTAAATTCAACAACGCCGCTGAAAATGTTTAACACTAGAACTACCGAAAGGGCATAGCCGGATAAGCATTGGAAACATGCCTTTCAATCAAATTTCCTGATTTTTTCCCTAGATGTGGCTACATATCTGACAATATATTTCCCTTATTATCACCCTATAAATATTGATATTTAATGAGATAAAAATAATTTTTCGATTTTTTAAAAAACGTATTTTTCAAAAACTGCTGCGCGGAATTTCATGCCATTAACTGAGGATATATAGATACCAAAGATGCATAACTGGTATTTTTTGTATAATTTTCTGTTTATAAAAACTGTGTGAGATAGTGAAATAAAAAAAAAAAAATAAATAAAAATCATATCTTATGGTTATCCGAAAATTATCATTTTCTTGTAAAAAATTCCCCATATGTGCCCGTATATTCTATATAAATGCCGAAAGTTTGCGTTGGGTACTACATATAAATATTTACAAAAATGTATATTAAAATTATTGAAACTCGTTTTAAGGCGTTGTTTAGGGCGGGGCTACCCAACTTCCACACCCGAAGAATTTATGAACAAAGTCAGCAGGCAATATGTCAACTGATGTATTTTAGGTTCCATTAAGCATATAAGCCATGTTTTTCAACTTCATGTTCATTTTGATATCGACAGCGTTGAGAATGTTGCTCATGTGTTCATTAAAATTTAAAATATACAGCAACTCTGTAACTGTTTATTCCAAAAATTCTTCGGGTGAGGAAGTTGAGTAGCTCCGTCCCAAAAAACGCCTTAAAATGAGTTTCAGTAATTTTAATAAACATTTTTGTAAATATTTATATGTAGTACCCAACGCAAACTTTCGGCATTTACATAGAATATACGGGCACATATGGGGAATTCTTTACAAGAAAATGGTAATTTTCGGATAACCATAAGGTATGATAATTATTTTTTTAAATTTCTATTTCGCTATTTCACACAGTTTTTATAAACAGAAAATTTTACAAGAATTTCCAGTTATGCCGCTTTGGTATCAATATATCGTCAATTAATGGCATGAAATTCCGTGCAGCAGTTTTTGAGAAAATCCGTTTTTTAAAAAATCGAGGAAACATTTTTATCTCATTAAATATCAATATTTATAGGGTGATAATAGGGGAAATATATTTTCAGATATGTAGCCACATCTTGGAAAAAAAATCAGGAAATTTGATTGAAAGGCATGTTTCCAATGCTTATCCGGCTATGCCCTTTTACTCACGTTTCATAAAAATATTTTACACCAGAATTTTTATTTAAAATTATTTTAATGATTTATTTAACGTAAATCTGCGTATTTAAAATTTAACTTATTTTGAGAAAGAATTTCGGGTTCCAATTGACATTTAATCATATGGCCGGAGTTGAATCGACTCCTTCCGGGCGTTCTAGTGTTAATACATTATAAAAACTACTCGGAAACGTTTCCGAAAATCAGCGGCAGCAAAAGAAACTCTGTTTTCAAACTTTGTTTTCTGGTGTTTATTTCGCCATCTTTAATCGCAGATAATTCTGCCATTAGATAAGGCGAAGAAAATTACTCTAAAATACTGGTGTCCAGAGCATTTGGAGCCCCGATTTACGTGGGACACCTTGCAACACTAGTGTTGAGTGAGAGTCACCACACGAGTGCAAAGGGTTAATATTATTTTGTTACACTTACATGTTTAAATTCAATTACGCCGCTGAAAATGTTTAACACTAGAACTACCGAAATTTGAGTCAAGTTTTATAAAAATATTTCACACCAGAATTTTGATTTAAAGCAGTTTAACTTTATTATTTAATGTTTTTCTTCTTTGTATCTTTTAAACTTATTTTATAATCAAATTTCTGGTTTGAACCGAAACATATTCATATGGTAGTCGTCAAAATGACGGCTCACAGTAGTTCTAGCGTTAATTGAGAATTCGTAGCATCCTAAAAACCCATATTCGGTTTAAGACAATCGATTAACACTAGAACGTGCGGAAATTTTATTCACGTTTCATAAAAATATTTTACACCAGAATTTTTATTTAAAATTATTTGACTGATTTATTTAACGTAAATCTGCGTTTTAAAATTTAACTTATTTTGAGAAAGAATTTCGGGTTCCAAATGGCATTTAATCATATGGCCGGAGTCGAATCGACTCCTTCCGGGCGTTCTAGTGTTAATACAGTATAAAAACTACTCGAAAACGTTTTCGAAAATCAGCGGCAGCAAAAGAAACTTTGTTTTCATACATACTTCTTTAAATCTTGAAAATAGTTTGGTTTCTTGGGTTTTATTGGTGAAGAACTCTTTTCGGGTTGAATAAGCATGAGTAACTTGGAAGATGTTATTGCATATTTTCGTTCGTAGTTACATTTTATTTCCGTAGATTAAGAAATAGTTGTCTTTTTTTTTTTTTTTTTTTTTTTTACAATATATAGACAATATATATTTCATGACAGAGCAACGAAAAGTTTTATTTAGTGAAATATATAAAATTAAAATGTTTTCACAAAAAAAAAAAAAAAAAAAAAAAAAAAAATGTGTAAAGAGGCTAAGAGAGATAATATTTGTGAAATAGAACAATTGGGTTTCATTAATACGAGAGAACAAATATGAACAATATTTTTAGCACAATTAATTTAATTTTTCACGTTTCTTCTTAAAAAGGTACTTATTTATTTATTTTTTTTTTTTTAAAAGGAAGTAAAATAAATAAATAAAAATATAAAATGTTAGACTAAATGTTCTATTTTAAAATCTGCAATTAGTAAATTTTCTGATAGTAAAATATTTTATTTTAAAATAGTGTTTGGTGGCACATCAGTGAGTCTCTATATTGCATCCCAGTGAACTGCGATTGAATTGGTTAAATATTTTATTAAAAATGTTGATAACTAAATGGAATCTTTTGAAATAAATTTTTCTTTTTCCAATGTTAACATCTTGTTCTGATAGAGCAACGAAAAGTTTTATTTATCGAAAAATAAAAAATAAAAATTTTTTTGCAAAATTTTTTTTTAAAAATGTGCAAAGAGGCGCTTAGACATAATATTTGTCAGATCGAAATATTGGGTTACATTAACAAGAAAGAGCAACAATCATCAAGCATGAAAACAATAACATAGATGCCAACTTTTACGCTTTTTTGTTACCACTAAAATGTAAAAAAAAAAAATTCTTTTTATCTAATCGGCAGATTTTATCGTTTAAATAAGACTACATTTACTGCTAAATTTTAGTGGTGGGAAAAAAAGCGTAAAAGGTGGCAGCTATGCAAAAATATTAAATCAACAGTAGTTTCTTACTGCAATTAATTTAATTTTGCGCATTTCCTTTTAAAAAGAAACTGCTATTTAATTTTTTCCAGTAGAAAACAAAATAAATAAATAAAACATAAAAGGTTAGACTAAATGTTCTATTTTTAAACCTGTAATTAGTAAAATTTTCTAATAGTAAAACATCATTTTTAAGTAAATTAGTGTTTGCCGGCGCATCAGTGAGTCTCTACATTGCATCACCAACGAACTGCGATCGAATTGATTGAATATTATATTAATAATGTTGATAACTAAATGGAATTATTTGAAAAATCTTTTTGCTAACGTCAACATCTTATTCAGTGAACTGACTTATCCCAGAGAAGAGCTTAAAAGAATGTGTTATTTTGGCCATACTAAAAGCTCAAGTTTTCTATGCTTCATAAATTCAGTAATGTACTTGGGCTAGTGCTTTCGATCGTTATTATGCTGGGATTGATATTAGGATGTAGTTTTCGTGTTAGAATAGAATAGCATTGTAGTAAGTAATGAATGCGATTTTATAAATAAATCGATTTATATTTCCTCTGATTCGAACTAGGGGTCCAGGCCCATCATGTTAAAATACCTACAAAATTTAATATTATTGCTTTCAAGCATGATGATTAGTATTTGGCAAACTTACAACCTCCAATTATTCTTCCGTAAAATGTGGTTTAATTTTACCCAGATTAAACTATTAATATTATTAATTAATTAATAACTATTAATAAAAAGGAACTGACATATCTTTAAATAGTGAAGTTTCAACTGTATCCGCTTTCGCAAGGGCTGATTACCTCCGGTCAAAGCTTCCTCCAGTAAACTTATATAGAAATTTTCTCCGTATTAAAAGGCGTATATTAATGCAAAATTTGAGTCATAAATAATGGTAGAAAAAGATTTTCATTTTAACTGGTGAAAGTTTACTTTTGCGGTAGTCAGGCCCTTCGTTTCTGCACAGCTGCCAACCTCAAACTAATCTTCCGTAATACTTGAGTTAATTTGACCCTGGTTTAATACATTTCAAACCAGAAATTTTTTTAAGAAATGAAAATAAATATGTTTCACGTAGAAACCTGGAATCAAATAAATAAGCATTCATAAAATAAATTTTCTAGTTCGAAATGTGGTTAATTGGGTTAAATTAATCCAGACATTACGGAAGATTATTGGAAGGTTGGCAGCTATGTTTCTGCCATATTGTGACAACCGGTGATGCAATCTGACTGTTTTACCTGTCAAACTGACACCAGAAAGTATTCGTGAGAAAATATTTCCATGAATAAGACGCTTGATTAAGACAAAATTTTCTGATCAATTATACTGATGGGAAGTTTGCCTCAGCGGTATTTTGAAAATGTCGATCCGATTTTAAAAAAGGCAGCCGCCATCTTGTGACAACCTCCTCAGTTACTTCATTTGCAACTGGTAGACAGTACACTATATGTCTCCTTATCTTTATTCATAACTCCATCGATTAAACGCGCGTCGAACCAGATTTTTTTTTTTTTATATCTTTGTTTATTTAATTTCATGTTTCCACATGGAACTCATTAGATTTTATTTCTAAAAAAAATTCTGGTTTGAATCGTGTTTAACCCAGGTCAAATTAATCCAAATTTTACAGAAGAATAGTGGAAAGTTGGCTGGTATGATTTGGTACTGGCTGTCTATTTGGAAATCTATTAAATGACAATAAGTTAAATTTGTTTTATGAGTTCATAAAATCCTAGATCAATTTTTCTCAACTGACGCACACTGTGACGAAGTACCTTTTTTGCAGACATAAACAAAAAGGTTTTCAGTGTTTATCTAGTCGGTTCACAATTCCCAATCACGACAATTTTATTCAGTGTTTATTTTATAAATTTTTTATCAAAAAAATTCACGTTTTTTTTTTTTTTAAATGTAAAAGTATATTATTTTAATGATGTTGGTGCAGAAGCATGTTTTTACGTGGATTTTTATTCAATCAAACACCGCTAACTACAAAAGTTGCATCTGGATGCAGGTAATCTCAACTTTTTTCACTCCTCAAATGTCTGCAGACGAGAAATGTACCAACGATTTTGCTAAATATGGCGGAATCTTGACAAAATTTTTGAAAATTCAAAAAAATGCAAAAAACAATACATAGGTAAATAATACATTAATAAAAATAAATTTAGACTCGGAATATTGCTCACAAATCGAAAAAAACATAATTTACAACGATATAAATTACGACTTACATTTAACACTAGAAAGACGGCGAGCGGTCATTTTGACCGCTACCAAATGAATACATTTCGGTTCGAACCAGAAATTTCTTTATAAAACCAGTTTAAAAGATACAAAGAAAAAAAACTAGTTAAATAAATAAGTTAATAGTTTAAAATAAAAATTCTGTTCTGAAATATTTTTTGCAAAATTTGAGCAAAATTCCCCGTCTTTCTAGTGTTAAAAAAATTCTCCAATTACTCATTTTTAGTTTTCACCTGTTTTCCTACTTTTCGGATACATTTCCTTCTAAAAACGTGGCTAGACCAGGGTCGCAGCATATAGGACAAATTCTATTGTTCTTACCAGTATATTTTATCAATAGTCCTCATGATATATTCCTATCGGATATCTTATAAAAATGTCTCTTGAAGATTATTGATAAAAAATACTGGTAAGAACAATAAAATTTGTCCTATATGCTGCGACCCTTGGAGACGGTATGTAAGGAAGAAAAAAAACGTGGTTTCTCATATTGTGGGACTTATAGAACAACTCTACATAATTGACAAACCATGGGAAAATACATGCATTTTTCACCATTGTCGTAACAATATGTCGTTTCGGCACATTGTGTCATGCGTCGCTACAATTTTAAATTAATTATAATAATTGCTGTATTTTTATTATTTTATTTTATTTGGACCATGGATTAACTGAAAACAGAATTAAGTATATTTCTAGGTTTTTTTAGTCTAAAATGACATAAACAAAATTCAGGGAAAACCTCAATTAAGTCAGACTTAGAAAGGTAGCGGTAGTAGATTACTTTAATTTTCACTGTACATTTACAAGATATATCCTCAGAATAATATAATTAAGTGTTTGAAGATTAGCAAAATGCAAGATAATTCTCAAAATTCTAATCACTAAATAATCCACCGTTATAAGAAGCTTGTAAGTGGTCAGATGCTTGAGTTAGCATTTATTGACTCCATTTCTAAAAATCTAAAATACGAAGATTAACTTGAACATATGAGTTTAATAAGTTTTTTATTATTGTTAATCTATGGCATATAGATTTTACTCTTCAACTGTTCTATTATATTTGCTGCTCTGTTGCTTTTTCTAACATAAATGGAATAAGACTGTAATATTGTCATTTTAACGTTAAAAATCTTGGCGTGCCATTGGCATTCTTATTAAATTTACAATTTCTCCCTAAAAATAAAATAAAATAAAATAAAATAAAAGATGATAAATAGTGCGTTAAATTATACATCATTTGTGTTGTTTTGAAAATGGAATCCAGAACCTTCTGTTATATAAAGATAAATGGCGTTTTTATCGATCATTGTCCATGCAATCCATATGATTGTAGAGGGGCAGAGATTACAAATGAAAAGTTAATATTTGTGACGTCATTTTCTTTTACTTCATTTTCATTATTACTGTCAGATTTATGGACATCTCTCATAGGCAATCCTTTTATTCTGCAAATAAGCATGGAGATTTTTTTGCGGCAATTTATTGAAAGCCTTTTTTATTACGCTTTTTTTATTAAGTTGTAAGTGAATGCCTTTTCGAAATAACTTAAAAGTACTTGCAAATCTTCCTTATACCAGCTATTACGTAAGAACTGTTAAAATATTATGTTTTACTGAATTTTATGCTTTAATGAATGCCTATACTTAAATAATCTTTATTCTTTAACATTTTAAAGTAGTCACATACATAAAAAGAAAGAAAACAATGACGCAAAAGACATCTCTGATACTTTAAAACAAAATAACATGTCAAAATACATTTGCACGCAAGATACGCAAGATTTTCATTTGATACCTAAAACATGCAAAAAAAGTTGTATGTCTTCCTTTGGCTGTTGTCACATAACACTAAACGATATTCAAAATGTTTGTTTTAAGAATGTAAGTATACCACGCATAATAATACTGAATTTCTTCTTATCAAAACACTTTTGCGCACAACAGTATCTACTGCTTTAACCCTAGATCTACCGGGAATTTTATTCAAGTTTTAATAAAACGTTCTACACCAGAATTTTTATTTAAAACTATTTAACTTATTTATTTACCTTATTTTTGTCTGGTTTATATACTTAGTTTATTTTAAAGAAATTTCTGGTTTGAACGAATATTTTGTATGTACCTGTCGGGTCCAATGGACCCGTCTGGTAGACGGAGGGTTAACACCAAATCTACTCCTATTTTCAGTAAATCAATTCTGTCGCAAGTAGCGCAGTGATCGGTATTATTAAAAAAAAAAAACCCATATTTAAAATTAAATGAAAAAAAAAATGAATTGAAATAAATTACGTTTATTAGTCATGCTTACAAAAAAAAATAATATATATAACTGCGTACAAATATTTGAAACCTGTCGTGACAAGTTTTGTTTAAGACTTTTAAAAGCAATATTTTGTAAATATTATTCAGCTTTAATGTTCGCATCGTTTTTCGAGAAAATTAAAAAGTGTTTCTTATTCGTAAAGGGACACAACTAAAATAAATGTGATATTTGATATATTATAATGAATTAATCACAAGCGCATCTCATCTACGATTAACGCACAATTTAAATATCTTTCAAAACGTCCGAATTAGAGAAGTTTTATCATTTTTCGTTTTTGATATTACACAAACTACTGTTTAAAAATCTTTAGATAATCGAATGGATAATAGTTCATATTGAAGTAGTATGTAAGCTATTTTTGACTCTAAATATAAAAGATTTGAAAAATTTCTAGATCAATAGAAAAAAAAATTGTTTTGATGCCAGAAAACGTTTTTCTGATTTTTTGAGTTCTGTTATTTTACGTATAAGCATGCGATAACGTCAAAATGCAGGTGTGCCTAATTTTAATAAAACGTGATTAAAATTCAAAATAATATCTAAATGAAATGTGACTATTTAGATGAATTATGAATTAATCACAAGTACACCTCATCTATGATTAAAACCACATTTAAATATCTTTGAAAACTGCCTAATTGGTGAAGTTTTAACATTTTTCGTTTTTGATGTCATACAAACTACTGTTTAAAAATCTTTAGATAATCGAATGTAATATAGTTCATATTGAAGTAATATATAAGCTATTTTTGACTATAAATATAAAAGATTTGAATAATTTCTAGATCAATCGAAAAAAAAAATTATTTTAACCCGTTCGGGTCTGGCGTACTCGGTGTTGCCAGATTGGGGAATTTTTTGCCCCCAGATTGTTGATTGCCACCGCTTAAAATTTCTGAAAAATAAGGCGAATTATACTATTTAAAAAAAAGTGGTGACAGTGAAATAATTTGAATGAAAAAAGTCCCCAATCTGGCAACACTGGGCGTACTATTACTAGTACATGCCTTTTCATTCAGCATTATTTTGCCTGAACAATTACTTTTTTGCTATTTACATGTAGTAATGGTAGTATATGTCTATGTATTTCTATTATGACTTCATTTATGTTTTGGCATTTAGTAATAATAATAGTGATACCAGTTTTCTTAATTCTCTTTGCACCATTGGCGTTTCTTTTATTTTAACCCTTTATTTACTGACGTTACTTATAAGTACCATTAAAATAACCTGTTGTAAAAGTAATTTAATACATCGATTAGTTGTAATACAATTTAGAATGAGTTAAAGATACATTACTTTATCTTGTTCCAAGAGCATTATTGGTTACACAAAACAAAAATATTTTTAAACGGATAATATCTTTTGCCTTTGCATCTTTTCAACTTTCTTGGCGTTGGGAGGGGGGAGGGATTTTCAATTCGGAAATATTTCTATATTTCTAATGTAAAAACATTATATTTGTACATTTCCTAATTCTACAAAATGCTAAGAAAAATATTTAAAATAAAATATTTGAATGGGGTTATAAATATTGCACAAAATCCCTATAAATTCAAATTTAATTAATCCTTCTAAATCCTTCAACCCTTCTAAAATTCTTCTAAAATTTATTAAATGATTATGTAAATCTTCTAATGCAGTTTAAACAATTCACAAAAAATGCATTAGAAGATAAAAATTTCATGAATTCATGATTCAGTACTTAAAGGGTTAAACATATATTTCGCTCTTTAAATTTAAAATATGGGTTATTTTCTGAAGGTATCATGTTTGAGTAAACGCAAAAGTATTTTAAAATTGTAATATCAGTTAAATCCTGTTGTAATACGATATTTTCCAAACGTCTTCATAAACTCCCCCTTAGGCTATTCTCATGTGAATATGAATAGAATAGTATGCAAAATAACTACATTCGTTAGATTACAGAAAATGGCATATTCGTTAAACTTCAGTAAAACTATTTGAATAGCTACTATTAACATTACACTGAAAAAAAAAATGAACTACTCAAAAATGAGTAAATCGATGTACTCATATCTAAGTGAGTATGTTTAGATAAGAAATGAACCTATGCTTTCTAAATTTTGAAACATCAAATATTATCAAACCCAAACTAAACGATAATATTCTACTTTATAATGGTTTATTTCATTCATGGCGACGTAAAAAAATTTCATTAATGTAAATGTTAAATTATGCACAAATTTTAAAATAGTTTAACCCCCTGAAGGGCACCGGTATATTATATATACCACTTAGTTTTAATTCCCAAATGCCACATTGGCACCAGCATTTTAAAACTAAATTTTAATTTATACTATATATTCGAAGAAACGCTTTTAGTTATTTCCATATAAATTTTCTTGCAAATCCTGGTGTCAATCAATCACTTTACCATTTTAGCAACCAAAGTGCTTTGCCCCTCAAGGGGTTAAAAGTGCTTGAAAACAATGCTCTTATCATAAAAATATTTTATTTGGGTATCTTGATAATAAGTTAGCTATTTTTCTTTAACAAATAATCAGATGTTTCGTGTTAAGAATTTTGAATAGGAAATAAATGTCTGTACATTTGTACATTAATCTGTAGTAAACGGGGGGGGGGGGGTGTTCAGAAGAGGGTCTGTACATAACGTTTCATGTTTGAACACATCCATGGAATCAAAAATGAGGACACGTGCTTCTCAATTTTGAGTACATTTGGATCGGAGCTATTTTGAGTATGTGACGTATTTAAAATTGAGTATTTTTACTCAATTTTGAGAATCCATTTTTTTAGTGTATTAACGCAAAAGTAATTTTTTACTCAAAATTGAAAAATATCGGACCCGAAAGGGTTAATGCTAGGAAACGTTTCTCTCATTTTTTGAGTTGTGTCATTTTACGTATAAGCGTGCAATAACGTCAAAATTACGTGTGCATAATTTTAATAAAACAGTTAGTTCTTCTTCATAGTTAATAAAATACTCACGTTTATATATATATATATATATATTGGGTGTCCCAGCTAAGATGTTACAAACTTCGAGGGGAGGTACGGTACACCTAGACGACTCGGAATCACATAGGAATGCCGGCCGAAACGCCTTCCGAACGCAGTAAAGGGCGTTGAATCATTGTTGCTAGTGGGCTGCTTTTTTTAAATTCCAATTTCGAGATTGGCACCATTTTTTTTAAATGGTAAAATTCCCTTTGTTTTACACTTAATTAATATGTCATTAAACAAGGGGAAAATTATCATTTCTAAATAGTGGTGCCAATTAAGATATCGGAATTTAAAAAAAGTAGCCACTGGCAACTCTGCCAAGGCCAAAGATCAGCTTTGTGTGATCCAGCCTTTTCAAAGCCCAGTGTTGCCAGTGGGCTACTTTTTTTTAATTCAGATTTCTTGATTAGCACCAGTTTTATGAAATAGTAAAATTCGCCTTATTCAATGACATATTAATTAAGGCGAAAAGAAGGGGAATTTTACCATTTCAGAAAAGGGGTGCCAATCAAGAAATCTGAAATTAAAAAAAGTAGCCCACTGGCAACACTGTCAGTGCCCTTACTGGGTCAGGAAGGCGTTTCCGACCCGGCATTCCTATGTGATTCCGAGTAGTCTAGGTGTCCCCTACCTACCCGCGAACTTTGTAACATTTTAAGTGGGACACCCTGTATATATATATATATATATTAACGGTTATATTTCCCCAGCTTGTGAGGGAACATTTGCATATCTTACAGTTGTACAAATGACCTTTCATTATTTTTTCTAGAATAAATGCTCTTTGCATCACATAAAAAAATTCATTGGTATTCATTTGCGCTAAAGATTTAGCGTGGTAATGGTAAAATATAAGATCAAATAAAAAGGTGAAATAATGTAAAAAGTAAAAAAAAAAAAAAAATCATTATGAAATATTTTTAAGTTCAAAATATTTCACGCATCATAAGAAAACGTTTTTAACATAAAAAGTTGAAAAACATTCTACAAATCTGAAATATTTCTTCTGTTCTGTATTTTAGATTGTTTAAATATTTTTGATCGACTTTTTGTTGCATATAATTAGAACAAATAATTTTCATTTAGTAATAGTGTTAATACACTTTTTAAACATAAAATATTAAAATATTATGCAACAAGTGAAGAAAAACAAACGAAGAAAGTGCTTAAATAAAGGTAGAATGATAAGAATCCAATGATTTTTAAAAAGGTTCAAGGGAAAAAAACAAATTATTAAATAAATAAAATACAAAGAAATATGATTCTTAAACCTTTTTTCTTTCTTCTTTTTGGTACATATTTATCATTTACCATTCTAAAGCTAGTATTAAAAAAATAAGATATTAATAGGAACTATTAATACTGAAAAGAAAAAGAAAGAAAGAAAAAATAAAGGAAAGTAAAGGAAATAGAAAAAGGAAAAGAAAGTTCGAATCTTTGTTCTGACTTGGATCTTGGATGCACTTAGAGGTTTGAAATGTTCTTTATCCCTTTATGTCTCAAATTATGAATTCATGAAAATGTCATCTTCTAAAGCATTTTTCGTGAATTTTTAAAACTACATTAGGAGATTTTCACAATCATTTAATAATTTTTAGAAGGATTTTTTAAATTCAAATTAATTAATTAAATTTGAATTTATAGGAATTTATATTTGAATTTATTACTCCCCACAAATCTTTTATTTAAAATATTTTTTTAGTATTTTGTAGAATTAGAAAATGTACAAATATAATGTTCTTACAATCAAAATATAGAAATATTTCCGAACTGAACCCCCCCCCCCCCCCCCCCAATCTCTCAACGTCAAGAAAGCTGAAAAGATGCAACAGGGAAAAGTAATCATCCTTTTAAAAATATTTTTGTTGTTTTGTGCAGCCAATAATGCTTTTGGAACAAGATAAAGTAAAGTATCTATAAACTCATTCTAAATTGTATTATTAATAATCGATGTATTAAATGAATTTTATAACAAGTTCTTTTAATGGTACTTTAAAGTATCGCCGGGGTATAAAGGATTAAGCTGGAGATTCCGGTTCGGTCTTATTAATACACCTTCTTAAAAATGGCAAAAGGAAATCGTGGTGTCATCATGCCATTAAAACGGATAAACTCAATGAAAAAAAAGTCAAATTTGTTAATATGCCTATGTCTTAAACTTAGGAATGTGCAAAAATTCTTATATATAAGAAAACAACTGAAAATTAACGCATAAAAATACGGCAAGATAGTTATTTATAAACCTTATAAATAATTACTATAAATTACTATAAACTATACAATAAATTACTATATAAAGACTTTGTAAATAAGTATTTTGCCACATACTTATGTTGTTATCTACAACAGATGTCACCAACTACGCGCCCGCGGGCGGACCCTCGCCCACTAACCTATTTTCTGGCGTTCATGAAGCATTTATGAATTTAAATGTATAAATACTGCTTTTAACGGAAATAAATAAAAGGTTTTCAGTTTGTGCTGATTTTTTGCAAATAAAATGTGTTGTAAACTAAATATTGGAAGCCTACCTCGTATTAAAGAGGTACAGCATAGAGGTCTGCACGGGCCCGGCCCGGTGTAAAAATTAAAAGTTCTGCCCGAGCCCGGCCCGGCCCGTTTACATTTTTACAGTTCTCGGCCCGGCCCGTACAAAAATCATTGAAAACAGGCCAGGCCAGGCCCGGCCAGGCCTTACTCAATTTCTACAAATAATTCCGTTTTTTCTAGACATACAATTAAGATTCTTTGAATGAATACTACATATATATATTTTTGGGAACATTTTACTGTATATTTTAGATTACTATGGGTTCGCAAACCAGAAAACACACAATACATTAACGAATACTTTCAGTGTTTTAATCATCGTCTCTACAGACGTTTCAAAATCCAAATAAGGATTCATTAAAAAATTAATGTAGTTTAGAATAAAGGGTTAAAAACATGATAACTTTTGAAGCTGTATAATAAAAAGTAGATTTGTGAAAATATTTCTCTCATTTTTAAGGTTTTTCTCGAATCCAAAGAGGTATATTTCGACACATTTATGAGTTAAATTCTTTTCGAAAACGCGTAAGATTGGCAGGTATTCTTATTCAGAAACTATGTAAATGCCGTTTTTTTTCTTAGATAAAAGCAATATATCTTTCAGAAAATACTGCCAAAGTTAGTGTTTTGAATCGAATTTCCGGAAGCGATAGCACAGGTAAGGAGAAAAACGTACAGTCACGGACTAGAATCTCTTATCTCAGTAAGTAATTTATCAAAAATGGAAAAAGCTATTCGATTCCAAATGCCTTCAATAGTCAGGCCTGTCAATTTTATGGCTTTATAGTTAAAAATGAGTCAGAAAATGTGCCTGAAAGTTTTGCATTGTTAAGCAGTGAATATTAGAAACACCTTAAAGTATCTTTCAAAGATACTGTTAGCAGAAGTTTATTATCTCTATTAATACTTTCACAAAACATAATGCCTGCCCTGCACATCCTGAGAACGATTAGGACCAGTTCCGTACCGGCACGAGTCTGCTGAAAAAATTAAACTTGAGCTCAGACATCATGTAACTGTACGATGCCGATCTCTACGATGGACACGTTACATTTCTGTATCGATGTTGTTAAACTCGCATCGGCTCGTGACACACATTTATACTTCTCGAGAAAGTCATATTCATTGAAAACGGGTTGTATTTTATCTGTTTTACTTAAATTCTTATATTGGGCCGAAAAGCCCGATTAATTTTTTTATCGGCACGGCCCTGCAGGCCCGTTCAATTTTTTTGCCGGCCCGGCCCGTTTAAAAATTCGCCTTCATTTCGCCGGCCTCGGGCCAAGCCCGGGCCCGTGCAGACCTCTAGTACAGCATATTAGGATATTCGTTTCGTTATTTTTATCTTTGATAGTAATGAAGCAAATTTGTCAGAATGTACGTGAACATTTTCCTAAATATACATATTTATATCGATCTGCCATTTTTATCTATGGCTGTGTATGTTTATGCAATGTGAATCCCACATATATATATAGAAAAATAAATATGTGTATATAGGAAAGACTGCGCCCACGGAGACCTTTATTAATTTCAAATGCGCTCATGCTAGTAAAAAGGTTGGCGATCCCTGATCTACAATATTCTTTTTGCATAAGAAAATTTTCCCCATTTTTGATTTTTGAACACGCGTTTATAAATTATTACCTTTTTAGTATGATACTTTTCACCAACATAACAACTTTGATCATAACATTTTTTATTTGTTTTTATAAAGCAAAGAATTAAACACAAATAAACCTTGTTGAACCAATTTTATCTTTTCCTCTTAAGAACCTGTCTGACTTGATTAAAATCCTACAACAGTTAAGACACAAACATGCGCTATTACGAAATAATACCTCTAGTTTTCCAAACGATGATGCAAGTTCTAATCCAGATCAGAAAGAGCTGATGCAACCGTGCTTGGGATTTTTCAGAAAGTTGAAATTTCTGAAAGGAATAATTATTAACCCATTTGCATCCGAAAGGTGCATTTCAGGAATTTCTTTTTATTCAAAAATTCCCAATTAATAGCAGAAATTCTGAATAGTAATTTTGATTTATTTAATGACAAGCGCTTTGTGATTACATAAAGTAAAAATTCTTTTTTCCGGAATGTCCGGTATAGATTCGGAATTTCTGAATTAAAAAGAAATTCCTGAAATGGACACATATATGCACTAATGATGCAAATGGGTTAAAAAACAAGAACGAATACTTTTCAGAAATGAGACACTGTTCAAGATTTTTTTTTTTTTTTTTATGTCAACTATGCCATCATGCGCTTAAAATAAAAGAAAATTTCAAGATTTTTTAAGCTTCCGATACATTTTCTCTCTAATATAGCATCCAAATAGCAATTAATTTTAATTGTTTAACTTTTCTTATTATATGTAAACAGAAACATATAACAAATATTTTTTCTATTTTTTGGAGAAAATGAAATCAATGAATCCGATTTATTATCCATGGGCTATCGACAGCTGTCTTATTTTTTGCATTGCTGAATTGAATTTCAGTTTTAATATTCTTAAAATATTAATTTAAATACTTAGTAGTTTTGAATTTCTGGCAACAATTAGTTTCAAGTGTAAGACAATTGCAACAGTAATTACAATAGTTTAATTAATTTTGCGAATTTATTAAAAACTCCCTCTGGTGGCGAAATTCTGAACTAATTTTTTTTTCGCTAAAACAAATTTCCATTGTTTTATTACGTCCGTCACAAAATTTCACAACTTTCTGACCAATAGTTTCGTATGTAGCCAACTTTAAAGTAGGGGTCGTTTAATTATGGACATCCTGTATAACATACCAACCAGCCAACAACTTAATCAAAAACGATCAACTTGTTTTAAATGCATATATTTTGCCTTTTTCCTCATTAAACTGCATTACTTAAATTTCGCAAGATCTTATCAGACAAATTAAACTCAGGTATTTATTTTTATTTTGGTATTTAATTTAATAAAAATGTTTTATTAAATAAAGTCACTCTCTGGTGAAATATCATTGTATAGACATAAGATGAGCGTGAGCAATAAAACTACTTAATTGAATAATTTAGTTTAAAAAGGAAGTACTTATCGGTTTTGTTTGGTCACGAAATGGTTGAAAAATGATTTAGATACCAAAACCCGTTTTACAAAAAGGAACATAGCTTTTATGACAGTTGCCTATAACATATTCACCAAATGGGAACTCAATCGGAAGCTTGTTTTGAAGCTTATCGTGTTCACTGACTCACATATATACATACATGCCGACATCATAAAAAACTCAAAATGACCTCCACGGTGCCTGAAAAGTTGAAGAAGTCCTTATATACATGCATACATATGGAATAGTTTTAAAAATAGCGAAAATGGATTCAGGGTACCTCAAAATATAAAAATATACAAAAATATGCATAATCGGGTTTTTATCATGTTTACTATACTTTTCTTACACTTGTATGTGTCCAGAAAATAAAAAGAGTGGTTTTTAGTGGATAAATATATGCAGCTTTTGTAATGTTCATCCATGCATGATTTTAGTTCAAAAGAAAAGAAGAAAACTTGTTTCTAATACCACTGGGACTTATAATAAAAGGAAAAGTGCCCAGTTAAACTGATGGCATTGAACTCACAGGCTATTCACACTAATTGTATATTATACTTTTATTTCAAAGAATAATGCCCTTCGAAAAATAAATTAATTGGAGATCCCCCCCCCTGTTTTAAATCTTTTTAATTAACAATGAGTCTCCAAATCTCATCAGGGAAGCGCCTTATCAGAATAAACCGGTATACCAAATTTGAAGCAAATCGGATAGAAAAACCAATTTATCTAAATTAAAGGGGGTATTATCCCCCCGTTCCTCTTTTTATACTTAACCAATGAACCTCCAAATCTAATCAGGGAAGCGCCTTATCAGAATTAACCGGTATACCAACTTTGAAGGAAATCTGACCAAATCGGATAGAAAAACACATTTTGTCTAAATTAAGGAGTATTAGTCACCCGTTTCCCCCTTTATACTTAAACAACGAACCTTCAAATCTAATCAGAGAAGCGTCTTATCAGAATTAACCGGTATACCAAATTTGAAGCAAATCTGATTATTCTGCATGAAAAACCCATTTACCTAAGTTAAGGGGGGATTAGCCCTCGTACACCCCTTTATACTTAACCAATGAAGCCCCAAAACTAATCAGGGAAGCGCCTTATCAGAATGAACCTAGAAAAAAAATAGAAGCAAATCGGATATTTCTATCAAGAGTTATCGCGTTACGTACATACATACACGCGTACATACGTACATACAGAACCTGCGGGCAGATTAGCTCTCAGGCTTTGATAGTCTTTGAGCTAAAAACGACTGGCCAATGAGACGATCTAAAGTCATCAGAGAAAATTTGTGTAATTACTTGATATATTTAGTTACTGGCTATTGATTTTTCTGTAATAGTGCATGGAGGTCAAGAATGTACAGATAAACACAGACTAGCATAAAATACACATAAATGTGCGTCACAAAGCTTAAAGACACAGACACATATAAGCAATCTATGATAAACAGCTGTTTTCCTGTATAAATCAGCGAGTCTTGCAATCTAGGGAAGAGTTTGAGAACCAAGTATTGTGTAGTTACTTCTAAACCATTGGGACAGCAGCTTGTGATCTGTGATCGTTGTCTTCCCATTTTTGGTGTCTGTGTTATACTGCTGTGAGACACATGTGTCCCGTTGATAGTCTAAGAGCAATTTGCAGTCAATATAAATCGATATCTTCGAAATGATCTAATATCTCGATATAAATATTTCAGCTTTATTCTTTTGAAAATGTTCCTTTTTATATGGGGAATTACGAAAAATATATTAAAAAATAATAAATAATTGCAAAATAACGCATAAATTAGGACATGGATAAATGGTGAATTTATATACTTCAAGAAGTTATTTAAGTCATAAAAATAACGAACACTGAATAAGCAGACTTGAACACAAATATTTCTGTTAATTGCGTTCGTTTAGAGTTTAACTTGTTAATGCATGCATAAACTTTTAATGAGAAGAGCTTGAAGAATACCAAGCGGAAATTTTTTTTGAAGGCTTTAAAAAAATGAGTTAATAATGCAAAGACACCAATGTTACGCGAAGACACTTTTACTTTCGAAACCGGCTCCAAAAATGAAAGTGCCCAAGAGAAAAAAGAACTGTAACCAACATCCAAAAAGTACGAAAGTACCCGGTTAGACATAGATAGGACTCCCACTTGGTCCGTTTTTTGAACACCACTTATTTTCAAAGAAACATCTTCCTGATAAATTTCGTAGAAACGTGCCAGGAAGCGCGTTGTTCTTGCAATTGTTGCGAAAACCTACCATGAATATTTTTCTTCAAAAATGCTGGTTTTCAAAAAACGGACCAGTGGGAGTCCTGTATAGATCTCAAGTGTCCTGTGAAAGAAAATTTCACTTATAAATATTAAAATTCAAACGAGACATTTGAAAAGAACGTTGTCTTCGCGTTTCTACCACAGACTCTATAAACACATTGAAAGCTTGCAATCTTTTGTAAATATGCGAAAAATGTATTCGTACAAAAGTCACTATAAATCAAAATCTGCTCACAACCAATTGGAAGTTACTCTTAGGCTACGTCTTATATTTTGTTCTTCGCAAAATTTTCGCTTGCGAGTTCTAATTTCTACTACCAATCTATATAAAGCGTATTTTTATGTTTCCCGCGAGCCATTTGTTAAAAATATTTTCATAATGTGAATTATTTTCAATGAGGGAAATAAATAAATTTCAGAAACATGTGTGAAATTATTTTATTACACTTAGATAAAGTACTATAAAAAAGTATATAATAAACACACACAAAAAGCAACTTGCCTTGCAAGTGAGACTTTCTTCATCAGATTGCAATTTTTTACTGAGCTTATATGGTGTATTAAATAAGTTAGTACTTTATGTAGTGTGTTAGATATTTTTTTGGAGTTTTCTTACTACAATAGCACTTATAGACGAATGTGTGTGGGCATTAGCGTAGCAATTTAAAAATTATGCGAGGGAGGGGGGGGGGTGGAGGCGGGCTCAAATCGTTTCTAACTCAGTATGGTCAAAATAACTACACAACTGAGAAAATCAATTAGTGATAAAGTGTCTCATTAATAATTAATTATGTAGATCAATTAATAATTAATTTTATTCATAATTAAAAATGTGCATGCGCATTATTTCACAGTAAATATTAGGGAATAAATTAAATTTTACAATTTTGTGAAATATGATAGCAGAGAACAGGATAAATATTTCATTAATAGTACTTAAAAAGAAGAATTATATGGCCCCGGGGCCTTTTTGCACTCCCCTTCTTCTCCCTTACCCTCGGGCAGAACAAATATCTACCAATTCCAATGCTATGGATTTTGAAAGAAAATCCTTTTTTGCTGAACTAGTATATTGTAAATTTCTGGTAACATTCCAAGAATTCTGAAAGCGATCAGGTATATCATTTGCCTTGTACAGGAAAAACTACGAGTAGAATGAGACGGATTTGAAAAAGGTAGCAAAAAAAAAAAAAAAAGTTGGAAATTGCTCGTCAAACGTGGCAAATGAGGTGCGTTCGTACTATAACTAGTTTTATAATTATTTTTTGCACCCCATATTGTACTGAATGTATATTTTTTTGCACTTCATAAAGTGCATAGTCTGTAACATCATAAAAATGCACTTCCAATAATTCTTTTCCCATTTCCCGTAATGTAACGGATCACTTTTGACTGTCCTGTAATTAAACTATACATCCGATTTTCCTAAAATATGAAATGGCTCGACAAAATTTTGCAACAATTATATCTTTAAAATTTCAGACCATTCGGAAGGCTGTAACATCATTAAAATGCACTTGTAATAATTTTTTCCATTGGCCGTAATGTAAAGAAAAACTTTTGACTGTGCCTGTAATTAAACTATACATCCGATTTTCATAAAATTTGAAATGGCTCGACAAAATTTTGCAACAATCATATATTAAAAACTTTAGACCATTCGGTTGGGTAGTTTTTGCTCTGTTATATGCGGACAGACGGACAGACGGACGGACAGACGGACGGACTGAACGACGACTATAGGTGCTACGTATTTATATAATTACGAACGCACCTAAAAACGCTCTAAATCATTTTTTTCACGGTTTTTAAATATATGTATATTTTTAATTAATATAATTTAAAGTTCACTTTAAAGGTGGCACTAGAATCTGGCGGAAAAAAAACTTGATTTCTAATGGGGGGTGGGGGGCGATTTTTCTACGCCCCTGGATGAGTAAATTAAACTATACAAATAGTAAAAATGTATCTCTCTAAAGTAAACACACATGAAAAATTTGTAAGAGTTGGAGATGGTATTATTTATATAAGAAAAGAAGAACCTATATATACCTATTTCTTCCTACACGTTTTGAAAAGCAGAATATTAGCGCATATACATTTTACCAAAAAATAAAAGTGTTAGCTATCGTTTATGCTTAAGCATTCTAATAACGTAAGACAACACTTCATAAAATACAGTCGTGGAAAAAAAAAGTAAACACCCCCTACTAACTCCTCAACAAATCATTGTAGAAGAAAGTTACTGGTACCGAACGATTGGAAATAAAGTCTACTTTTAAATGATGTATATAAAATTTTCTTAGGGGGTCATCTACATATTAAAACGAATCCAAACTTCATTTTTTTCAATGGCAATACCCAATTTTAACGAGATATTTCAAATCTTCGGTTCAAACTATGCCTAGACACCAAATTTCAAGTCATTTGAATGATAAGTTTTTGAATTATAAGCATTCAAAATTTAGTGCTTCTAATGTTAAATTACATTTTCATATTTTTATTTATATCTCCCGAAATTATGCTCCTAATGTGCTAATTTTTTTTTTGTAGTAATAATACCAATACACCCAAACATAAATAAGCTGAATTTGCAATTTTTATAATTTTATGATATGAATTATGAATTATTAAAATAATATTCGAAAAAAATATGAATTGCAACCTACAATTTTTTTCATGGATTTAGATTTATTAAGTCCTGCTTTATGGAAATTCAAAAATTTCACATTTTTCTTCCAAATAGTTTTCAAATTAAGCTTAAAAAACGGCAAAATGATGGTTTAAGGGGCCGTCTATGATGGAAGTGAGTAGACATTTTGAAATTTATTCTGCTGTACTGTAATCTAACACGCTTCATTGACTCCTTGAGTGGCGTTTCTGGTGCCTTGATCAAGGAAGGGGCTCTCGGTTAACAATCCAGTACGGAACTTCAATTTGGATACAACCCTTAAAATACGCTCGTTTTAAAATAATTAATTTCTCGGAAACTTATGGTACGATTTGCATAAAAATTCGTTTTTAGGCTAATTGAAGGGTGTAGAGTTCATTTATGCTGTCAGAATTGGGTACTGCTATTGAAAAAAACAAAGTTATGGTTCATTTTAATATGTAGATGGCCCCCTAAGCAAATTTTATATACACCATTTAAAGTAGACTTTATTTCCAATCGTTCGGTATCAGTAACTTTATTCTACGATAATTTGTTGAGGAGTTAGTAGGGGGTGTTTACTATTTTTTTTCCACGACTGTACGTATGTTCTTACATATGACTTTCCTTCAATTTTTTTTTCTGTAATGATAAGATGCCCATTTTACCATATGATCTTCTATTCTCTTCTTTATAAAAATGATCATTTCAAAAAAGTATATATTTCTTTTTCACTGAAATATTTCATTAAAGGTTAATTATATGCTAATTATATGCTAATATAATAAGGCTACTTATAATGTTTCATGAAGTTTGTACTTTAATTTGCTCCGAGATCTTTTTCTTGTCGTGTAAACATGTTTTTCCGAAACTCCAAATTAATATAGCGTTCAAAATTCATGCATCGAAAAATTGTGAAAATTAAAAATTTCGTAATTCAGTTATATTATAGTAAATGCCATCTTGAATTTTTCTGATGAGGATCCTGAGTTTTAGATCTTTTTTTTTTCTTTTTTTTAAGAGATGGTGTTTCTAGAAAGCATGGCCAAAAGCGAAAAAAATAGCGTACAGTTCTGTCAAAAAAAAAAAAAAAAAAAAAAAAAAAAATTGCTTTTAAAATTGAACGCAAATAGTAGAAGTTCTGTGAGTAAACAGCAAGATTACGAATTCTGAGATTTAAAAATTCAATAGAAATTTTCTTATCATTAAAAATGGTGTATATTCAAAGGATTGTATGCACCTTGAAGTAGTAATCAACATATCTCTCACTTTTTAAAAGAGCACAATACTTATTTGAAATGGTCCATCAAATTTAAGAAAATTTAAACTACAAAATATCTAGTTAAAATGTTTATTCAACGCACCTTGAAATAGTAATCAACATATCTCTCACTTTTTAAAAGAGCACAATACTTATTTGAAATGGTCCATCAAATTTAAGAAAATTTAAACTACAAAATATCTAGTTAAAATGTTTATTCAACGCACCTTGAAATATGCACCTTGAAATAGTAATCAACATATCTCTCACTTTTTAAAAGAGCACAATACTTATTTGAAATGGTCCATCAAATTTAAGAAAATTTAAACTACAAAATATCTAGTTAAAATGTTTATTCAACGCACCTTGAAATATGCACCTTGAAATAGTAATCAACATATCTCTCACTTTTTAAAAGAGCACAATGCTTATTTGAAATGGTCCATCAAATTTAAGAAAATTTAAACTACAAAATATCTAGTTAAAATGTTTATTCAACGATACTATAATATATTTAATTTTGCTACCATTACAGAGTGATTAAGGTAATGATTAAAATTTTAAATTGAAAAAAGTTTCTTAGTAAAGTAAAATTATTAATTAAGTATAATCGTCTAAAATACTATAAAAATGTATAGAAAGAGGGATGTCATTTTGAAAAACAAAATAATAATAATTCGTTATTTTATAAATAGTTAATAGTAATAATAATAATAATAATAATAATAACAATAAGTATAATAATAAGTATAGTAATAATAATAATAATAAATATAGTAATAATAATAATAAGTATAATAATAATTAGTTATTTTATTTAAGCTGAAGCAGCGCAACTACGACAATAGCAGAAGATGGGCATATGTCTTGCTTGTGCTTCAGTTCGCGCCAACTTTTGCATTTATTTTGTTGTAAGTGAGAAATAAAAAAAATCTTAGAAAATCGCTTAAAATTTTTGTCCCGCTCAACTAATTCGGAAAAGATAATTTTGCTCCTTAATTAACTTTAGATTACATCTCAGAGTTGTTTCTTTTCTTACAGAGAAGAATAAATAATCCTCTTTATATGACATGCTAGACATGCGTATAACAAGCGTCACGGACTACGGATCTCTTCTACACACTATTACGATGAAATCATTGCGTCACATAGCGTCATTCACATAAAACGTCCAAATATTCTGATGACATTTTTCATTCTTTTTGGCGAAATCGGACTCAATATTGGCGAGTGACAAGGTTATCACTGGCAACCATGGGATTTGAACTTATTGTAGCAGCGGGTAGTTCAGTTGTCATTCAGTGCATAATAATAATGAATATCGTAGGTCTTGCAATACATGCTGTATAAATATTTCCAACGTGGTAACTTCAAAGGAGAATATTCATTAACGTGACGAGGTTAAAAAGTTCTGGGTCATAGTTCAACAAACAAAAATGAGAGCTTGCAAGGTAATGTGTGCCTTATTTATTTTTTTATTTATATTTCAAACCTTTATAGGTACGTAGTTTATTTTTTATTTATTTATTTATTTTCTTAATATATAAAATTATGTCTTCAAAGAAAACCATGATATCAGTGAAAAGTTAATTAATAATATTATTATTTTAATGCATCATCTTTTTTTACTTAACAGACGGAGAATTGAGTTGTTCATTTTAATTTTTTTCCATATTTTGTATATATATATAATAAAATCCCCATATAAAAATATGTTTCATAATACAGTAAAACCTCCCTGTGCGACCACCTCCATTAAGCGACCACCTCCCTGAACGACCATTTTTTCATAGAACGAAATTTATTCCATTAGGCTCAGTACTAATTTTACCACTATTCAGAGACCACCCCAGCTGAACTCCCTCCATGAGCGACCAATTTCTTTGAAAAAAATTAAGCAAATTCCGTTTTTTCCTGGTCGCTTAAAGAAGATTTTATTAGAATAATAATTCCGGTGAGCACATTATTCATCAAACTTCTAAACTAAGTTTAGAATTTTTATTTATTCCGGTAACGTTTAAGTGTTTTAACCCTTTTGTGCCTTTTTAGGCAATGAATTTAACTCTGATGACAAATTAAGGATGACGGTCAATAAACTCCCCTGCCCCATTCTGTTAGGAAACACTCAAAGAAATAGATAAATTAATGAAATCGTCATAATTTGTTCCCGTCCAAAAAAAATTGCATTTATTTACTGAACCTCGAAAGGACTTGGAAATAAAAGTTAAGAAGATAAAACCGTAAAATCAAAGCAAACGTCAATGTATTCATTTTTTAAACTCTACACTAATTAACTAATGTAATTAACTTTTGTTTTGATACTTAAATTTTCATATTTTTTCCTAATGGGAAAAATAAATTTTAGTAACATTAATTGCTACCTTTTTTCAACAATTAAAATCTAGATTTGAACATGACCTCCATTAAGAGACCACCTCTCGGAGCAACCAAGTTTTATTAGAACGTAACGCGGTCGCTTTAGGGAGGTTTTACTGCATATAAAAAAAGTGTTGCTTCGAATAGGATTATGATAAATAGTGAAATATTCACAGAATTTTAATATAAAAATACGTCCTCATATCATATAACAGACTGAAAGTTTAATTGCCTTTTTTTTATTGTTTCATTTATTTTTATTCCTTTACATCTATCCTTTAGATATAGAATAAATATTTTTATGCATAGATTTATATTGTTGTAACATGAAAATTTTAAATTAATTTTTTTTCTTTTGCAAAATATAAAATCATTTATGATGTAAAATTATATTTTCATCAATAATCATTTTTTAATTCGTTTTAAAATTATTTACAAAAATGTTTTCAAAACAAAATGTACAAGTAAACTAAGATAAGCTATGTTTTGAAACTATAAGAAATATCTAAACCTATCTAGATACCTTACTGCAAGCTTCTCTTTAAAGAATACCATGAAACCTCATTTCAAAAGGTTTATTTTAAAATATGCATCATTTTTATATTTAACAGATGAAGTATCCAATCATTAATTATTTTTTATGTTTGCACTATATAGAATTTCTAAAAACAGTGCGCAAATTTTTACGAATTTTTTTTTTTTTTTTTTTTTTGAAAAACAAGAATTAGTACATGGTGTAAAGATATTTTTCATCAACTAATATGTTTTGCTTCTCTTGAAAATGCATCTCAATTTAAACTGTTTAAAAACATGCTTTGCACCAATCATCAAAAGAAATTCAACACTGCGTAAACACTATTCTAATAAATAATTCCAAATAGTTTTGATTCTTCTCGATAGGTAATATAATATCTCCTGTCAACTCATGTATTTCTCTTCACGCCCTTGGCCACTTATGTGGACGTTTAGTTTTTTATAATTGTAATTACCGTCAATAATAAAACGAACAAAAATTTTATAATAAATTATTCACTACAGAATCTCTCAACAAGAGAAGTAAAATTTTTCTGGTTTGGCTGTATTGATCACATAGCTGCCAACTCTTACGCTTTCTTGTACCACAAAAATGTAACCGAAATTTTTGACATTTAATCGGCACATTACTGCGATTAAAAAAGGTAAAATTTGCTATTAAATTTTTCTGGTACAAAAAAGCGTAAGAGTTGGTAGCTATGTGATAATGTTATTTTCGATGTACAGTTGGAGATATAAAAAAAGGCAGTAATTTTTCGGCTGTCAGTGTTGTGCGATTATTTGAACAAATCGTTAATACTTGATAAAAATAATTTCAGATACATTAAATATATTAAGTTTTAATAATTTAAAGAAGTGTAAGAAAGAAATTTACTGTTAGTTTTTTTTTTTTTATTTTATAAGAAATCATTTCTCTCATGAATTATCATAAAAGCTCAGCGGCCACAAATGTGGTCGTTATTTTTATTTTTATTTATTTATTTATTTATTTATTTATTTATTTTTGCGTATGTGTGATTTTTTATTGTTTTCCCATTTTGTTTTTGCTTTTTGAATTATATTAATATAAAATGAATAATTCGCAAAAAAAAAAAATTTTCCCATAAAAAATCGTTCCTGAAGAGGTTAAGTTATTAATGTATCCATCAGTATCGGTTCGTATACATACTTGCCAACCGCCTGCTTTTTTTTAAAACGAAAAACGCATCTCCAATTAGAAAATTTATTAAATTAAAGTTTGCTGCTCCGAAGTGGTAGTTAAAAGAAAACCTACATGCTTTAATTGATTAAATAAAATTTCTGGTTTAATAAAGTATGTTTTCTTGATTTTAAAAAAAGCGGGAGGTTGGCAAGTATGCATTGTTTTTTTTAAACATATTTGTGATTGTTGATTTCTGCTGGAAATTTATTGAAGAAAATATTATATTTTTCTGTTAAAAAAGAGTTAAATTAGGGGAAAACGTAATTGATTTTGCGAGCAGAAGCCAACTATCGTTTAAATAATATCTATAAAATATTAATTAACTGGCTATTCATTATTATATAATTGATAGTAATTTAAAGTTCGTGTTCTGAGCAAAACTGGGGTGATTTTGCACCACTTTTTAAATAGCGCAAATTTGCCTGGAAATAGAAGTTGAGCCGTCAGCTGTTAGCTCAGCTTTCATTGATGCCCTGAAGTCAACAAGAGTTGCATGTAAAGTTAAGCCAAAGCTTACGAGAGACTTTTGCCAAATTTCATTCATGATAGTTGCTATGCATACATGTTAAATACGATGAATTACGTTTTATGAATTTTGATTACTTTTCCTCTTTAATACTGAAACATTCACTTTCTATAAGTTTTATGTGACGCTATAGGGTAGCACAATGACTTTTACGTAAGGCTGTATTGTTCCAAGACATTAATTTGTTGTAAATGCAAAATAACGCGATCCTATGGTACTGGTGTAAGTGCTTAACAAAATTGGTTGTATGTATATTTTTCAAAATTTAATGTTGCTTCTTTTTATTACATCTTTACGCTCTTTATTAAATTTTATAATTTTATTAATGGAAAAGTCTTTAAATTTTGCTGATCTTCATGGTTTTCTAAAGCTATGAATATTTCACGTTCTCCTTTATATATACATGCGTACATATAAACACACATATATTATAATTTTGTAATATAATTTCCAAAAATCAACACAAAATTTATATATATATAACAGGTTTGGTACGCCTTAGGGTATTTGAATACCAGATATCGCATAAAGTAATGTTTGCCTTATTTCATGAACAAATTCTGTGTTAAAATATGGAGACCATTACTTTCCGAGAAATCTAGTATTCAAATCCCTTGAAGCGCACGAATCACAATATGTATTTGTGTATAAATGCATTTTAAAATAATAATTGTTGCATGCATAAAAAAAACATTTTTTAAGTATTTTAGAAATGTTAAACATCGGAAGGCTAAAATTATTTGAAATTATTTTATTTTATTTTACTTTAGAATTTCTTATCTTGAAGATTTTAAAAAGACTGTTACATTCTTATAAAAAATATCTGGAGCAGTATATAAACAGTGATGAAAAATTATTTTCATAGGTTACAATAACGTATACCTTGGATAGCGATTAGCGATGTAATTATATTTTTGTGCGTCTGTTTGTATCTCTATATTAAAACAAATTGGTGAAAAACTTTATTATTTATATTAAAGAATATATTTCAATAAGATTTAAAAGTGGCTACATTAAAATAAAAAAAATTCTAGAGCTCGTAAACTATGCCAGCATAACACATAACTGTTAAAGTGAAAGATTACGGTTTCCGACACTTGTTATTCACAATATTACGTAATTAATACACCAGAAGGAATATTGCTCTGATGAGAAAAGTACATTAAGGGTTCAGTGAAAGAATCTCATAACACAAACTTTAAATAATTACAACCTAAATTCTAAATTTGTATAGTTTTTAAGAAATTTCTAAGTATTTTGTCTGTAGATCAGTTTTGTTTACTTTAAAAGAACTTAACAGTTTATGAAAATAATCACCATGCTCTGCTAAATGCCACCACTATCTTATTTTCGAAAATTCAAATAAAAGAAACATTTTTTTCTGATTTTTTTTCTAGACCCTTCATGCTTGACTGTTTAGTCTAACAAACTAAATATGCGTATTGCAACATTTTCAAAACTGAGTAACTGAATGCAAGGTTCGCACACTCCTTGGAATTTCCAAGGACTCTGGCACCACTATTAATGATCAGAAAATTTACATGTAATTTTTAAAATGTAGAAATCGTAACCACCGCCTTTATTCACAGATTTTGCTATAATTTTCTGCAGTGAAACGGTTGGAAAATACTGTTAAAATTTAGTGGTACAACTGTGCGAACCCTGTGAATGGAAATTTAATATTAGATTAAATTAGTTGAATGTTAGTAGAACTTTCTTTGTGAAAATAAACTATACAACCCTAATATTTTTTTTTTCGTTTATATATAAATTTAATGACAGAAATACATAATAGTCTTTGGTGTTATTTATAAAATTGCCTGTTTCTCTTTGCAATTTTCTTATTTATTTAAATATCAACGAAATTCCTATGTATTTTAGAGATAAATTTTACCTTTCTCTTATTTGAAAATGAAGAACGTAATGCGGATAGCCTTGAATTATATTTTAGCTTAAAATTTCAATTATCTATTGCTAATAACCGTGTTTCTAAAATTGATTTAGAAAAAAAAATTAGCTTCACTATGATTTAGAATTTTGCGTTGGTGTATTTTAACAATTTTAGTCAAAAAATAAACGTAGCAAATAAAACAGCTCTTGTCTAGATCACGACTTATTACTAGAGATGGGAATGCTCGGAAAACCCCCCGGAAAAGTTGGGAAAAAACCGGTTTTTTTTCAGGTTTTTTCCGAAGGGCTATTTTTCAATTTTTCCAAATTGGAAAAATTGAAACTTCATTTATAAAATAATGTAGTCAAAATTTTATAATTGCTACATTCTGATACTTTTATTTATATTCTTTTCATGTTTAGTGTCCCTCATGAAAACCTCATGGAAAATCTTATCTGTAAGCGGGGATTCTCTTTAGAAAGAACTTGAGTCTCTTAAAGGATCCTTCACAGTTTTTTCTCCTTAAAACATGTGACCTTTAAAAAAATTATTTCACTTAAAAATAGACATTTCAGAATTTTTTTACTATCTCCAAATTAAATCCTTCACAAACGTAATGATTTTAGAATTAAAAAAACCTGTTGTATAATAGCTGCAATAACCAATGAATCTATTATATAGCTGTTTATATGTACAAAGGGCAATAATGTCTAGATAAGAGCTTAAATATGTAATTTCTAATTTACAAAATTCCGATTACATTTTTTACATTTCATTCACATATTTTACAAATTCATAAGTTTTTATAAAAGTTCCAAATTTCGCAAAAACATGATCGTGTGAAAAAAAATCTAAGCAAATCCTTGGTAAGATAATTAAATGGAACTTCTCTGGTTAAAAATAGAAATTCATGTGCAAAAGTATTTCAATATTATACCAATAAATCAAAATGGTAAGATGGAAATTTTAATGTAAAATTTGAAACATGCATTTATTTTTATTCACATGGCTGTGATTTTTCACTATTTTTAGAAAAATTTCGTTTCATAATAACATGCAGTTGAAATTATGTATCTTTTTTTTTTCTTTTGTTAAAATATAGATTCTTAGAGTTGTCTAAATGTATTTTCAGAAAACATAAATCCATACAAACTTTGCAAAGAATATGTAAGCAAATCTCTGTGAAAAATCTATTTGAAAACAATTTTTAAACATATGAAAAAATCCACCCATTTTAACCCTCTCATACATACGGACCTCATATGAGGTCGTATAATTATTGCATTACTAAGCAAAACATTTTGAGCGTTTATTTATGGAGATTTGATTTGTGCACATATAATACCTAGCATACAGTAGAATAATAAAATTATTTTATAATGGTTTCTCATTTATCACAAAAAGAGATTTTTTGTGAATAATGAAAAATAATGAAAAATAATTTATGCACGAGAGGGTTAAAAGTTTAATTTAAAAAAAAAATACCACTTTCAATATTAAGGATCTAAATCTTACTAAAACACAGTTTGGGTTATGTTTGGAAAGCTGTCCAAAACTACATATACAGGAAATGAAAATTATAACTGTAAGGTGGGGGGAGAAGTAATATTGTAAAATAATACCAATTTTTAAACAATGGAAGATTTGAAAAGGATAATAATATTTATAATAATACCAGAACTACTATAATTTGTTTCTTTTACACTGGCATCCTTTATGAGTACTATGTAGACTAGATGAGATGTACAAAATACAGTTTGAAACTGCTTTAAAACTACAGTGATATTGGTTGAAACTAAAAATTTTTTTGTTTGTTTGTTTTTTAAATTAGCTCTACTGATATAATGAAACAAGTGCTACTGAAAAATCATTTCAACAGACACATGATATATTATACAAACACTGGTGTTAAATTAAGCAAGAAAAGCTGCTCTCAGAATTCTGAGACTGAAAGGATAAACTTTTAAAAGCTGGCTTTCTCTCTCTCTCTCTTTTTTTAATAACATATTCACATTTAAAGGGAGAATAATTTTTTTTAGTATGCAAAAATATTGAAAAAGTTTGTTATTGTATACTTTTTTAAGAAAATATAACTTATTTTTGAGAAACATTTATAGGAAATCAATTTTCCCATTTTTCCAATTTTTCCAGAAAAAAACTGGAAAAAAAACGGTTTTTTTCCGCCACTTCAACTTTTCCGGAAAATTTACATCTCTACTTATTACCAGACAAAACTTCTTATTTTTTTCTTTACTCTTTAATAACCTTAAACTTATGTATTAATAGAATTTTATTATGTTACTGATTCAGACGAATCTTATTGGAAAAATATATTGTAGCCAAAATCGCTTAATTGTTACGAACAGGTGGTTTTTAATGTCGATAAATGGAAATGTATGAAATTATTAGCATTAATCCGTGAAAATAAAATTGATAAACGTATGCATAATTTATAATTTTTCTCTTTTGTTTGTTTCCAAATACGGTCATTAGAAGTGTGACTGAATGACGCAACCAATGGTATGCAGTTCATAGAAGTAATATAAGCATTGCTCGCTCATACCTCCTAACTTTCCGGAGGATTTTTTCATGTCATAAATGAATAATTAGAACCATAAAAATATTTAATGAAGAATTTCTTGTTTCTATATGGGTATTTAATAACTTCTTTTATTAAATAAAATGTGTGGTTTTATGTGATTTAATAATAATCGAAATGTTGGCAGGTATGGCGTACGGCCAAGCAATGCTTACATTGCTTCTCTTTCGGCCTCAAGTTAATGGAAACAACACTGTTTTTTCTCTTATATAAATTTCTCTTATGCAATAGGTAAAATTATGTTCAGAAAAATCAAAGGTGAAACTATATATAACAATTAGGTTGTTTTTCAGTTTAATGGCAAAGTGTTGTTGAATTTTATGGCTAAAAGACAGGGTTGGGTTGGGTTGATTTTTGACGGCCGATTATCTTCACGAGGGATATAGGCCCGGGGGGGAGTGCCCTCCGTGGGGGTCTTTCTAAGGGAACCTAATCCGTATTTACGCATGGAAAATCCACGGCTCGAAGAAAACCACGAAAACTCCGAACGATTAGGCCGACGGGCGCGATTGGGATCGAACCCAGCACCTCCCGTCTACCAGCTTCGAGAGCAGAACCTCTCAGCCACTGGTGGGGCTCCTAAAAGACAGGACTCTCTGAATACTGATCGTACACTTCCTTGTTGAGTTTTCTCTACAACCTGTTGACGCTTATGCCTATGTTCTTTGTTCCTGTTTAACAAATAAGGGATCCGTAAACAGAAAATTAATAAAATTGATTGAGCCCGCATTACTAATTTCTACGCGGAAAACGCCTTCCGTATTTACAGGTGCGTACAAAACTTTAAAACAGAAGGAAAATAAGCCGTGGAATTACTTTCAGGTATAAAATGTTATTTTAAAAAGTTTATATTTTCCACAAAAAAAAAAAAAAAAAAAAAGATATATAATGTCATTATCGGCATAAAAGCACTTTTTATTTTAACGGTAGACTTCACGAATATTTCTTTTAGATGTATTATTTTCATACGCATATTTACGGTTAGAGTTAGATACCTCAAATTTTAAATAGTAATTCTCTCCTTTATTGAAAAGCAGACTTCTGTGATTGCACAAAACGAAAATCTTCTTTAAGTATAGTGGTATCCGGGAACTGTATTTATTTATTAAAGGTTAAATTTTAATAGATTCATATATGCATTACTGCGCAGTGTAGGGTTAAATGTTTCTTTTGTTGGTCAGGAAACTACTGTAATAATGGCTAATTTCGGTTTGAACCCCTTTGTTTTGTGTCTGTCAAGGCAGGTAGCTTTTTGAGATTTTTATAAAGATTTTTAAAGTTATAATAAGATAACTTTGTTTTGTGTCTGTCAAGGCAGGTAGCTTTTTGAGATTTTTATAAAGATTTTTAAAGTTATAATAAGATAACTTTGTTTTGTGTCTGTCAAGGCAGGTAGCTTTTTGAGATTTTTATAAAGATTTTTAAAGTTATAATAAGATAACTTTGTTTTGTGTCTGTCAATGCAGGTAGCTTTTTGAGGTTTTTATAAAGATTTTTAAAGTTATAACAAGATAACTTTGTTTTGTGTCTGTCAAGGCAGGTAGCTTTTTGAGATTTTTATAAAGATATTTAAAGTTATAATAAGATAAGATGATCTGTGACAAGGTGCTCTTTAATCATGTGAATAATATGAAGAACCATACTTCTGAACCATTCAGCTGGCACATTTTCAGACAAGAAAGAATCTCAGATATAACCAACAGGCTACAATGGTTTTATTCTTTAGCTTATCACAAGATGGAGTCCTTTAAAAAATTTGTAGACCACACTAGACTCCTTTTAATAAGTTCCTCTATTTTTACATTTACTTTGAAAATAATTTAAATATTTATGAATTACATTAATTTGAATTCTTATATTTCAATTTCTTTCACACGTAAGGTTTTTTTTTTTTGTTTTTTTTTTTTTAATCTAATGTTCGTGCTAATTTTATTTTCCATTTATTTATTAAAGGGTTTTATTTTTTAAAGTAAAAATTACAGAAAACTTATAAAATATAAGAACGATTCATTTAACATTTTGCAATAATAATAATAATAATAATAATAATAACATTTTAAAATAATACAGGTTTAAATAAAAAGAAACATATTTGAGAAAGATTTTATCTTGTAAGAAAATATCTTAAGTTAACTGCTGTCGCCACTGGTCCTCGCATTTAGTGTCGTTAATCGTTATTGTCAAGGATATTTAGTTTTAAAAAAATATTAAGAGTCAATCAAATTTTTTGGCATTAAAACAAAAACTTTTTGAAGTATGGACTTAATCATTCTAGCCTCCAAACGACTAAATTGTGACCTTCAGGGATTATATATTGTATCTTTTAAACTAAGTCTCTGTTTATTTCTCTAGCTGTGTGGTACATCTCAATACCTTGCCTTTATTGTAGGGAGAATGTATAAATTAATAACCCCTAATTGCATTGTGATGTAAATTTCCATCACCTTTTTATTTAATTTTTAATACATAAATTAAGTTCTTACAACCACTATATTTATATAGAAATATTAATCCTCTAAAAATTACAAAAATATGCTACTAAATAAAGTTACAAATCTATCTTAAGATTTTTGGTGTCTAATCCTTAATATAAAAATAAAAAACACAATTCTAAAAGAATAATTCATGCAATTAAGGGTTAAAATTTATTCTCTTTTATTTTCCAAATTTGAATTTTTATTAACTTCAGCAATTGCCGTAACTCTAAACTTTTAACCCTTAAATGCATAGTGCTGCGTATCTGCATCGCTTTTTATTTAACTTTTAATAAATAAATTAAGTTCTTAGCAACCGCTGCATTTATATAAAATAATTAATCCTGTAATAATTACAAAAATATGCTACTAAACAAAGTTGAAAATCTACCTTAAAATTTCTGGTGTCTGATCCTTAATATAAGAATAAAAAACACAATTCTAAAAGAATAATTCATGCATTTAAGGGGTAAATTTTTTCAAGCTGGTAGAATGCAGCTTTAAAAAAAAAAAAGAAAAAAAAGAAAAAAAAAGAAAAAAGAAAGAAAAAGGCGTTTGTTTTTCTTTTCCTTGTTTCGCTTTTTGCTTTTAACCCTGTTGCATTTAGCGTTTTAGTCTTGATACTTTAAATTTACGAAATTACAAGGAATTTAAAATGTTGTTGCATAACATCATCACCATCTTTATCAAATGGCACACGTTCTAGCATACATTTAGTTGCATTGCTTTAGACAGTATTACTGTGAAAAACTAAAGACGTTTTGTAAAATATTTAGGTAAGTTAAAAAAAAAAAGAAAGAAAGAAAAAAACTAAACCTGTGGCTGTACGATCCATGAAGGATCAGGGCCTACATTACGCAACTCTGTTTACTTGACCCTGGGCCCCGAGGTTCTATGCAACATGTGCCTCGGCCAGGTGGTGAACCTAACGCGAGATCCTTGGTATTTAGTTCCCAAGCAAGCTTGGTACTCGTTTTATCGACCCCAAAAGGATAAAAGGTTGAGTGAACCTTGCCCAACCGGGAGCAGAACTCTCGACCTGTAGCGTGGCAGACAGGCGTGCTGACCACTACGCTACTGAGCTTCTAAGTTATTTAAGTTATTTAAGTTAAAAATAGGATATTTTAATTGTACAACTTCTTATGTTGGGCAAAAATATCAGAAATGCTAGATTTCGAATGTGTTAAAGAATATTTTTAACACCAAAAAGACCGCGAGGGTTCATTTTGGCCTCTGCCATATGAATATATTTCAGTTCGAACCAGAAATTTCTTTGTAAAATAAGTTTAAAAGAAACAAAGGAGAAAAATGTTAAATAAATATGCTAACAGATTTAAATAAAAATTCCGGTGTGAAATACTTTTATAAAACTTGAGTAAAATTTCCGGTCGTTCTAGTTTTAAATAGCCGTGTTATATAAACGCATGAAAGAATAGGGAATTTTAGAAAACCTCAAATAATAAATATTATAAGTATTATAAATAATATAGTTTATAATAATATTATAAATAATATTACAACAAAGCTGAAAGGAACATTCTTTCCTTCTATTTTTATTATTTTTTATTTTTTTACTTGAGTATGAAGAATTGAAATTTAAGAAAATTTCCAGAACTTTAGTGAAGGTCCAGTAAGTTCAACTGTAAAAATGTTTCCAGCAGGGGAAAAAAAAATTATCTGATTTATTTAAATGATCCATTATAGCATCCAAAAAAAATGTTGAATAAAAATACTCTGCAAGCTATCTTTCTAGAAATTTATCATAAAAATTCTGAAACGAAATAAAATAGTTTCCAAATTTCCAGATTTAGAGAACATTAGCGGAAAGTTACACATTTTCGACACATTTTCTCAGGGTCTAGACAAAAGTCTAGTCCAGATTTTTCTCATGGGATCCTGTTTATGTAGAAATTGTGAGCGCGTTTTTATATTCGTTAAAAAATTCATCATAATTTTCTAATCTCAATTTAGCGTTATATTAGTATATCTGAGTTTCCTGTTTAGACAACTGAACTTTAACAAGGTCCTGTTTTTATGAACAAATACACAAAAGGCATTACATCTTTATACATAAATTTACATTTATACATATTTACCCTTTACATATAGCTAAATAATAGGTTTTTTGATGATTTCAGCTAATTTGTGACAGGTCCAATTTAATCATAAGATGATTAATGCGTGAAGAGTCCATCTTTAATATGAAATGTTTGTGAAAGATCCTTTTTTAAGAGAAATAATTTTGTGAAGGTTTTGTTTTAAGAGGAAAAACTCTATGGAGGGTCCTTTTTTAAGAACAAAAAATTATGAAGTGTAAAAGACTTCTTTCTAAACAGGTCCCTTATTCTGGTCGCTGAAATCAAATATTTAAACGGAAATTAATGAAATTAAGAGTATTTGTTCAGCAAGCCTGAAAATTTAATTTCCAAATATCCTTAATAAAATTAGGTTTGTTACTGAAAACACTGGAATGAAATGTTCTTCTTATTTCTAGCAATTTTCTGACTATAATAATGAATTTGCCATTATTAGCCCAAATGTTTAAAGGTGGCTCATTAATTTTGAAGAAACGTGTATTAAAATTCAACCAAAACAGATAGGATGAATGAACTAGTGCATAGCTGCCAAGTTTTACGCTTTTTCCCACCACTATTTTTTAACACAGAAATTTGTCTTATTTAATCATCGAAAACATAGAATAGAATTAAATAAGGCAAATTTTTCTGATTAAAAATAGTGGTAGGAAAATGTGTAAAATTTAGCTAGTGCCTTTTCTTTTTTTACAACCAAGTTCTCGCAATAAACGAGTTTAAACGCTGCTCATTTATTCTGTATGAAATTAGGATGATATTTGAAAATTTAATTAAATCAGGAAAAAAATCTAAATTATCACACTTGTAGAGGTAGTTTTGTATTTTTTTAATTAACAGTGTGAAATCAGTTATTAATTTTATATTTGTACTATTTTACATGCTTAAGTAATTGAATAATAAAAAAAACAAAGGCAGAATAAAATAATCTTTCTTATCATTTATTAATTATTGGCAAATAGAAAAAAATTCGGTTACTTATCTCTAAATATTTTAAGAATTTTTTCATTACGCACTCATGCTTCTCATCTAATTAAAACCATTGAACGAAAAATATTATCACTTGCCTTCTTTGCTTCTGAGAATTTTTTAAGCTTTATGCTGCAATTCAAGGCAACTGCAAAAGTCGGAGGATAGGTTATTATCTCACACAAGTCGTATCATAATTAACCTCTTCATCTTCATCATTTTTAGCGATGGTGTAGATGCAGTAATGAAATGCTATCTTTAATCAAAATCAAGATTAAAAAAAAAAAAAAAAAAAAAAAAAAAAAACGAGAATTTATTTAGGATTCTGCAGATTTTTTTCTTCTTATATCCGAGTTTTTCTCGTTATAACCAAGTTTTTCTCACTGTATTTTTATATTGGACTACCTATTTTTCACTAATTCCTCATTAAAACTGAGTTTTACAAACGAGTTCGACTGTATTAATTTAATCATTGATTTAGGGGGCAATATGCGATATTATCACATTACATCTGCAGGTTATTAAAATTTTAGCGGCAAATTCTAAACACTAAGATAGATTGATTATATTATATTATAAATATTATTTAATTATAAATTATCAGTTTTTTGTAAAATACTTAATTGTATTAGAAATTTATTTATAGTATAATATACTCAATTATTAGTATAAATAATCTGATCTTATACAGGTCAGATAAAATAGCTGGCATGCAGAAAGAAATTGAAGTGCATTAAAATTTCTGAACGGTACTTTAAAATTTTTCTTACGTAACATAATATTTCAGACTGAATAAGTTTTTATTAAATATATATATTGATTATAGAACATATTTCTAAAAAGAAATGAAAAAGTAAGGAAAAAAGTATTATTTTACAGGTTTTTTTTTCTTTTTAAAATTCGATGAACATTATTGTTTATATGATATTACATCCCATCTTTTTTTTTTCTCAGGTGCTTTTGCCCTTCACACTTAAATAAATAATTAAATTAAAGTTCATGTGAAAATAAAAATTTATAATTTGAACAAGGAATAATCAAAACCCTTTTTTGCATTAGTATGGTCAGAAATATCAAGAATAAGGTGAAAAGTATAAATCATAAATGAGATTTTAAAATTTTCACGACTTTTTTTCTTAATTTTTCGCTTTTTGAGAAAGTTTTAAATTTTGGGCTTGAATGGCAGTCTTCAAAATTCTCTTTTAGTTCACACAGCTTCTAGGAAGAAAACTAGAACGATTACGTCAGTCTTCTTTTAATGTCAAAACTTTTGATTAAGTGATATGCAAGAAACGCCCATGCTAGCTGTGAACAATTATGATGCCAGTCTGAAAGCTAAATATCTTCCGGATTTATTTATTTCTCTTTTTATTTTTAACGAATTTTTACTCCATCAATTTTACGACATTTAAAAACTCAGTTTAAAAGTGTATTTTTTTTCTTTTTAAATGTGCATTTATTTGATATTTTTAAAGACAAACTTTCTTTCTTTTAATTAATCGAAAGGTGAATAAGGCATTGATGTATACTTACACAAATACAACGATGCGTACGAGGAATTGTATTTGAACACAAATACGCATATGATACATAAATAAATATTCATATAAATATTCAGCGCGTCTTACTAATGTAAAGTGGCCGAGAAATATTTAATATTATACCCAGGGCTCGCAGCGTTCCTAAAATTTTCGCACTTTGCTACCACTAAATTTAAACGATAATCTTTGTTGTATAGTTCTATAATAGATGTTAAAGGAATCTACCACGAAGAATTCTTATTTAAAATACTGGTAGCAAAGTGCGAAAATTTTAGGAACGGTGCGAGCCCTGTATACCTGAAAACACTTTTACTACCAATTATACGTTCATCTGTATACCAGTATGGTAAATACTAAAAACAGAAAAGGTAAAGTTTTAAATATAATATGCGCTCGGGCGCACAGCAGGCATGGACGCATTTTAAAGCGTAATTATATTTAAAAGATTCTTTATAACGGAAGCACTATTAGAATAGGACATTTAAAAATTATTTTTAACTAATTATAACGAAATAATGTTAAATTTATAACTTTTTATGAAAGTACTGAATGAAAAAAACTGAACAGAAAATAAACATTCTGACAGTCAGTAAAATTTTCACGAGTGCTTGTGCTCATAACATATACAGAAATACAGTAAAACATTACTAAATTGATTTTAAAACACGGTTTTTATTTTTCTTGACTTTAAATGTTTTGTTGTTTGAAGTCGATAATAAGCAAAATAATACTCTGCCATCGTCAAATTTATAAATTTCTCTTTTGCAACATCCTGTTCGAGTATACCAATTAGATTTTTATTAGTGAAACAGCAATACACATACAATATTCTTAATATTCTTAATATTCAAATTAACTTTTTCCCGGCATGAAAAGTATTTTGAACCTTCTGTTGTTTCAAAAGCGATATTTTCTCTCTTGTCAAGATTTACGACATTCGGATAATCCAAACCTGTGCATATGCAATTGCCATCGTAGGGCATTGCAGAAGCCAGTGACCGTGATTGCCATTGACTTTCTTTGAAATGCTTTTTTACTCTATTCATGCTGACAATGAATATTGAGAAATAAATAGTATTAGTTTAATTAATAGAGAAAACTGTTGTTTTATGAACCTTTTTTTTTGCATGATTTCATCTGTATATGCCGTTTTAGAAATTTAATTCGTGTTTTTCAACATATTATTTCAATTGCAACACTGTTCATGCCCATCATGTGTAAACCATGTAACACTCTACTACTCATGTATTTCCAGACTTCCAGGCATTTTTCAAATTAGTATTTTCAAACTAGAGTGCCGATTGACAACTTTTGAAAAAATATCCAGTATTATGACATAGCCACGAGATATATAGTTATTACTTTTGGAAAATTTATGGCGATTTGAGCAATTATAATGAACTTTAAATTACTTATAAATATTTTGCAAGTTCAAACCGTGCATTTTAAAAGTTAAACCAGTTTCCGATTAAAAGTAGAATTATAAATTAAGTGAATCAAAATGTTTTTCATTAATTTAGCATTTTTTCTATTAATTATTAAAAGGATGTTTATAAATAGTTCTTTAAAATGATAGGCTTTACTTTCAATACACAATTTTATAAAAGAAAAAAAATGATGAAAGTTTCGGAGTGAGCGAAGCTAATTTACAGAAGCAAGTCAAATAATTATTTTGTGAGTTACGCAATAAAGTGTTACATATTTTAATTTTATAAAGAATTTCAAGTTTCTTCAAATTAGAATGTTGATAGATATCTTTAATTAGATAGCCACAATGTATAATTTTTATTTCATTAAAAAATTTAGTGTGATTCATGCAATCAAGTTAATCTTTTAATTGTTTATAAATTTTCGTCAATACTAAAGCATATCTGCCAACTTGTACGGTTTTTTCTTACCACTAAAACTTAATAGTAAATTTTTCCTAATTTAATCGCCGAAATCCAAAGATTTTTAACGATTTAATAAGATAAAAATTTCTATTAAATTTTAGTGGTATAGAAAAAACCGTACCTTGGCAGATGTGCTAAAGCGATCCATTTAAAAAATTTAGTGCTAATAATCAATATATAAAATAAGTATATCAAAATGATTTTCTTTAAAATAACAACGGAATCATTTTTGTGTTAATTATTTATCGTAATTTTAAATGCGCCAAAATATGAACGTTTTTAATTTCAATATACAATTTCACGAAAGAAGAAAAAAAAGAGTCTGTAATTTCAAAGTAAGCTAAGCTCATTTATAGAAGCAAATCAAATAACTTTTCCCCATGCTATGGATTTTTTTTTTTTTTTTTTTTTACTGTCAAGAGTTATTTATCGCGTTTACTGAACTCTCAATGTTTTCATTGACCTTAACTCGATGTAATATTTGGATACTTATTTAGAAATAATGTCTCTGACACGGTCACTATCGAAATGACACGGAACGTCGATTTTTGAGGCTGTAAACTGACTCATGCAGATCTCATTTCCAATGTTCCTGTTACTCTTGTTTTTCAAGTCCACCTTTTCTGTGAAATCAAACTTATCTCGCTTGAATCTCCACGAAAAGAAGCAAGAGAAATATAAAGAAGAAAAATAACTTTACAAAAAGTAAATTTTCTTAGGGCGATATTAGTTCAGTGTTATTTTAATAATAAACAGAACATGAGTCACGTCATTGTGACCTGAATCAGGGAGGATTCGAGCAAATGTAGCAGAGAGAAGAGTTTAAAAAATAAATAAAAAATAAACAAATATGATGCTTTAATTATTGTTTTTAGCCATTTATGATGGTACTGCAGTCTACGTCAAAGGCAATTTGCTTTTGTAACCGGAATTTTGCGTTATCCTATTGCATTAATTTGCGTTGCGAACTAATGAATTATTATATTTTTTATCGCGAAAAATTATAAATTTTTAGCAAACACTGTTAAAAATTTAATTCAAAGTTAAAACATTCTATAGTGTAACTTTATTATAGAAGAAACACAATACCGTTCTTCTAAGCTTTCAAAAAATCTTCTTTATAGGTCAACATTGAATGATTTCAATTTTCTACCCCTCTCCCCACCCGCCAAGAAAAAAAAAGAAAAGCAGCTATTCAACAGCCAATTAGAATAAATAGTTCTATGTAATCTTAATATGTTGCTTTAGAGCACAATAATATCTACCTTCTTCTCTAGTGGTTGGCCTGCTGGCAATTCCTATTTTGATGATCTAGCGCAGACTTTGCCTCTCATGAAGACTACATATGTTGTTGTCAACTCTTCCTTTTAGTTTTGTTATTTCTATTTCCTCATTATGTAACAATCATTATGTAACAATCACTATGTTACCATCATTGTTCATCATGTAATCACCATTGTTCATTACGTAACGATCGTTATTCATTATTTTACCATCATTGTTCCTTATGTAATAATCATTGTTCCTTACTTAACAATCATTATTCATTATGTAACCATCACTGTTCATTATATAAGTATAATTTTACGTGTTAAAAACGGAAGGATCCTCCCAGTAAATTTTCTCTGGGCCATGTCTATTGGTAAGAATTTGCAATGGTAGTTTCGCCCAATCAAGATGTTCACCCCATAAAGCTTAATTGTACTTGATCTTGATTCTGGATGTCCCTGGCTACAAGTCCAGAGGTTAAGGTTCGAACCCTGTTTCAGGTTTGGAAGTTCATAGCGTGTCGAATTCTACTTTAACCCTTTCAGGGGCGGTGGTATGTCTATGAAACCGCTTCAATTTAATTCCCAAAAGTGACATTGGCACCAGAATTTTATTATGCATTTTTTCTGTTTATTATGTACATGAAAAATAGATTTTTCTTATTTGGAAATAAATTTGCACGTAAATTCTGGTGCCAATCATTAATTTCAACATTTTATCAATGGAAGTGCTTTGCCCCTGAAAGCAGTGTTGCCAGATTGAGGACTTTTTTGTCCCCAGATTATTGATTGTCACCGCTTTTTTGAAATAGAAGTATTCGGCCTATTTAAAAACAAATTAAAAATTCTGAAATATAAGGCGAATTATACTATTTTTAAAAAGTGGTGACAGTCAAATAATCTGAATTAAAAAAGTCCCCAATCTGGCAACACTGCCTGAAAGGGTTAAAGAGAGTCCCCCTGTCTATTAATTTCACGTTTGAGAAGTTTAACCGTATCCACTTTATGGTTCGACATCCTATTAGTTTATTATTAAACATTTCACTAGTTCATGGTCCAAGTTTATTGTTTAATAGGAGAATGAAATATTGTAACATGATGAATTTATTTTGAATCATGTTTTGTGGACTTGGTGAACCAAATTTTTAACAGTGTGATGAGTAAGCAATTAGCTCAAATATTTCTATTTCTTTTTATGCGATACAATGTTACATCGAAACAAATATTTACATAAATTAGTAAATCATTTATGTCATTGCGACACGAAATCATTCAGTCAACTATTTTTCTTTACCTAACTATTTAAAATGTGATTTTCTAAAATGTTTGTGAAGGAAAATGTTGTCTTCTCGGTGCAAATTACAAATTTTCAACATAATTATTTATCGTAGTTAGTCTTCTTGTATACCATTTAATAGTTACCGTTATTTTTAAACATAATTTTATCTGTTTTAGTGCCTTCAAACAGAAACACTGAACTTCCACAATTTTTATTTTAGTTAAAGACATTTAAATATGCATTTTGAATACCCCAAATTATAATTAAATGTATGTTATAATGGTTGAGATATATGCCCTATAGTCTTTAAAATTATAGAGGAAGAATTATAAAAGCAATTCTTCCACAATATCTGACTATAATTTACATTTTACATAACAACATTATACCAAACATTTAGGTTTTCAATCAAAATTCTATGCTATAAGGTTAGTTGGGGTAACTGGACCCACGAGGTAACTGGACCATAGGTTATTTTATAAAAAACCGTTGAGGTATTTTAAGTTTTAGTTTTTGTGAACAATGCCCCTTAACCTCTACTTCCTAAAACAACGTGTGTAAACTCAATCATAACTCTCTCTTTGCTGTGATAGGTTGTGGAAAATTACCGTTTCTTTTTTTAAAAACAACGTCCATTTGGTTGAACTTCCTCGACTTTTTATTAAAATACTGTATGTAATTTTATTAAACAATCTTTTTTTTTTTAAAGATTAGGCATATAACTGCGTTAATATTATTAGGTATCTATACATATTTACTTCATGTTTCAAATGTAAGCCCGGTGTCCCAGTTACCCCATAATTTTTTCAACACTGGGGTAACTGGAACATGTATCCGGGGTAACTGGGCAAAGCTGGATCCAGTTACCCCAATAGTTATAAATAATTTTTTTTGAGTTTCTCTCACTACGGGAAGTAAATTTCTCCATTGTTTTTTGCTCACAATAAAGAAAATTATAGAATACTTTATTAAAATTACGTAATAGAATTTTAAAAAAGCACATTGAGTGGTATCAAACCAAATTTCTTGACCCCTTGAGAGGCGGTGATGCCGTTATGGCATCACATAATTTTAATTCCTAATTGCCACATTGGCACCGGAATTTTATAATGAAAATTTCACCTTTACTAAGTACGCGCAAATATACTCTTACTTGTTTACAAATAGATTCTCTTGTAAATACTGGTGTCACTGAATTATTTCAACATTTTACGAATGCAAATACCTTGCCCCTGAAAGCGAGATAGCCAAACATTGAAATTGTACGATACACAGGGGTCGCATTCTATAGGGAAACTTTTATTGTTCCTACCACTATTTTGAAAATAATATCTTCATCGCACCTTTCTTTAGAATCTGTTAAGTAAAAGGATCATGAAGGTAATTCATTAAGGGTTCTGGTAGGAACAATAAAAATTTCCCATATAATGCGACACCTAGATACAGATAAAGTACTTAACCCCTTAACGGCCACATAAAATTACTGTTTAAAAATTCAAATTTTTTATTGGCACCACTTTTTTAAAAAAGAAATATTCACCTTATTTAATGACCAGGTAAAATGATACCATAAGAAAGCCAATTGCACTATTTTATAAAACTGGTGGGAATCAAACAAATCTGAATAATCAGAAAAAAAGACGCAGCCCGTGAATATGACGGGAGCGAGAATTAAGGGGTTATGTACTTACGTAGCCGTTTGTTCATAGATTTACCTACCTATTTTTTCCCATAAAATACCCATGTTAATTTTATACTTATTACCTATACTAAAGTACATAAGTACTTACTTAATGTTTATGTTTTTGGTATAAATAAATCTAATATTTTCATTTTTAGTGCTTTTTTTAGACACGTTGACAGAATAGGTTTCCCTTACAACGCTCTTTATTGACACATAATTTACATGATCTGCCTGGTTTAAATTTTTTAAAGTTGTTTACACTTTTTCAAACAGGGCATGATATCCCATATAAAAAATAATAAACGCGTGTGGAACATAGACCCTCCTGCTCCAGTTACCCCATTTTTATGGGGCAACTGGACCCATGAGGAAAGAAAAATGAAATATGCATATTTTTATATTTTTAAATATTAAAATGTAACTTTGAGCATTTCTGTCTGATAGAGGGAACCTAACTGAACACATTTTCAGAAGTTCAAATTTTAATTCAAATGAACATTAGCTTTTTGAAGCTGAATTGTCAGAAGCTCCAGGGTCAAATTGTAAAATCATGGCCCAGTTGCCCCAAATAACCTTACTGGGAAGTCAAAAAAGGTTTTTTTTTCCGCATACTTTATTGACATCTCGCTAAACAAGATCAATGCATAAGTGAAACGGTGAGCAGCTACAGGGTGATCCAAAAATCACAAAAAATGAAATAAAAATTCAATAATTCGGGAAATATACGCAACAGCGCGACACGGTTTTCACATAAATACACGTAAAGACATGAGTTTTTTTTATTTAAAAAAATGTATTGCCAGAGCAGCAGCATTTGTCACCGAAAGTTAGTACTGAAGTGGTCCCAAAGTTACTGCCTGTCGCTATTAACACCTTAACCCCTTGAGGGGCAAAGCACTTTGGTTGCTAAAATGGTAAAGTGATTGATTGACACCAGGATTTGCAAGAAAATTTATATGAAAGTAACTAAAAGCGTTTATTCGAGTATATAGTATAAATTAAAAATCATATATATTAAAGCGTAGACCTGATTCTGTAAGATCAGACTCAAAAATTCACGCATTTGCGCATGCGTGAAGTTAAATTTACTAGATCTTCCACTTAGAGGAAGGGTAGAGCAGGTCTGGTTAGCAGAGTTGTCTAAAGCACCAGTTTAAAGCTTTGAACTTTTGTAGACGATGCGGGTTCGAGCCCAACGACCGTCAAAATGATTTCTGTGCCATTTTTGGTGACAATTCATTTCGGTAATGACATATTTTATTAAGAGGAGAAGATACATGATTTTGATTTTATTATTCTTTGAATGGTTTATCATTAAATAAAATTTAACACTCAAAAATATTTTGAAAAAATAAATTTATATTTAAAATATTTAACCTAAAATATTTTGCATGTAATTATCAATTAAATAAATTGAGCAGATCTACAACGTTTGTTTATATTTTTTTTTTTTTACCATTATCAAGAATATATAGGTGTGTGAGTAAAAAGGAGAAGTTTGCCATTCTTTTCCGTAAAATAAAATAAATAAATAAAATAAATAATTAAAACGGAAAGAAAGGAAAATATTCATGTAAGAACTATAAAATAAGTTATATAGATATCCATAGTTTAATATTTAAAAATGAAGAAAAAGGTGAAATAACATTCAAGTAATAAAAAATATATATTATAAATCGTTAGTTGCATCAAGTTTCAAAATTAGTCTTTTAGAGAATGAGACTGATATAACTAAAATTCATGGCAGCTTTTAAAGGTCGTGTAGTTTAAAAAATAAAAATAAAATTAGATATTGTTATTTTTTCTACAAAAAAATGAGACGGTAGTAAGTAAAAATAAATGCTCTGCCCAGTATTTTTTAGTAAATTTCTGATAAAAGGCAAGCATAATTGGTTGTAAATTATAAACTTAAAGTTTTTTCACTTCATTCAATAGGTTAGACTGACAGCACCCTCTGACTCGCCTTCAAGAAATAAGAATCACTTATGCAATCTAAAAATTTGCCACGATTTCAATAATTAATTTAAAAGCAACTAATTAAAAATTCAAGAATTTTTCTGATGGAACAAGTTATTTACCGTCAAATCTTGACGTGTACTATCTAGTTAGTTTTTAAATGCTGGTGCCAATGCGGCATTTGGGAATTAAAATTAAGTGGTATATATAATATAACGGTGCCCTTTAAGGGGTTAACGGTCGCATTATATTACGGTTTAAAAATTCAAATTTCTTGTTGGCAGCACTTTTTTGAAAAAGAAATATTCACTTAATTTAATGACGGGTAAAATGATACCATAATAAAGCCAATTACACTATTTTATAAAACTGGTGGGAATTAAACAATCGGAATAAAAGACACAGCCCGCCAATATCACCGGAGCGAGAATTAAGGGGTTAAGCCATTTTGTGACACGAATTACAACAGAAATCATTTTCAATGTTCTGCAGAGTATCGTGCCACGTCTCACAGATATGTTCATTACTGACTTCTGTCATATGTGCATTTGTGATCCTAGTTGCATTGTAAACTGTGATGCATCGTTTCTGAAACAACTGAAAGGTCACTTATTGGTCGTGGAAATATAATTATTCTGACATAAATAATTACATCGCTGAAAAAAGCCCATATATTTCCGTACATTTCAGTGAAAACCGCATCATAATATTGGCTATGTTTTTCGAGTTATTGAATTTTTATTACTTTCGTTACTTTTGGGTCACCTGATATATTGATATCATTTCAGATTTATTCGCGAGTCACATGTCATTCCTGATAAAAGGCATTGCAGTTCGATGGGTTATTTTTCTATTCCCAATCATTTAAGTTGGGAAAAATCGCGCATATCCGGGATTTGAATGCTTTTTATTTTGTCCCCAATAGATACAAACAATAATCGTCATCTTATTCTTTCTCAGACAATTGTTAAAATTTCTGCGATAAAGTAAGTTGAAGATCCCTTTTCGAAAAATAGTGGTGACAATTGTAAAAACCGTATGCACCCTGGGTATGTCATACCAGGGCGACTAGTCCCTGGTTAAGTTATAAGCTTCTCAACCCTTCAGTGCGCAGCTTTGCATATATGCAAACAACAGTCTTTTGAATTTAATAGATTTTTTTATTCGTATATACCTAATTCACACCAGAAAATTAAAATAGCAATATTCGTTTTAATTGATAACAGTCATTCCGAATTTAAATAAAACGAAATTAACCATTGAAACTTTCTGGTGTAAAATCAGATTCTCTGAACTACGTAATTTCTAGAACGTATTCTATCATGGGAATTAAAGGGTTAAAGGTTAAGTTTTATAAAATAAATAATTATATAAAATTAGGCATTTGGAGACATACTTATTAAAATATTTACTAATTTGCGTTATTTTAGCGAAAACAGCCACAAGACAGTAGTTTTTACTTGTATTGCAGATGTGCAACAGAAGAAAAGATTGACGTATTATATGAAAATGTATCTCTGATTTCTTTCATTATTTTTCCTGTGTAATACACCTTTCAGAGAATCGTATATATTTTTTTCGAAACAAAATAAAAAAGCACGCATTTAAGGGTTAAATGCTTGCTTAAAAAACGTTTCCCCACTGGTATAAATTACAAAAAAATAATTAAATAAATAAATAATATAAGCCGTTTATGATGTTGTTGTTCTTCTTGTAGAACAAATAAAATTTAATACTTAACAATCTTTTAAAAATGTTTCTTTTTTTACATTGGTGCCTTTGAACAAAAGTACTGAACCTTATAAATGTATTACTTTTGTTAAAGTAATTTAGATATGTATTTCAGATCATTCTTGTTGAATATGGTATAATAATTGAGCTTTATAAGTGTTCCATAATTTTTAAGATTTATAGAGAAAACATTTTAACCAAAACCATTCTTCTGCTATCTCGAACTATAATTTACGTTTTATGTAACGCTTTGATGCTAAACATACATATTTCCATTCAAAATTATAGGTTTACCTTTAGCATAATAACACTGGGAAGTCGAAAAATGTTTTCCCCCACATACATTATTTACATCTCGCGAAACGAGATTAATAGGTAAGTGAAATGCTAAACAAGTACATTGATGTCATTTCAGATTCACTCTCTTGTCCGAAGACATTCCTGATAACAGACTTTGTAGTTCTATGAAATAGTTTTTCTTTTCCCAATGGTTTAAGATGTGAGCCGTTGATTTTGAAATGTCCAGGTGAAGTCCATTTTTGAAAAAGATTAGTTAAAGCTAAATGTTATTATAAATTAATATAAAATTTATGTTTTTAATCAATTCACAATAAATATCTTTTAATATTAATGTAAATTTGTTGCTAGTAATTTATTTCGTTGACGATCTTTCAAATGCATTGATTGAAAGTGAGGCAAGTCGACTTTGAATGGAATTATTTTTTATGTTGATTTTATACATTAATATTAACAATGTTAATTTACATTGCAATGTACATTTAATATACATTGAAATTAACAAGCACAATCATAATTTAGTAGTTTTTCTAAAACCGCATGGTGAATTGGGAACATAGGTAAAATATTGCTTTATCATAATTTATGCAACTTATTACAGAATACAACTTATTACTGAATATTTTACCTTATTTTTTCCCCGTTATCCTATAAAATTAAATTTATGTTTTGTTTTATTGTAACTATTTTAAGGAAGAATAAACTACTGAAATAAAATAAATAACAAATGATATTCTTTTTTTGTTGTTATAATTATTGGGTCGTTTGGGAAAATCAATTCGGACTGGAAAATTCTGTCCGGTAATTATTAGACATTAGAAGCTATCAATGTCTAATAATTAAATGATACAATTTTCCGGTACGAATTTATTTTCCTAAACGGACACGACTTTCCGAACGACCCAATATATTCCATTCGAAGAAAATCTGCGTGTTCTGCAAATCATTGCTTTTGAAAGTGAGGCAAGTCCTAAGAACAGGGATTTGTTTGGGAAGAAATTGGGCCCTTTAAAGGACCCTTCACAAAATTTTTCATTTCAAAGCAGGACCCTTCACAAAATTTTTCATTTCAAAACAGGACCCTTCACAAAACTTTTCATCTTAAAGCAGGACCCTTCACAAAATTCTTTGTCTTAAAAATGGGCCTTTCACGAAACTATTCGACCTCCAACCTGAATCTTTCACAAATTTAATCATTTAAAAGTAAAATCTGATCTGTCACTTTTACGTATATAAAGGAAATACATGTATTTTACATACATAATACCTTCTTAAAAATGTATAAACAAGAACCTAAATATAACGATAATTTCAAATCCACAAAATTAGACTAGATTTTTCACAAATATGAAAAGCTGTTCACAATTTCATAAAAGCAGAACCCTGGGAGAAAAGTGTGGACAGACCCTTGAAGAAGCATACCAAAACTATGATTTTTTTTCAGCTTAATACGGATAAACATTATTGCATATTAAATTTACACGAAATAAGACCCCCAAAGAGTTAAAATTACTCTGATGGGTTAAAACAAATTTCGTAAAATATTTTAACGAATACTTTTTGAAATTTTTTCAATATCTATCAATAACAAAAAATTTGTTTACCCACACTTTCAAAATCAAAGGCTCGTGTGGCTTCTTAAACGTCTGGTCAAAGAAAACATTTCACTGTTACTGCAAGTTACAAATTTTTCATGTAAGCCATTTAATCTGTTGTTTTCCTTTTTATACATAGCTGCCAACTTGTACGGATTTTTGCTACCACTAAAATTTAACAGAAATTTCTGGCTTATTTAATTATCAAAATTCACTGCAATTCGGCGATTGGATTAGGCAAAATTTTCTATTAAATTTTAGTGGTAGCAAAAATCCGTACAAGTTGGCAGCTATGTTTATAGAACAAAATAGTAAACAATGATTTTAAAAGTGTTTCTATTTGTTTTACAGCTTTTGAATAACAGCACTGAACATTAACCCTAGAACTACCGGAAATTTTACTCAAGTTTTATAAAAACATTCTACACCAGAATTTTTACTTAAAACTATTTAATTTGTTTATTTAACTTATTATTGTCTGATTTATACATTTAGTTTGTTTTGAAGAAATTTCTGGTTTGAATAAATATTTTGAATGTACATGTCGTGTCCAATGGACCCGTCTGGTAGACGGAAGGTTAAAAATGTAGGGTTTTTTCAAAGTCATTATGCGTGTTAGGCTACCTGAGTTTTTGTTAATATAGTGATTGCAAATAATTGAGTTTTTATGTATGTCTTTGAAAATTTAAAGAAAAAATAATTTAATAAAACTATTCTTTTGCAATATATAACGATGAATTACATTTTAATAACACTTTCATGCCAATCCTTTATATTGTAAGTAAAGATTATATGCTTACTTTAGCATTACAAAACACTGAGAAGACGAAAAACGTTTTTCCGCATACGTTATTTACATCTCGCAAAACGGGATTAATAGTAGAAATCGATTAAACTTTTAACTGGGTTAATGACAGATTCTTAAACGATTAATCGACATATGAATTGGACTTTTAATCATTTTCTATTTTGTTTTGAAAGTTTTAATGATAATTTAAATAACTTTCGACAGAAAAAAGATAACAGCACTATACGAAAATATAACCAGGGTTCGTACGGGTCCTTGAATTTCCTGACTAAGAAATTATTCGGTACCAGTATTTTCTTATAGAAAATCTCTCTTGAAGTAAGACGAAATTTCACGCGCTTGAACTAGATTTAATTTTCGATAAAAAAAATACTGATATTTTGCCTTGAAAATAACGGTACCCGTACGAAACTTGTATAACAGTCTCAGAGAAAACTGCGAATAACCTTATGTTACTCAGGATCCATAAACCAACGATGTCATTTTATTTTATTAAATACATTTCCTATTGTATTTACCGTAATTTCCGGCGAATAATCCGCGGATCAAACAATCATTTTTCGACCCAGAAAATGTTTTAAATAAAATATAACTTTTTAAATCGCGGTAAATATTTGGCTTCAATAACTAAATAAAATTTATGGGTCCAAACAGAATTGTTTGATCCGCGGATTATACGCCGGAAATTACGATACCTATAATTATGAGATTGGTGGATTCTGTAGTGTTTCGTGGAGGTGCCTTTCGATTCTTGTTCAATAAACATACAAAAAATATAATTAAAAATGAATATTAGATAAAATTAGATTAAAAATTAAAATTGCGTACATATACATATATATATATAATGAAAGATCAGAATTAAACTCACCTACATGTTTATTTTCAGATAGTACAGAACAGAGTAAAAAAAAAATGATATGCGATACTAATTTAACCAGCTCCGTAACCAAACGAGCACATTTTTATTTTCCGGATCAAAATTTATTTTAAATAAAACAAGCACTACTAAATACCCTTTTTACTTGTACAGATGTTACAGTCATCATAGCATTCCTTTTGCTAATACTGACTGAACTGGAAATTTGGTACTATGTCAAGAGGGTTTCTAAAATCACCATTCAGTTAAACCATTTCTTGGTATAACTTTAGTTTATTGTCATAAGAATAGGGCATTTGGATAGTTTTTACATACATACAACTGCGCAAAGAGTAAAAAAAAAAGTTTTCTTCGTTTGACTTGCTTATCATTTTGTGCAGTACACTGTTAAAAAATTGCAGCAAACTGTCCAGTTATTCGACCGTTTTTAAAGAAAATGGTTAAATAACCGTAAATTAACTATATTCTGACCATAATATTGGCAATAATATGCTCAAAATAGCGTTAAATTATGGTTATGTAACGGTCAACTGACTGGACAGATCAACCAATTAACCGAGATTAACACGATTAGAAAAGTGATCTTGACTAAGATTTTATCTGTTATTTGGATATATTAATCCAATTAATAGATAGCCGATTAATAGATTAATCGACACAGCCCTAATTAACTCCTTAATTCTCGCTCCCGTGATATTCACAGGCTGTGTTTTTTATTCAGATTGTTTGATTTCCACCGGTTTTATAAAATAGTGTAATTATACCATGTAATTATACCATAATAACTTTATTATGGTATCACTTTACCTGTCATTAAAAAAGCTGAATATTTCTTTTTCAAAAAAGTGGTGCCAATAAGCAATTTGAATTTTTAAACCGTAATTTAATGCGACCGTAAGGGGTTAATAGGTAAGTGAAACAATAAATTAGTACAATGATGCCATTTCAGATTCATTCTCTTTTCCAATGTCATTCTTGATAATAGACCTTGTAGCTCCATTAGATATTTTTCCTTTCTCAATCGTTTAAGATATGAACTTCTAAATGTCTGTTCAAGAAAACATTTCCAACTTGGTGTAAATGTAAATTTGTTATATAAGCCGCTTATGTAGTTGTTGTTGTGCTTGAAGAACAAATCTATTTTATAAAGCAAAAGCATTTCCGTGAGCATATTGACGGTGGCAACACTTGACCAATAAATTTCGCTTTTATTGCATTTTTTTTTTTTTGTCTTTTTTACTTCTAAACAATGCACAATTTCAATTTTTATACCGTCAAATAGAAAAAACATGTTCTTCCAAATGTAATTTGTTTAAAAACTGTATCTCCATTTATTGTTTTTTCTTTGTCGTTTTGAACTAAGTTTCATGCATGATTTCTTTTAATCTATCACTATCGATTACGAAAGATTAATCCGTTTGTGCTTAAAACAATATAAATTGTTCAGCGTTTTCTTTTCGCTAATATTTCATAACGAAATAAAACTTCATCCATAAATAAATAAAATATTATAATAATATGAGTAAAGCAAAAATTTTAAAGACATGTAATCGAACTATGTGCTTAAACCGCTAAAATTATCAGAATGAAAAGGGATGCTGTAAGTAACGATCTTTGGCGATTTCTTTGGCTGTTAACTCCTGGCATGCAGCTAATACAGAAGTATCGCTTTTTAGAAATTTCAAAATGTTATTTGAATACATTATGTATAATTTTCCTACACAAATGCCTTCTGGTGTTGTTAGTGGGCAATCTAAAAAACATATTAAATGTAAAAAATCTATTCGACTTTTCAAAAAAAAAAAAAAAAAATGGCTTTCATCTATGTCCCGTAACCTGGCAATCGCAGGCTGGATCCCCTAGTAAAATTTAATATTAGTTAAAAATATTTCTTTTGGTTTCAGTGTCTTTTTAAGAAAATAGAGGAATCTTAAAAATTTCTTGCTTTTGTTAAAGTTAATAATGCATTTTGGATAATTCAAATTTTTGTTAAATATATGTTATACTGAGCTTTTATATGTGTTGCTTTTAAATTATAGAATATATATTTTTTAATCAAAACTATTCCTCAGCAATTTCTAACTAAGATAGAGATTGCGGAAGATCTGTTAGCTTGAGATGGTTCCTATCATTTGGTAACTTCGATCGAGGCATAAATGAAGATCATCTTTTGAAAAAACTCAGATAAATATAGCTATAAAGGGTGAAAGAGCGACGAAAGTCTTTTGAAAAAACACAGTTTAAAATAAGTTTAAAGCGGAAAGAACGATTAAAATCGACGCCCAACATCTAGCAATCTGGTTACCATTGCCTCCCCCCCCCCCCTTATTACATTTTCTTTTTCTTTTTATATATCATTTATATTTTATACTAGCAATAGCCATGCTTTGTTTGGATTCGCAAAGCATTATTTTATACGATAAATATTTGAAAGTAACAATATTTTAAAATATTATTTTTGCATCTTTAGTAAGCAAAAACGTTATTTTATGTTTTGTCGCATTTTAATTTTAGAAATGTAAATGCAGCCAAATAATTAAGAATTTCCTCGGTATTTTTTATTTATGATATAACGAATTTTACTATTAATTTTATTTGGTTACAATTCTTTTGTTGTCTCTTTACAAAAAAAAAAAAATCATAATATAATTCTTTTAAACTGCGTAAGTATCGTCTGCGTAAATGATTTCACATAATAAGAATAAATTGTCTATTTGAATTCTTAATACTGAAAAATACTTTTATAATTGAATCTAAATAATTGAATTTTCACAAATATTAATTCATTAAAAATATGTTATAATTTTCATTAAAAAAAGGTAGTTTAAAAATTTCATAAAAGAAATCGTGAAACTATTTAATTAATCATGATTCCATCTATAATTACTAACTCCATGATTTATTTTTTTCTTCTGAAAATATACGTGTTTCATTTTTTATATGCAAAAATGCATTCGTAATGGAAAAACATGTAAAATAAATTAATTAAAATAATAATTTTTTAGGGTTATTCTATAAAAAAAATAATATTGTGCAAATCTACAGATCATAATTTATTTTTATGTTTAATTTCAAGTCAAAATACTGAATAGGTTTTTTTTTTTTAAGTGTACGACAAAATGTAATTTGTGTAGCCTAGTAGAGGATTCGCTTCACTCATCGTAATAAAATAAACCAACCACTTATATTTTCAGTAAAGATAATATGCTTTAGTATGATAATACTGGAAATTCAAATAATGCTTTTCTCCGCATACATTATTTACATCTCGCAAAACGAGATTAATAGGTAAGTGAAACGGTAAACAAGTACATTGATGTCCTTTCAAATCCATTCTCTTGTCCGACGCCATTTCTGATAATAGGCTTTGCATACTATTTTTGCTACTTAAAATAATTTATTTCATTACATGAATTGAGATCTTTTGAAGTTTTTTTTATAGATCTTCAGAATAACTTATCTTAATGCACGTACTGAAGATTTAGAGTTATGAAATTTAAAGTTACCAATATTTTCTACGGAAAATTATATTTAGATTCAATTGCTATTGCAGGACAAATTTCAGGAAGGACACAATAAATGGAAATAAATTTTAATGCCTTTCACATCCTATATCTTTTAATATTATTTAATATTACTTATTATTTACTATTACTTCTTTACTATTTTTTGACATAGTCAACAGTAATTTAAACATTCTCCCTTCACTTTTTAAAGCTTTGAATGTTTTAACAACACTAGAAGTTTTAAGATTTCATTTTTGACCGTTTTCAGTTTTTCTTGCGTTGAACCAGAAATTTCATATAATAAAATACTGCTTCATTCTACGTGGTATGCATTCAATTTTATTTATTAAGAAAATTTTCCGAAGATTTCCAGAACTGTCGATAATTATGAGTTCCCCCCCCCCCCCCCAAAAAAAAAAAAAAAAAAAAAATCTGTATTGGGGAAACTTTTTTCAATTTCTTACAGTGAAGTGAAAGTGATGCTTTCTGGATTTAGTACAAAAAACGTAAATTATACTCACGGGCATTATCTCTAAAATGTAAGAAATTTTTGCACTTTCGATATATTTTTGCTTTAATTCATCTGCCTGAAGTCTCCTTCCTATGTCAAAAATGAAAGAGAGCAACACCTATTGCCTATATTCGTAATCACTCAAATTTAACAAGTGGCTTTGCTAGAAAACACGACTGGTAAACAAATGTGACAGATGCTAAAGCATTTATTTCTATCAAATGCATGTTTATTGTAGATATGCTTGTATTTATGTGGATACATTTCAAGGAAAAATCATACATCACGACTGCGCACAATTTCCAATAGAAACATTCTGCAGATGGCGTATTATCATATTCCAGCATCTATCGTTTAAGTTAAATGAAAGTGAAAAAATAATTAAACAAAATGAATGTTGTTTGCAAGTTTCAAAATTATTTGCAGGAAAACGAAAGTCTCGCGCTTAATTAGATAAGCATCAATATAATTCAGTGTTACATGTACCTCATTTTTGCTAGAGGACAATTTAGTATACTTTGCCTAATGGGAACGAAAAGTGGTCGGGTTGGGCCGCGCAGTGGTCTGGATTGTGTTTCGTCGCGCGAAAATACAATCGCAGGTGCTTTTTTTTCTACGTACGAAAATACTTTGCGGTTATTTTTGAAATATAATTGGATCTGATGACGTATAACATAATGGAAGAGATCTTCGTTAGCCATAATGATTGAATAATATCTAGTTACATAATTTTATTTCAGTCACGTTGAAAGAAACTAGACTACGCTGTAAAAAGAGGCAGATGTTTCTTAATTTAGAAAAATATAATATAACCATAGTCTGAAATATATTAGGTCTACCGGAAAGTTCTGTCCGATAATGTTATTTCATGCCTACTTTTTTAAAATTCAGTTTTTTAAATTTTCAGTTTTCTTCATCGGCACCACTTTTTTGAAATGGTAAAATTCCCATTGTTTTCACCTTATTTTGCACCGGAAAAATATGTTCGTTTTGAGAATAAAGCAAACTGATACACCATTAACCATTTCCGGGGTAAGTAATTGCGTTTCTGTAATGTTGAATTCACACCGGAATATTCGAAAAATTTTATTTCAAAATAAGGAGAGCCATTTTCCAACTTTTTTTTTCACCAAAGTAAGAGAGGCAAATTTTAATTAAAATTAGGCGGGATATAATATACCCCACCGCCCCTCAAGGCGTTAAGGTGAAATCAGTGGGAATTTTACCATTTCAAAAAAGTGGTGCCAATGAAAAAATTTGAATTTTTAAAAAGTAGGCGTGAAATAACATTATCGGACAGAACCTTCCAGTAGACCTTATACAATAACCTCTTCCGAGTCATTAATGATGCCGAGAAGCATTAAATCAATATATTTTCGAGATTTAATGAAGCAGTTGCAAAAACAAAATATTTTCGGTGATATTGATTTTCTGACACGTTTCCGAGTAGTTTTTTTAGTGTATTAATCCATTAAAGACGGAATTATTTTTCCTTTTTAAAATACAAAAATTGCATTTCGCACCACTTTTTTGGAAAAGAAAAATTTATATTATTTTATAGCAGAGTTTCTGTCATTAAAGAAAATGAAAATTTTTGTTATAAATTACTGGTATTCAAACAGCAAAAGGATTGACAGTTATGCTGTGACCATATGGTAACGCTAGTCCTTAATGGGTTAACCCTTTCCGGCGCGGAGTAATTCTGTTTATATACTGAAGAAATAATGGTCTGGCACCAGAATTTATAATCGAATTTATTAGAAAATATGAACTTGCTTATTTTCACGTACATTATAAAAGGAAAATTTTAGTTAAATATTCTTGCTGCCGCTTGTCAGTTTTGGAATTTAAATTAGGTGTCCTTTTTTAAGGACACCGCCCTCGAAAGGGTTAATCAGTTTTCTCAACCCGGAATATGGGTTTTTCGGATGCTGCAATTCTCAAGTAAACATTTTCAATTTCTACAATCCTATTTTACAGACAAACATAATGAATTGACAGCATGAATAATAACATTAAAATTAATATTATTTTGCTATTTGTGCATGTATAAATTCAATTACGTAGCTGAAAATGTTTAATGAAGCATTAATAGCATCCTAAAAACCGATATTCCCGTTTGAGAAAAATGATAAATACACTATAAAAACCACTCGAAAAGGTTTCTGAAAATCAGTCGCAGCAAAAGGAGCTTTGTTTTTATAAATTATTCTTTAACCCCTTATGTACTGAATTATGAATTCATGAAAATTTTATTTTCTAAAGCCTTTTTCGTGACTTTTTGAAACTACATTAGAAGACTTACATAATTATTTAATAAATTTTAGAAGAAGTTTAGAAGGATTGGAGGATTTAGAAGGAGTCATTCAATTTGAATTTATAGGGATTTTGTGCAATATTTATAACCCCACTCAAATATTTTATTTTAAGTATTTTTCTTAGTATTTTGTAGAATTAGGAAATGTACAAATATAATGTTCTTACAATAGAAATATAGAAATATTTCCGAATTGCAAAATCCCCCCCCCCCCCCCCGCAATGCCGAGAAAGCTGAAAAGATGCAAAGGCAAAATAAATCATCCTTTTAAAAAAATTTTTGTTTTGTGTAACCAATAATGCTTTTGGAACAAGATAAAGTAATTCTGTAACTCATCTATCATTCTAAACTGTATTGCTAGTAACCCTTTCAGGGGCAAAGCATTTTCAATGCTAAACTGTTGAAATAAATGAGTGACACCGGAATTTATCAACAAATTTCATTGGAAATAAGAATAACGCTATATTTCACTTTCACATAAAATGGAAAATATTTTATCAAAATTCTGGTGCCACTGTACCGTTTGAGAATTAAAATTAAGTAGTATTTTTATGAAACCACCGTCCCTAAAAGGATTAATCGATGTATTAAATGAATTTTATAAAAGTTATTTTAATGGTATTTATAAGTACCGTCAGTAGATAAAGGGTTAGTTTTCAAGTAAACGTTTTCAAATGCGTAACTCAATTTATACATGCAGTTACCGAAACAATTAACGATTAAATAACATTTATTTGTATGTACCGCCAGTAGATAAAGGATTAAATCTCGAAAATACATTGGTTTCTCAGGTTTTTAATGATAAACAACACTTTTCGGTATCGTGCGTAACTCGGAAGACGTTATTATATTTTTTTCTTCCGTGGTTATGTTACATTTTCTAAGATTAAGAAACATTTGTCTTTTTTTACACCCTAAATTTTCGTTGTGTATTCTTCAAATTAACTTAATTATTCTTCAGATATCAATGCCATGCACTTTGAAATTTGAAATTATAGTCTGCAAAATAACATATATAAATATGAATATCTTGAAATATGTGCAATTTTTGTACATCAATATAAACGTACAAATTTAAAAATTCAAATGCAGTCAACTAACAGATACTATAAAAATGTACTTATCATTTTAATTAAAAAAAATCGTTTTTGAACTTATTTTAATGAACAATTTAGCAGAACAAACTGTATTTTTAATATTAAATGCGGAAAAGCAACAAAATGAACAACAATAAATTACTAGCTGAATGACACGTCTGATGCTATGACGCAATGTTTTTTTGTAGACATATTATTAATCTGAGAAAAGTGTATACACTTTTCACAATCACCACACACAATCACTACACACACTATAATATGTATGTATACATACATATTATATTTTTTTAAATGTTTCTTTAGTGAAAATAACGAAATGCTAGGCAGAAAAAAGTTGAATTTTTTTTATTTTCACGATTAATATTCAAACTGAACCACCGTGCGTCGTATTTTTAATTTTGGTGGGATCCGATTTTATTTGAATTTTTTTAATTAATCAGGTTTTCAGATTTTTTATAAAACTTGCACTATAATTAATCTGTTTAAAATTTTGTTTATGTTTGTTCCAGATATCTTTTCTCTAGGGCGAATTTTCGCAGACATTTTGCTATCTTAATCCTTTCAGGACTTTGCTTTATTTTTAAATTATTCCCTTACACGAATTTTATTCTGTTGGCGCCTCTTTCTTTAAACAGTTACCTTTAGTTATAAAATACTGTAAAGGCTCTGGTTGGAAAAAGACAAATATTTCTTTTCTTTTATTAACAGTACATAGGTGCGTTAATTTGACCTTGGTTTAATACGCTTCGAGCCAGAAATTTTTTGAAGAAATGAAATTAAATGCGTTCCACGGAGAAACCTTGAATTATATAAATAAAGATTCAAGAAATAAATTTTCTGGTTCGAAAGTGGTTAACCTGGATCAAATTAATCCAGATATTACGGAAGATTAGTGAAAGTTTGGCAGCTATGATAGTACCAAAAAAAAAAAAAAAATCGCATACACCTTTTGACGGTGCGTATCGTCGGTACCGTGTCAAGCTATACAATATGAAAAGAGTGTTTCCAGTGAACTTGTTTTTCTCAGATTTCTTGATTGGCATCACTTTTCTGAAATGGTAAAATTCCCCTTGTTTTCGCCTTAACCCCTTAACCTACGATTTAAAATCAACAGCTCCACGGTTTGGCAAATCCATAGCTACCACTAAAATTTAATAGAGATTTTCACCTTGTTTAATCATGGAATTTCGACGATTAAATTAAACTATATTTACTGTGAAATTTTAGTGGTAAGAAGAATTTACATTTGGCTCGATCATCGTACGCGGGCTATGCCCGTCATTGTAGGTTAAGGGGTTAATTAATATGCCATTAAATAAGGCGAATTTTAGTATTTCGAAAAAGTGGTGCCAATCAAGAAATCTGAATTTTAAAAAAGTAAGCCCACTCGCAACATCAGTGTTGCCAGTGGGCTACTTTTTTTTTTAAATTCAGATTTCTTGATTAGCACCACTTTTTTGAAACGGTAAAATCCACTTTGTTTTTGCCTTAATTAATATCTCATTAAATAAGGCACATTTTACCATTTCAAAAAAGTGGTGCCAATCAAGAATCTGATTTAAAAAATAGTAGCCCATCTGGCAACACTGCGCAACATAGCTTTCATATTGAATAGTTCGACATGGTACCGACGATATATGCATCAGTAGTCCCGAAGGGGTTAAAGTATGTTTATTGCCATGAATTTAAAGCAGGGTTGCCAGTTTGGCCTCCAGTTTTAATGCGAAATTTACAGTTCATACCAGAAATTAAGAATGGTATTCTTCGCTTTATTCAATGACAGACATTTCGTGATTACCTAGGGTAAAAGTTCTTCTTTTGGAAATTCTGATTTGAACTCGAAATTTGGGGAAAAAAATGGAAGCCAAACTGGCAACTCTGATTTGAAGTTCAAAATTATTTTTATAAAAAGCTCGCTAGTCATGAGTGAAATGGAAAAAGAAATATTTTACGTAAAATCGGAAAATTTTAGTATAAAAATTGTCCAATTAATATTTCAGTTATTATTCAGTTATTATTTCTCATGAGCTGGCTAATTTAATTTGTAATTTAAAGTTTAAAAATTTTTAACTTAAAAATAATTTTTCATTTATTTTCATTCTTTTTGAATTTCTCATTAATATCCGACATATTTACAACTTTTATAACTCATCGTATGAATCCAAACTAAGGGGGAAAAAAAAGAAGTGCGAAAGTAGGATGTAATTAATTTCTGAAATCCCTGTTTAAAACTAACGGATGCATTCGGTGAATTTCCTTTTTAAAAAACATTTATTAAATAGAATATTTTACGTGTTGGAATTTTGTAGTCCAGATCGAAGTTTTGTTAAGGATAAAGAAAAGTGGAAATGATTATAATCAATATAATATATAGCTGCTTCAAAGCTGCAACAGAAAGGAACTTCTTCATTATTGCATAAGGAAGAAGCTCAGATAGCATTTACTCTTTGCACGCTATTATTTATTTATTTATTTGTTAAATAAAGGAGAGTCTACTGATAATCATTTACCTTAAATCTTTTGTAAATGTACATGAACTTAACTTTCCTACCCTGAATGGATGTAATCAACCCGTTTCTGTAATTTCATTCGATTCTAATCACAAAATAGCTTCATAAGTTAAGTTAAATAAAAGGCATGGAAAACTAAGTTAAATAAACATGTTAAATAGTTGGAAATAAAAATTCTGGTGTGAAGTGTTTTTACCCAGGTTGATTGAAAGTTCAACAGGGCAGGATGGTTAAAACCGAAATTCTGTTAAAAATTAGAGAATCTATTTTGTAAATTTACCATGAACTCCGTATACTTACATCTATAAAAAATACCAAGATCTTGGAAATTTACGTGCATGAAAATACTAAAGACTTTGCAAATTTATACGGGAAAAAAATTGAAAACCGGTGTGTTTTCAGACTGTTAGAAAATTATAACACATTGAATGCACATATTTTGTACAAGCGCTTTATAGCATAAAGGAACAATTTTTCGAAAAATACGGTTCCAAAGCCGAAATTTCTTGTTACAAAAGTTTGTATTAAATCGAAACCTCCTACAATATAGCTCTAAATTTAATTGTGTTGGATTATATCTCCTGTCTCTGTGCAAAATTTCTGGTACGAACGCTAATTTCTTCCGTCAATCTATAAAAAACTTGTATCGAGAACAGTGGTGTAGCGTTTGGAACAGGGGGGGGGGGGGGGGGTTCGACCAGTTTACTACCAGCACTATTATATAGAAAATTTGGCTTTATTTAATCATTGAACGTTATGCGATTAAACAAAGCAAAATTTAGCATACAATAATACTAGTAGAAAATAATTTGAGCCCCCTCCCACCCTCCAACGTCAACGTTACGTCACTGATCGAGAATCTTGAAGGAACTTAATTATGAAATACTACAAATTTACTGATAATCTCAGTCTACTTTCCACTTTTTACAGAAATTTTCAACAGCACAGTACTTGCGCCGCACTGCTTTCACATTCATCTTCCATTTTCCTCTGATGAAAAAACTTTCATAAAAATTTTGGGAACAACTTACATGCTTTTTTAACTTTTGGTTATTTTGTTCTTTTCCCCTTTGTAACGATATTACACTTTAAATATTTGTCACATCTATCTTTTCCTACATCATTCGTGAGCAGTCGTGTACAAAGAAAAAGGTGAGCGCTTAGTACAATAAACTGAATACCAGAAATAGGGATCGTTAAAGAGACCCATATTCAGATACCCTCATTTTATGAGACCCATATTCAGAATAAATATTTTTAAACCTGGAGCTCTTTTTAAATGCAGTACTACAATTACAACATGATACAAAATGTTGGACTATAAACTATCTCATCAATCCTACTTACAAATACATTAAATATTTCTTAAGGCTGTTCTCAAATCCAAAAGGGCAACTTTATGGCATAAGTTTTAATTTATTTTTGTTCGGAAATGCATGAAACTAGCTGGTGTTGTTGTCAGAAACAATGTACTCGACATATTTTTCCGTTTTTTTTGCTAACGCAATAGATCTTTCAGAAAATAGTGTCAAAATAAGCGTTTTGAGCCGAATTTCCGCGTGAAAGAAGGATAACCATAGTCAAGTGAGGGCGAAAAACGCCTTTTTCACTTGATCAAAATCGTTTATAACTCAGTAAGTAATTTATTTATCAAATAATGGAAAACACAGTTCAATTCTAAATCGCTTCCATTAGTCAGACCTTCCAATTTTATATCTTTCCGTTAAAAAATGAATTTGTAAATGTGTCAAAACATTTTGCGCTTGTTGAGCAGAGCAGTTGAGGAGGATGAATGCGCTAGTAAAATACCATTTAGTAGAAATTTCTTAATGTTTTTTTTCTAATATAAATATTGATTCATTTTCTGAAAGTGCGCGTAAGTAACAATTAATGTGCGAGGATTACTAACCGGAAAACATATCCCGTTTTCTTATCTAAAATTTTAATTATGAGAAGATTTCTTTTAGTGATCCATTGATCGACCAATCCCTAATGACCATGTAAATCTTTATTTTTTTAATCAAAAATAAATTTGTTTACATAAAACAAACATAAATGGATTACATGCTTCAACTGATGACTCCGGAGAATTAAATGTCTGGAACTTTTTCAATTTTGGAGTTACGACATTCCTATGCAATTTCCTTAAAGTTTATTTAACCACTTAGTACGATTTGATATGAACTTTATATATATGTATTAAAAAAAATATGTGAACGTACCATGATTTTTTTTTTCTAATAGTGGGAGCTTCTCTGCTTGAAGATTTCTGGAAAGCTTTCTAATTGGCCCATTTTAATATCCAATCACAGTTTTAGTTGAAAGAATAACTAAGAATAATGCACTTCATTGGATGTTATATGCATTTTCTATCAATCAAAATTAATATAACCGTGCTCTATATGTTGTTTTCTTACAGCTTTATTTCTCAGTGGTAGGGCAGCCACAGACGACTATTTTTTAATTCTATTTCGCACTATTTTTTTAAACAGAATTTTTTCACATTCACTTTGACAACATCTGCAAGAGAAATATACTACAAAATTTACTTTCTTAAAAGAGTGGTGCGAATAGAATATAAAACTAGTCGCCTGTGGCAGCCCTGCAGTGGTCAATTACTGATGCACTCTCTCTATTCTAATCTCAAACGCTTTGTATTATTAACATTTTTCAACATAGTTGAAAAGTGTTTGTGAATTCGGTTTGTCTGTCTGTGCATATAATATACTTGGAATAGCATATTTTTATATATTAATGAGGTTCAGTATAGAATGTTCGTTATTGAAAATGAAGTGTTTAGCATTTATAGTTGGTTTACAGTCATTCACAAAAAAATTATGTTACAGTCTATGGGTAAAATTGTTTCGATGCATTTTATTTAAATTGCTTATTTAAATAGACTATAAAAATAAAACTCTCAAATTGACAAGAAAAAACTGTCAATTTTGGCGCCTGTGGAAAACCGTTTAATTTACAGAAAATATAAGTAATTTTTCATTAAAACAATTTTTTCTTTAAAAGATATAGATTTTTTTCTGTAAAAATTACAAAATTCAATTTTTTTATAGAAAAAAAACTTTTTCCTTAAAACAGTTTTTTCTGTAAAAAATACACTTTTTTGTGAAAATTACAGATTTTTTGTACAGTGTATCACGTTTTATCGTATGTAATAATATTCTTTTAGTGTTGAAAAGTGTTTCAACATCTATGCCTAATGCATAATTTTTCGTCCTTGTTTGATTACTTCCTATTTCATTGCTTAAAAATAAATTTTAAGATTGGCATATTTTTACTTGATAGAATTTTATTCTTCATTTAATATGTTCTCAGAAGCATGCAATTCCCTTGAGATCTGCGAGAAAATTTTAAGTATTTAAAAAATATCTCGAAGTATAGGTAAAATAAGAAAACGGAAAAGGCCCTATAGAGGGCAGTGTCAACCTAGATATGAAATTATTGAATTTTCTAAAATTAGCCTTTTAATCCCATGCCGCACCCCTTTTCCAAGCAACAAGGTTAATAAAGGTTTAGAGAACTTACTTTAAAACCGGAACATAGATATTAATCAGAGTTTTAAAAAGCTTAATACTAGAATCGCCGGCTATTTTACTCGAGTTTTATAAAAAGTGTTTCACATCAGAATTTTTATTTAAACCTATTTAACTTATTTAATTAGTCTGTTTTTGCACTTACATTTAACATATCTTATGAAGAAATTTCTGGTTCGAATCGACTATTATCAATTTGGCAGGGGTCAAAATGACCCCTAATGGCGGTTCTAGTGTTAAATAAAATATCGATAATCTTTAAAGGTCGCATTAAATTGCGGTTTAAAAATTTAAATTGCTCACTGGCACCAATTTTTTGAAAAAGAAATATTCACCTTATTTAATGACAGGTAAAATGATACCATAATAAAGATAATGACACTATTTTATAAAACTGGTGGGAATCAAACAATCTGAACAAAAGACACAGCCGGTGAATATCACGGGAGCGAGAATTGAGGGGTTAATTGAGTACAGAAAAGAAAAATTTCTCACTAAATAGATTGCTTTTTGTATGTACAGTAAGTCCGTAAAAAAGATTTAAAAAAAAGATACACTCGACATTATTCTCAGATCATTTACAATAAAATTGCGTCAAATGTGTCATTAGACGCGAAATAGTTTTACAATTTTCGAATAAGAGTGAAATTTTTGAAAATGGGGACTCCACATAATAAAAATTTTACTTTCATTTTCCAATTGGTAACAAGTTATTTGAGTTCCTTAGATTAAATAACACCGTAAAAGTATACATAGTTTAGCACTTTTTCTTAAATCTTCATAGATTTATAAAAGGCAATGTATTAGAGGATCATCCATAAATGTGGAAAAATAAAGTTAAAATGTTACAGGATACAATTAGTCACCAGAATTTTTTTTTTTTTTTTTAATAGAAATTCTAAATATAAAATAAACTAAATATTTATAAAAGATAAATTTTCCGGTTACTGTCTAAGGTCCCCTCCCTTCCCATGCAAATGGAACAACAGACGGTTTACTTTAGACCGCCAAAAAGTAACATTTTCTATATCCCGAAAATTAATTATAGAAATGAGCCGTAAAAGCAAATAGCCATGTTTTTGACGACACTAATTCTATATATGTAAAAATTAATATAATTCATAACTTTTTAAATAGGAATTTCTTAATAACTTTTATAATAAAACAATATTTTTGAATCGCAGAAACGCCTAAATTATGTTTGTGTTCATTCATTATATTTCATTAAAAAAAGAAACAGTTCAATCGGATAAATTTTTGGAAAAATATAAATTAAAGTTTGTCGCGTGGATTTAACATTTACATCCTCAAATTTTAACCTCTTCTAATTAAAAAAATAAAATAAAATAAAATAAAATAAATCATAAACTGCACATTTTTCCTGGCTGTCCCTATCCGAGGAATTCGAATAAATTGTCAAATGTGTGTTTTAACATTTAAAGAAGGAAATTTGATGTAATTTTTAATACGTAGACCACCTCGAGTTCAAAATTGCATTCATATTTTGAAAGAGGACTGCATCTAATGGCACCTTTGTTGTGATATTATTGTAAACGATCTTACGCAAACACACTAGTGTAAATATTTTTTTTAACGGATTATACATGTTTTTAGGAAAACTACAATTGTTTTGTGGTGCTACACTTAAGAGCTTTCACTAGTAAGGAAAGAAACGCTCAAGCTAATGTTAATCCTATGGGAGACTTGTTTACAAAATTCTTACTCGAATTTTAATATTTTAAGCGATTTCCTTCCTTTCTTTCTTTCTTTTTTCTTTGCTTAGGGTACTTGATGGCAATAACTTTTATTGTGCTTTTGAACTTTTTAGATTCTAGTTACTGTTTTTCATTTGCGAATACTTTCACTTTTGGAACCGGTTAGAACCGGTTCTGTAAGTGACACTATTCTCATACAGAAAAACAGTAACCGGATTTTAGTTGCTGTTTTTTATATGCGAATACTTTCCTTTTTGGAACCGGTTAGAACAGGTTCTGAAAGTGACACTGTTCTCATATTGAAAAACTGTAACCAAAATCGAAAAAGTACAAACGCACAATAAGAGTTATCGACCTCGGGTACCCTGTGCAAGAAAAAAAGAAAAAAAAATATTGAAATGCAAGCGAGAAATCTGTAAACAATGCTCCCCTGGGATTAACATTAGCGTGAGCGTTTCTTTCCGTGACTAGTGTAGGGTCTTAAGAGCCTACACAAGTCACTCAAAAAGACCCGGATGATAATGTTAATCCGATGGGAAAGTTATTTTCAAAGTAGTTTAAATTAGTTTAGCACTTCTAAGTTATTTTCAAATATCTCGCTTGCATTTTGATATTTTCGAAGGATTTTTTTTTGCATAGGATAGCTGAGGACGATCTACAACCGGGCTAGTTTTTACTTTTTTGATTTCGGTAATAGTTTTTTTTTATATATATATATAAGGATAGCTTCTATTTCAGAACCGGTTCAAACCGGTTCCGAAATTTAAAGTTTTTTTTTTTTTTTTTTTTAAATCTGAAACCAAAATCAAAAAAGTAAAAACTAGCCCGGTTGTAGATTGCCCTCAGCTATACTATGCAAAAAAAAATCCTTCGAAAATATCAAAATTCAAGCAAAATATTTGAAAATAACTTCCCCATAGGATTAACATTATCATCCGGGTCTTTTTGAGTGACTAGTGTAGGCTCTTGAGGAGGCTTGCACTTCGACCCATGCACTTCTAAACTAATAACCTTGTTCAACCCTTATTCAATAAAAGTTTTATGTTTTATTTTTATTATTGTTATTTTTTTTTTAATGGCACGTTTTCTACATGGTCTTCTAAGTATTGCAGACAGGAGAAAAACTATGATGAACGTATCCATGTTCAAATTTTCTACTGCCGGGAGTACGTTTAATAAGTTTAACAAAATATGCTAGAAAATGCTTTTGTTATTGAATGTGATTGCCGTACGCGTACGCTCCCTTTGGTACACAGAATGCTAATTACGAAAATGAAGATGAATGACCTCGATAAGTTAATTTATATTAGATAGAGACACCTGCGCTAAGCTATTACGTTATACGAAAACCTGTCGTCAAGAGACTGTTCTTTCCCTTGTTCACGTCACAGCGTCAAAAGGTGACTGAGAGCGCAAGCTATTTTGCTTATAGTATATCCACTTTCCTTCCATCATTTTCCTTAATGAATTCACCTTGGAACACTAGATTTGGCTTCTTATCGCTCTTATATTCAAATCATATGGGGGAAAGACAATTTCGTCAGCTGTTGAAAGCACATTTACTATTGCTAAATTATTTCATGTACTTCAAGTTTTTTAACCCCTTGAGGGGCGGTGGGATATATTATATTCCACCTACGATAAATGTAAATTTGCAACAGAACATTTTTATTAAATTTTACTTTACTAACTTTGATGGAAAAAAGTTGTGAAATTGGTTTTCCTTATTTTGCAATAAAATTTTCTGAAGATTCCGGTATGAATTCGACATTACAGAAACACGATTACTTGCCCCTGAAAGGGTTAAAAGAGAAAGAAAGAAATTGTGAACTTCTTCTTTCTGTGATTATTTTTCTAGCAATTTAAACATCTAAAAATGTAATAATTCAGTTACATTAATTAACAATGAAATTTTTATATTTTATTCATTTCTCGCGATTGATTACTTCTGGAATACGACGAGTATTCAAAAGTAAGCATCCACTGTAACCCTGTCTGAAATATTTTCGAATGGTGTTAACTAAGGTGAACAAATTTTATAATGAGGCCCAAACTCAAAACTTTCACAACTTTAAAATTTGTAAGTTTAAGTTTATCTTTTTCTAAGAAGCCACAAATTTATAAACTTTTTAATTTTCTTTTTAAATTTTTATTTTTGTTTTAATCAAAAACTGAGTGTAAGCTACGGAGTTTCGTCACCAAATTTCCGTGAAATTCGGGAACGTTTAGTCACCTCAGTATTCGTAACAATGATTGTCGGCAATAGGCAACTGCAGCCATGTTGTCATGCGTAATTTAACTTCGAGACAACATTTTTTACTGAAAACTATCCGCATTTGCATTAACAGTAAAATAAAATCCCGAAACTTAAAAATATAACCAGCTAGGTACGTTTGCGACAGAAGAATGCAACTTTTGGGTGCAGAGCTTTTAACATTCTTGGTAAAGAATAAAGGGCTAAATGGACCAGTACTATTACATTACTACTCTTAACCCTCTCGCTGCGTAAGTAATTCTTCGCGATGAGCGTGTTTTACAGAATTTTTAAACTTCTCCCAGCGGTTCTTTAAAGCAAAAATTTTTGACTATGGTAATCGAGGAAAATGCCCTGATTAAATTAGACAAAGTTTTCGCTAAAAAATAACTGGTGGTAATAACCAAATAGTATTAGACGGAAAAATGCATACCCGAGAATATCTCGGGTTGCTCACAGCGAGAGGATTAAAGCATTTATTTATGCCTAGCGTCCCATTTTTGCACGCTTCGAATTTTAATAATTTTTTCCTACTTTATAACATGAAAATTGTATGAAATAATTATCTAGAAATGTCTTTATCTGTTACAGAGAGATGACAGCATAAGATGGATATTTATTTGCTTAAAATGAAGGCCTTTTTTTTTTTTTTTTTTTTTTTTTTTTTTTTTGAGTTTATAGATTTTTTATTTTTAAAAATGGCGAAATGTAAAACAAGTTTATTTGTGTTTTTTCTACCAATTAGCCAAATAAATAAGTCATAATGTTAGCTTGTAGACTTCTTTGAAATATGCATTTTTTTAAATTGTGAAATTATATGTTCAAGCCTATTTTTTATGCATTTTTGTAACGTACAAAGTATAGGGCGCTAGGCACGAATGGATGCATATTTTTTTTAACCCATTTAGGGGACAGATATTTATGTAAAGTCCGTTTTAACTCCTTGAGGAGCACCGGTATATATTATATACCACCTACGATTAATGAAGTTTTACACCAGAAAATTTTTATTAAATTTTACTTTTCTAACTTTGGTGGGAAAAAGGCCGTAAAATTGCTTTTACTTATTTTGAAATAGAATTTTTCAAAGATTCTGGTGGGAATTAAGCATTTCACAAACGTAATTGCTTGCCCCTTAAGGGGTTAGGATGATTATGAAACAAATTGTTTTTAAGCCTGAAATACGATTATTCTTAGTTTATTATTACCAAATACTTATAATGTTATTAACCTCTGTAAAGAAATAAATATATATATTTTTTTACTAATTCATAAAAATACTGGCTATAGTATATAATATGCAATTTAAAAACTTATTTTATACAAATTTAGACTAAACATATAATTATGCATATTATACTATTACAAATATTATACATATTGTCATATTTAGTACGTTTACAATTTATCAAATAAATAGAAAAATTTTTGGCGTAGTTTTTTTTTGTATTTTTCCAGTTCATTTTTCAACATTTTAAAGAGATTTCACCAACAAATGTGAGAAAACAAGAATTCAGGCACAAATGGGTTAAGACATTATCCACGAACAGGTGTTTTAAAAATTCAATGCTTTTTAGAAAATTAGTTTTTTTATGTTACATTTCACAGTGCTAAATTTTAAAACTTACAGATTTCTACATTCTTTTCATTTTTACCTTTTTCTAAACTATCATAAATTTAATATATATAAGAACATTTCACTAGTAAAATGAAAATTTTTAAAGATAATACTAATCGAAACATATAATCAATTCCTAAACAAAGGCAGAATGCAAGCGTGCAAATCGCATCTCTGCTTTCCATTCGTGAAAAAGTGAAATTCAATGTAGTGTAAATTATTAGTCATATGTAGAAAAAAGCGGGATTCTTCCAAAAAAAAAAAAAAAAATTATAATGAAGCGTGATCGTGCCGCTTGGAATGCTTCGGCCAAATTTTCAGAAAGATCAATTGTACTGAGGTGTTTTAAAGAAATTTTTTGTGTATATTATTACACTTTAAAATAAAGCAATATTATGCAAGATTTATTCAAGATTTATTCAAGATTTATGCAAGATTTATTATGCAAGCTATTTTTCTCTTCTAGGAAAATAATTTAATGATAGCCAGAATTAAAATTTTTAAAGAGATAAATACACGAATGAATGAAGGATTAAACTTGCTTAAATTTTGTGAATATTCAGCTTTTATAATGCAAAATTTCTTAATGACATTATGAAAGTAATGAAATCACTTTCTAAAAAGTGAATTATTTGGGCTAAAATACACCGAATTGCTAAGAAAAGAACTGATTTTGTGGAATTCGGTGTCTGTTCTAGAATACTGTGTGTTTACTATGTAGAAGCATTCAGTTATTCAAAATACCCAGCTCCTTTTTACTTTTGGGATGTTTATGGTTTTTAAATTTATAATCGTGTTTTGAAGTTGTTTTGGAATAAAGCATTCGCAAATGATATAAAGGCTTCAAGATTTTTTTTCTTTTTTATGGTTGTAGCGTTTAATCGCGTCTTATGATAAAATCAAATCATCACGAACAATATTCCTCAATTTCTATTTGCGGCCGTGAGTGGGGAGTCGTTGCCTGATAAGTCTTTAAAATTGCAGGAAAAAGAAATTGCTAGATTTTCACTGCGAGCACAAGATTGAAAGAAACCCCTTTCGTTTTTTTTTTTTCGTCTAGGAGTATGTAGAAGAGACGATGTTTTTGTGTCATTTATATGAACTGTTCAACTAAAACGGCGGTCTCACATCATCATTGTTTTCCTTAATATTTTCAGGACCGCGTTTTTTTTTTTTTTTTTTTTTTTTTTTTTTTTTTTTTTTGGAAAAGTTAATTTTAGTAGCTTTAGTATTTTTTATTTAAGTAGCTATCCAAATCACAAAGTTAAGGCTTACTGAAATTTAAAGAATATAGTTATTTTGCGTGCTAAACCTTTTCGGCCCTGGAATATCCCATAGGATACACATCTTCAGGGGTGTAAAAATCTAGGCGCCAGCTGTCAGTCTCTCACCACTAAATTTTATTAGTTTTCTTGGCTTAAATTTTATAAGCATTCATTCAAAAAATTTAGACGAAAAATAACGAATAAAATTTACTGGTGAGAAACTGACCGCTGGAGCCTAGATTTTTACGCCCCTGCACATCTTTACAATTTTTTTTCCTGTATATAAATAATGATTAAAAAAATGAAAATGGTGTGAATGAAGTCTTAATAGTTAGCCAAACTAAAACAAAATAGCAATTTGTTTCTCATAGCGCTTTTTCGGCCATAAAATGGGATTTGAAAATGATATGCAGCAAAAATGAGGGAAATATACAAAAACGAAAAATTAATAATTTTTTTATACGTTAAAATACCATATGGAGAGTCCATTAAAAACAAAAATTTATTAAATGCATAATTATTTAATATTTTTCATTATTTTTTTATGCAAAACAACAGAAAATATCCTAACAAATTGTCAAAAAATGTACTTATTGAGTCCCATGTGTCATATATGATATATCAAATTTTAAGTACAGAAAATAAATTAAATTTTTTTTGCTTTTCAATCTTTCTTAGTTATCACTTTGCAAATGTAAATTCATAACTTAAGTAAAAAAAAAATATATATATATATATATATATATATATATATATATATATATATATATATGAAAATAGACCCTGGGGTCTGAAGACGTTAATAGGACGTTTAGGCTAAGGAAGAATTTTTGAAGGTGTTTGGGATAGGTTGGCATTACAACAGGATTTAATAGACAACAACTTTTGAGCTTTTCCTCCCATAACTTATTGGTTTGAAAAAGCAGCTCCAATTTTAAATTTAAAGAATGAAAGATATGCATAAAAAAAAAATCACCGACCATGCAAAGAGATTTAAGGGACGTTTTATTTTTGTTTTAATAACAAATGCTGAAATGTAAATGAAGTGATAATAGTAAATGTATAAACACATGCTATCTTTACTACATGCAGACAACACAAAAAATAATTCTTATAACAAAATAATAGTCAGTTTAAATTGACCGGTACTTTTAAGTGCATTTAATACCGAAAGAGCTAAATGGGCAAAGACACGAAAAATCGTTTGTAGAACGAAATCGATTACAAAACCTCTAAAGGAACACATATAAGACACCTGTAATAGGCTAATTTTTTTTATTATATGTTAAATGATATTACTGTAATAAATCAAGAAAGCCTGTCATAATTAGTAAACATCCTGTAATATTTTTTCAGTATAATTTATTCCCTCTTTAAGTTGGCTTTAATCATACATTGGCATCCACACTGTAAAGTAAACACGTTTCTTATTCTTAGAAAATATACGAGTATTATAACCACGAACGAAAATATACAATAACTTCTCTCGAGTTACCCACGATTTTAGAAAGCCTTCTTTACCTTTAGGAACGTCAAAAACATGTATATTTTCGAGATTTAAAAAAGAATTTATAAGAAACAATGTTTCTTTTGCTATCACCGATTTCCAGAAACGTTTTCGAATAGCTTTTATAGCGTATTAATGGGTTTCCTCAACCCGGAATATAGGTTTCCGGATACTATCCATTCTGAAGTAAACATTTTCATGTTCAACAAAACACTTTTACAGGCAAGCGTGATAAATTAACGACATGAATATTAAAATTAATATTATTTTGCTATTCTTGAATATATAAATTTAATTACGTATCTGAAAATGTTTAATTGGAAATTGATAGTGTCCTAAAACCGTCATTCCGGTTTGAGAAAACTAATTACCACACTATAAAAACTACTCGGGAAACAATTTTGGAAATTAATGACAGCAAAAGAAACATTTTCTGAAATTACAACTACGTACGAAAATATACAATAACTTCGCCCGAGTTACCCACGGTTTTAGAAAACGTTCTTTATCTATAGACTCTTCAAAACATGTATGTTTTCGAGATTTACAAAAATAATTTATAAGAAACAAAGTTTCTTTTGTTGCCACTGATTTCCAGAAACGTTTCCGAATAGCTTTTATAGTGTACATTAATCGGTTTCCTCAACCCGGAATATTGGTTTCCGGATGCTATCCGTTCTCAAGTAAACATTATCATGTTCAACAAACATCTTTTACAGGCAAGCGTAATAACTTAAAAACATGGATATTAAAATTAATATTATTTTGTTATTCTTACATATATAAATTTAATTACGCATCTGAAAATGTTTAATTGAGAATTGATAGCGACCTAAAATCGATATTCCGTTTTGAAAAAACTAATTAACACACTATAAAAACTACTCGGAAACATTTTTGGAAATTATTCACAGCAAAAGAAACATTTTTTAAGCCCCCGATATGCTATTTCTTTCAGGCAACAATTAAAGTGTCGTCACTAAAAAATAACGTTATGTTACACAAGCCAGCTTAAAAACGAAGCAGATGTATCATTCATTGTACGGTTAAATACTGATAATCTCTACTGTATTTTTTTTAAACTTCTAAGCTTCGCACATTTTCAATTTTTGCATCTTCGTATAGGGAGAAAAAGTACTTTTAACTGCAATTTGTTTGAAAACTGCATCTCAATTTAATTTTGAGATATTAATTTTTTTGTAGTTTTAATGCCATTTCTGTAATGGTGGCAACTAAAGTACTCTATTTCTGTAGAAAGTAAAGGGAAGTTGGACAATAGTAGATTACTATATCTTTTTGTTGCGAGTTTCTCATAACAACCGAAAAAAATTGCAATTAAAATACTTGCTATTTTGAAAGTATATAAAAAAAGGATTTCTGATAAAACATGAGGCTATTATAAACTATATTTAAGTACCCATATTAATGTTTCAAGCAAATGAAGGCATGTGAATCATTAGATAGCCGATTTCTTTTGTCGAGTTTACCGACCTCGGTTTTTGCGTTTGTGTGTTATTCCGCGATAGTGACGTCCTATGCATACTTTTCTATAGATGTTGTTTAAGACTGAATCGTAAATGTGAAATTCTTCAGAGGATGCAAATGACGTCATTTTATATAAAATAAAAGCCTGTATTTTAAGTCCTAAAGCTGAAATGTGTTTTGTAGAAGTACATCAGTTTTCACTCCAGTGGCTTTAAAATTCTTCACAGATGGAAATGCTTCACTTTTGAAAATAACGCAACTGAAATCACACACTGATAAAACGCAAAGTTGCATAAAAATTAAGGGTGTCTTTATAGAAGAGCAGTGAGCTTTTGGTTAAAATAATATTTGTTTGAGAGTCAGACTAACCAATATAAGACGCTATATATATAAAATAACGTTATAAACATTTTGCTAATTTTGGACTTCCCTCCCCGCCTCCCTTACGATATCATACATTATCATTCCTCGCCCCCCCCCCCCACACACACACACAACCTATGATATCTCCATCAATGTCTAAAAATTATTTTATTTTTAGATTATTTTTCTTTCTTTTTATACGTTTGCAGTGATATACACATATGATTTGATTATAAATTTATTAGTCGCATACTTTACGGGTTCAAGAAGTCAATAAAAATCAACACATCAAATAAATTTATATCAAATAACATCGAAAAGAGTTAGTTACTATTTAAAAGTATTTAATAATACATTATTGATACATAATGCATTAAATGTAATATTGTGTTCTTGCACTTGCCCCCTTCCTGGGGAGGTTAAAAGCAGAAATTATCAACATTCTTTGTCTTTCTTTACTGGTAAAAACAAGTATCATTTCCTATTTATTATGCTCCAGACTTCTCTAACAGCGAATTATATGCGCATGTGGCAGAAGAACAGGAATGCCAAACGTCGGGGTAGTCTAAATTTTGTAATGAAATGATTTTATAAACATTTAATGGCTTTAATAATAGCTTCGTATTTTAATAAAAAAATATTATATTAATAATAATAAAGATAACAGATTATTTGGATGTAATGAAAAAGTTGCTGAAATAGAAAAATTTGGTTGTATCAAAAATGATAACGATATCAAAAAACAAAACTCCCATACCCCCCCCCCCCCCCACAGATATCTTACGATCCAGTGCCAGAAACCCGTCCCCCATAAAGTGGTAACGTTATATATGCACAGCCCTAGGATGCATTTTTTTATTGTAACTAATTTTGTAGGTTTATTATAAATTAATGAAACAGTTCCTTCTTAAGTATTTTCTTTCGTCGAAATTCTACGGGTTCCACATTGTAATAATAAAAATAATATATATATTTTTTCTCATCGGGAGGGCGACACTAAATTCTGAAATACTAGAATTCCTACTTCATGCTTGTTTATAAATGCTTCTTTAAATCTCGAAAATATTTTGGTTTCTGTACTTTCTAAAGATAAAAAATGCTTTTCAGAATCATGGGTAACGGCAGAGGTTATTGTACATTTTTCGTTCGTGATTATTTTATGATTTCGTAGATAAAAAAAATCATTTATATTTTTTACACTGCATATCTCCCAAAAAGAATAAAGATCTAAAATTATAAAATTAAACTCAGAATTTCTCCGTATCTAGCCCCCTTACTTTTCTAGCTTTTTTCTGTCTGCGTATTTAACACGGTTATTTATTTGTCTACGTCATAACTTCTTATGGCCTCATGGGTTGCGGAATTTTTCTGGCTTCGATGTTAGTGATTTAACTCACGTGGGAGTTGAAACTGTAACATTTTGGTGGAGAGACTGAGTTAGTCACACACTCTGTGACGCAATTTCTCCAGTAGTATACCAGGAGTTTCAGCATGCTCAAAGAAACCTAATCAATGAATAGGTAGTAATGGATATCTCATTGAGTTGCAAAACTACTGTAATTATTTCGCAAACAAAAGATTTACTCAAGAAAAAGAAAACAGTCGCGCTTGTAAATTTGGGATTTGCGCATAGAGCCAAAGCTTAAAAAGAGAAGGAAGAAAGAAACTGTGTAAGACATGACGATAAAGTTTTAAGGTCATAAAAACTGCTGTAAGCATAACGATTTGTCGAAGAAAAGTTTATCGCTGAAGTTGTTTCACTGTGAAGCACTTAAAAGCTGAAACTTGTTTCAGAGAAAAACAAGAGACAAAAGATTATGTGTACAGCATAGATTATGGAACACTTTCCAACACATTCAGAATACTATAACAAAACTTCAGAATTAACTAAGGTGAAAGATGATGTCTAAATGAACAATTTGGAAGACGTATAACACATTTGAAAACCCGATTTCTGCTATTACCATGAGTAACCATTAAAATATACAATTTTTCGTGCAGCCCTGCATATGATCTATGCATGCATACTACATAGAATGCTAAAAGTTAGTTCAGTTAAACGCACAGTGCAATTGAATATTTCCACTCAGCAATTTCTGCCAATAAACGGATGTTGTTGAGAAGTTTTGTGCGACCCTGTATATGATCTATAGAATTTATATACACCAAGTAATATTAAAGAGAAAGTTAAATTTAAAAAGGCATACCACAACTGAAAACGCACTTCCAGCAATTATTGTTCGTAAGTTTCAATAGTTCAGTTATTGTTCATTTTCTTCCCAAGACAAATTTTTTTTAGTGTCCCTGTAAATGAACGATAAATTCTATGCTCGCCACGCTCTATGATAAGAAACTTGCAGTACACTTCAGTGATTAATATCAATTTCAATATGTTCAAAATAGTGTAATATCATTAATATACACCGCAAACGATTTCCCCCCATAGACCGTAATGTAGCGGAATTCTTTACAATGATGTAAATGAACCGAAAATGCAACTTCATTTGCAATACCAAACATGCCATAGTGATACCCAATAACATATATTCCTTTCGTGACAATGGAACTATATTTACGCCTGTTAGAACGCGAACAGATAGACAGACGGACAGACAAACCGAATTCATAAACACTTTCCAATTTTAAGAATGTTAGAAAAGGGAAAACAATTGTGCGGCAAATATTTAAGTGAACATAAGTACAAAATAAATACCAAATAATAATAAATCCAAAATGTAAATAAAACTTAAACATAAAATAAAATTTCTTGTTTTATATTTGTTAGTATTATTTATTATTGATGTATGTAAAGTTTTTTTTTTTTAAAGTGTATATTTTTTTTTGTGTGGTTGGATGAATATGGCTTAAAAACATAGAATCTGTAACAAATGATCAATTTATATGTATATAGGGTAATTCCGGGAGAGTTGCCGCATACGGGACAGATGCCGCACCCCTTGTATTTCTTGTAATTATCGATAGATGGTCGTCAAACACGCAGTATAGGTGCGCAATGAGATTATTTTAACCAGTGTATAGCGTGAGTCCCATTTCGATCTTTGCTTGTACAATCCTTAGTACAATCCTTAATTTGACGTAAGTGCATGATTTCACTGTCCAAACTTTTAAACACGTTGTGTTTAAATACTTTTCATACACTAATTACTAAATGCATGCACGATTTGGAAGTCAAAACTAAGTGTAGCGTTTGTATAGAGTACTGTGTGTATGTTTACGCCATTCCCCTTAGCGATGGCAAGTAACTATGATGGCCGACGTCTGAGCATGCAAAATGGGATACATGCCGCACTGCTATTCCGGTATACATGCCGAAGTTTCATTTGTCCAGGATGATTAAGTGTTATTAACTTTCCTTTTCTTTATGCACAGACTAACCACGTTAGGCATGTTATCAAGCTTACTAAAACCAAAGGAGAAAAAGGGGAAAATAAAAAGTAAGAAGGGCAAGAAAGATGCAAGTCAAAATGATAACAATGAAAAATTGGATTACGCGTAACGCAGATGTTCTTTGCAAACTACTCCAAAAAAGGGGAAGTGTAATTGGCTTTGTTGCATCATGTGTTTAAATGTAGTTACATAAAGACTGTACTTTTTCGACACATATTCTGTAGATTGTAGTCGAAAAAACAGGTCTCTTAACCCATTCGGGACCATAAGTGCATATAAGCTTACAAAATTTGTTTCTGGCACCAATAAAATATAAAAGTAATATTTACTTTGTTTAATTAGAGCATTTTCATCATTATTTAAGTAAAGGTAACTTCGTTTAAAAAAGTGGTACCAACTGGATAAAATGTGTGCAAAAGCCACCGGTCCCGAAAGGGTTAACAAATAAATTATGTAAACACAATTTTACTTTTTTTCTTTTCCCCTTCTAATACATTGATGTTACGTTGTTGCTGAAATCACAATTAAAATTTAATGTAAAAAAAATAAGTCGATAATTTTAATAGTGAAAGTAGGCAACAATTATTAATTTGAATCTACTAATACGTTTCATTATACTCATTTAGTTTCATTTTGTTATTACATCGTTAATTATAGTCCAGATATGAATATATTTTTTTAAATATTTTTAATAATAATTTTATTTTGTTCTTATTACAAACGCGGCATAACTACCGCACAAGTGCGGCGTCTCAGCCTGAATGTACGGGTGACGCGCCGCAGTGTAATGTTTTAGAAAAAAATTGTTAAAAAATATTAATAATTTGTTTTGAATTTTTTTGTCACACTACACGCGTTGTATATTTAACATTAAATAGCACAGCATGATTTTTTTTTATTTTATGTCTACCATGGGACTTTATACACAAATTCAAAAAAATGTGCGGCATAAATCCCTGAATTACCCTATATATATATATAAATTAATTATTTTAAATAAAATTATTATTTTTGTTGTCTTTAAGGTGATACAGGCTCAAAAATGTAAAAAATATCATATTTCTAGTTTCTTTGCCTTAAAAAATTCTCTTGAGTTTTTGGGTTGGGTTGGGTTGGGTTGATTGTAGACGGCCAATTATCTGCACGAGGGATATAGGCCCTACGGGGAGTGCCTTCCGTGGAGGTCTTTCTAAGGGAACCCAATCCGTATTAACGCATGGAAATCCACGGTTAGAAGAAAACCACGAAAACTCCGAACGATTAGGCCGACGGGCGCGATTGAGTTCGAACCCAGCACCTCCCGTCTACCAGCTTCGAGAGCAGAACCTCTCAGCCACTGGTGAGGCCCTTGAGTTTTTGGAACAGAATGATGAAAACCGCATTTAAATACAGTAATTATATTTACAGAAAAAGGGTATAATTTTGTATGTTGAATTGCCTGTGATGGACTAAAGAGTATTTAAAACTTTAAATATATTTATCTCATAATGTATTTTTTTAACATATATAATTTTTTTAAATATAATGTTATGAGACTTTGTACAATTTTCAGTTATATATTCTTTAAATTTTCTTTAGGATTTTTTATTCCGAGGGAATTTTTAAAAAATATGACCCTAGTAAAAAGTACTTATGAAAAATTACTTTTTTTCTTTGGCAAAATATTAATTTTTTTATGAATATTTTTCTAAATCTTAAAGACATTAATATTTATTCTTTTCTGTATTCAAATGCGGAAAAAAATGCAAAAAGTATTAAAAGATATGCCATTTTGAAAACACGACTAATATTAATCATTTTAAATTAAAAAAAATTAAATTTTTAAAAATAATTAAGAGCTGAAAAGAAATATAAAGACTAAAGCCGACAATATTCGGCGAAATAGCATATCTTTACTATGAACTGTGCTTAAAAAACTCCTCTGATGAACCCAGAAGATATTCATGGTTTCTTATTTTTGTATTTACAATTTCCCCTGTTTAATTTTTGTATTATATTTTCCGTTATATTTTTACACATGTGATTTCATTTTATTTATATATATATAGATATATAAACTTTAAAAAATTAATTTTGTGTCCTAGATCACCTTGTTACAAAAGGCCTTAAAATATTTAAAATTTTTCCTACATCCTCCTTTCTAGAAGCTTCACAGACATATGGGTCTGTCTACAAAAGCTATTTATTGTGATTAACTTCTCTTCTGCAAGTTTACACTTTGCGGAGGAAGGTTTTTTTTTCTTTTACACCCACAACAAATTCTCTGTAAACGTAAAATGCAACGATTTCCTCCATCATCAATCTCCAACCTTAACAGTTTCGAACTTCGGCGATAGGTGTGGAAACCCAGTTTCGATGCCAATGTGTTTGGATGACTAGAGCTTAGCAAGCTGCTGGAAAACTCGGCCCGCGAGCAACCAATCAGAGTCCGATAAGGGAAGCTCAAACAAAGTTTTGTTAAACGTAGGATATATAAGAAAAAATGGTCCTGTAATAAAATTTGGAAAATTCTTAAGCCAGTTTTTTTTTTTTAATTAAAGAAAAATTAATTAAATACTCTTTTTCTCTGATGAGTTAAAAAAAAAGAACGAAAGAAAAAAAAAACTAAAGTTCATTCTTCGTAAGTGACTTAAAATAATTAAACACTAAGCGAAATAGGAACTAAGAATTTTTCGCCCACGAACTCTCCATGGAAGTCAATTTTTAGTTCGGTTTTTCTTTTTTATGATAATATGTTTAAAATATATCTTAAACGGGGGGAAGGGGGCAGAACTTCCCTAATGGAAAAAAAAGCTACTGTTTCAATTCTCTTCTTTTTTAAGGGGTCAGGTAACCTTTGAAGCGTCCAAAAATCGAGTTTTTTTTTTAAAGCTTATAATTAAATATGATTCTTTGGGAACATTTAAAATCAAACCCCATACAAAAATTCGCATTATAATAGAAGTTATGTCTAAAACACTTTGAGCTTTTGCTATATGATCAACGGGTTTTTCAATCTTTAAAGCCAATTTTCTCAAAACAGCGATTTTGAACATTGCGCGCACGATTTCTGAAAAACAGTTGCCTAGAATTTCACGAAATTTTTGGTGGATGTATTAAACGTACAGAAGCACAAAATGACCTATTATTATGTTTCTCAAGTAAGAAGTTTAGAATTCACGGCTACTTTTGTATAAAAAATATCTCGATATTTCGAATTACTCTAAATTTTTTTTTCTCGAGATCTACAAGTTTTATTTTTTTTTCCTTGTAGGTCATTTTGAAAACACTGTATATCTGTACTCATTAAAAAAATCTTGGCTTGTTTCAGCCATTGAAATGGGAAAAATCATGCGCGCAAAGCATGCAAGAATAATTCTTTCGTAAAAATTGTATTATCTTTAAAAATAAATTTAAAAAAAACTATATATGTGTATACCTTTTCTAACAACTTTGATTGATAAAGTAAATCGTTCCTAACATGTGTTTTCAATTTTATAATTAAAAGTTAATTAGTTAAAGAATGACTGCAATTCTTACAAAGGTCACTTTTCCATGTACTTTATTGGTTCAAAGGTTACCTGACCCCTTAATACTTGATATTATTTTTATTATTAAATGGCTTTAGGTCTTTTTTATGTTGATATGATTAAAAAATTGTCTTTTACGGGGGCTACTGACAAAACCATTTTAATGTGCGCTCAAACAACGGAAAGCTCGGGTCCGAAACGCCGAGCTGGAATTTTCCTTTTTTTCGCATTGGTGAAGACTAGTTCACTGTGATTGGTTTCTCGCAAGCCGAGCATCCCAACTATTAACGTACAGTATTTGGAGGTGTGTGAGAACATCAACGAATGAGGAAATGGAGACTCCACACTAATAACTGAACGTAACACTTTAAATCCCGATACCTTACACCCCCAAAATGAACTTTAATTGCTAAGAATCAGCATTTAATTTTAATTACTCACGCATTTCATCCTATGAAGGAGAAATAACCTTACAATATTAATATTAATAAAATTATGGAAAATCATTAATCTGCTACTGTGTGGCAATTAATCAGTATTTTTATCAATTAGTTTCTCAATGTTTCCGATGGTTTGTTTGTAAGCAAAATTATTGTTTAACGGACAGCTCGGCTTTTTGAATTTTTAAAACTCATTCATATCATATGTACGTTTCTGTTGTCGTATGACATTACGATACGTTTTCCCAATGACAGAACAATGTTTGTTTTTGAAATGATTGGTTAGTTTGATGCAATATACAGTGTAACCTCGCTTTACGTTCTCGGAATTCATGTTTTCGCGCAATTTCAACTTTTTTTTTTATCTCTCTTGAAATGTGTAAACTAGTCCAAATTACCTCGGAAGCAAACATCCACCAATATTTTAGTATAGCAATTTTCACCTCATTTAAAACAGAACTTTTTTATCTTAAATAAAGCGAAAATTTCAGTTATACTGATAGAAGTGTGCTTGCAGTGTAAAAGCAGGGTTCTTCTTTAATTTCCCACGGTTTTCACTTGCTCTGTAACCTACATTGAAAAGTGTAAAAGCGGGATTTTAATGTGATTTCCCGCAGTTTACACTTGTGGGTTATTCCATGTCACTTGTGGGACAACTTTTCTACATATTTCTGCTGTTTTAACAATGTTATTACGTCCTCAAATTAAAACAACCATGCTAAAATGGAAATCTAGAGGTGTTTGTCTAGAGGTGTTTACTGTATAGTTTATGTCTTAACTATACTTATAAGTCAATTGATATAGGTATTTATGTAAGTGCCGCGCGCAGAACATTTTGTCAGTTTTTCATGGAATGACCCTGAAACGGGCAGATGACTTAGGTCTAGGATTTAAAATGTGAAGATTTTTATTATCTATTATTTTTATTATGTATTTATTATTAAAAACGAGCAGCTTACTAAGGTCTAGGGTTTAAAATGGGGAGATTTTAAAACCTATTAAAGAGCCATTCCATATCACGTGTGGAACAGCGTTTCTACATATTACTGCTGTTTTAACAATGCTATTGAATTTTCAAATTGAAACAACTATGCTTATACGAAAAGATAGGTTTTTTTGTTAATTTTGATGTATAGTTTATATTTTAAAAACTTATAAGTTAATAAATATAGGTATTTATGTAAGCCAGCACGCCTGTCTGCCACGCTACAGGTCACGAGTTCTGCTTTCGGCTGGCCAAGGTTCACTCAACATTTCATCCCTTTGTGGTCGATAATATGAGTATCAAGCTTGCTTGGGAACTAAACACCGAAGGTCTCGTGTGTGGTTGACCACCTACCCGGGGCACATGCTGTATAGCACCTCGGGGCCCAGGGTCAAGTAAACAGAGTTGGACACTGTAGACCCTGATCCTTCATGGATCGTACAGTCACAGGTTTAGTTTTTTTTTTATGTAAGCATCACGTGCAGGACATTTGTTCGTTTCTCATGGAATTGCCCTTTTTCTGTTACCTCCCTTGAAAAGTGTAAAAGCGAGGTTCTAGTCTAGTTTCCCGCAGTTTACATTTTCTCTGTTACTTCTCTTGAAAAGCGTAAAAGCATTTAACGATTATAATGTTAGTTTACATTTCACGCAGAAAAGTTTTTTTCTTATACCCACAACAAATTCTCCGTAAACGTAAAATGCCACACTTTCCTTCATCAGCGATGTCAAACCTTAGCAGTTTTTAACTTTGGCGATAGGCGTGGAAACCCACTTTCGACGTATGTGTATTTGGAGGTGTGCGAGAACTTCCAACGAATGAGGAAATGGAGGCTCGACACTAATAATTGAACGTAACATTTTAAATCCCGATCCCCTTGACCCATTTAGTAGAAACGGAGACGTGAGCCATTATTTTCCATTTAGCTACTCGATTGCCTTCACTGAATGAAGAGTTAAATCTCATTTGAAACCTAGAAATTAAATTCCTCGAGCGGATTTTGCAGGAAGTGTTCTAATTGTATGCTTAGATATTTAATTAAACCGATTTTGAAATTTCAGAGCGAGTTTGATAGAAACTAAAAACCATTATTTTCGTCATTTTTACAAAGAACTGGATGCGGAAAATGTTTTCAGTGAACAAATGGAGTTACGTAACATACCGGTATGTTTGAAAGAGAGAGATAATGAGATAATGATGCAAAGACCATATCGGGTCAATGTTCGAGGAATACGGTTCGTTTTACTATTAATGGAGAATAAAAAGAAAAATGTAAATAAAAGAATCGTTTTATGTCGTCAGACATAAAAAGTGGTTACATTTAATAATAACATTTTGAAATTATTATATATTTTTTTCAATATTAGAATTCTGTATTGATAACAAAAACGGTTATTGACAGCGTTCGGAGAAAAATCATTTCTCTCTCCGAAACAGGGTTGCTAGTTTGGCCTCCATTTTTATTAAAAAAATTAGACTTCACACCAGAAATAAAGAATAATATTTTATGCTTTATTTAATAAGAGACATTTAGTGAACACTTAAATTACAATTTCTTCTTTCGAAATTTCCGGTATGAATTTTAAATCTGGGATTTAAAATTGGAGGCCAAACAGACAACCTTGCTCCGAAACGACTAGATGCAAATTCATTTTTGAGAAATGAGTTTGCTTCAAGTGGTTTTGGCTCGACCATATGTAGAAAACGCCCCAGCTTGCCCTTATCCCCCCCCCCTGTTTTCATGATTTTACTTTTAAAATATTTCTTATAAAAATTTTTGGTAGTTACCTCCGTAGTCGTGGTTCCTTTCGAACGTGCACCGGGTTATTGACGCTAAGAGCAATGAGTGGACTCGAAGCAGCTTCCGTCCAATCGTATTAAATGCCCCGGATAGCCCTCGCTTAACCCCTTGGGGACGAGCGACACATATGCGTGCCGCATGAAGCTCTTAGAATATTTCTTTTTCTTCACCAGTAAAATTTTACTGTAAAATTTGCCTTGTTTAATAAGAGCATTTTCTCGATTGAAGAAGATACAAATTTCTGTTTTTAAAAAACGGTGACAAAAGATTAAAAATTTCGTAAAAGGCTCCCGTCCCGAAGGGGTTAATGACGGCTATTTAACGAATATTTCTTTTAGAATTACCTAATGGTGTTGCCGTAGTCGGGGGTAACATGCACACTTCAGTAGCCATTGAATGAAGAGTGTCGGCTTTTAAAAAGATCTCATTTGAAACCAGGAAATTAAATTAATTGAGCGGATTTTGCAAGAAATGTTCTAATTTTGTGCTTTGATAATTAATTAAATCGATTTTGAAATTTCAGAGAGAGAAATTGTTAGAAACCAAAAACCTTATTTTTACCAAGAATTGGATGCGGTCAATGTTTTCAGTGAATGATTCCAATTGCATAACATACGGGTATGCCTGAAAGAGAGGAAGATAATGATACAAAAGCAAAATCTGGTCAACGCTAATAAGTGCGGTTAATTTTGCTCGCTTAGTAAGAATGCCCAATTGCTTTTCTTTTACTTTACAATAATATAATATCAACTTTTTTTGGTTGGATTAGTACTTTTATTCACAAAGTAGGTAAAATAATTGTAAAACATTTTGAAATTTTAATTAAAATGAAAAATGATTTAAATAAGAGTCTTAAAAAAGTACGACTGTGAGAGCAAATCTCATGCAGCGAGTTCTTCCGGGTTAATGGTGGATAAAAAGGAATAAAATAAAAGAATCATTTATTTAACCCATTCGGGACTAGCGTCACGTATACATGCCCGTATAGGCTGCGTAAGATTATTATTTTTAACACCGCTAATTCCGAGTAGTAATTTCAGCCTTACATAATCATAGAATTCATGCGATTAAATAATTATTGAAGAATACTATTCGAAAATAGTGGTAGTAAGATATGTAAAACGAATATTTTAGTATCCCTTCGCTCATCGTGAAGGGGTTAAACGCAGGCATAAATAGTGGTTACATTTAATAATAACATTTTAAAATTGTTATATTGAAAATATTTCAACACTAGAAAGGTGTTACTTCATCTTTAAAAGAAAAAGTTGTATTATTTTAGAACATTTTTTTTTCTCATGCATTCCACTCGTGAACTTTAGTGACGTATTTAAAAAAAAAAAAAAAAAAAAAAAAAAAAGTAGAATGTATTTGTGAGTTTAAATATCGCTTTAAATACTAACACATGTCATACTATGATAGAAAAAATAATTCAATGAATATTATATTACTATTAATTAAATTATTGTAAGTTATTAATCTGTCACTGTATGACAAATAATCAGTATGTTTGTCAATTAGTTTGCCAATGTTTTTCGATAGCTTATTTCTGTGCAAATTAAGGACTAAATGGATAGTTCTGCTTTTAGATTTAAAATCACTTGCACATCATATACCATATGTTTCGGTCATCATATGACATCAATGACATAATAATGTTTTATTTTTTAAATGATTCGTAGTTTAATGCAAAGTTATATTATAAACTATTTACCTGTGGTAAAAGCCTTAAATGGTGTACTTAGATCTTGTTTAATTTATCTTAATACCAGTCCAAATTAATTAGAAGTGTGGTGTCTGCCATGAGCATATATTTTGTTTCTGCTTTGTTGTTTTCCTTTTCTTTATATATTTTGCAATGAAGAAACGACGATTTTTTTCCATCTTGAAGCCAGTATGCTATCTTTATCCTATTTATTTAAACTAATTTTTAGATTTGTTCTATTTTCCAACTATTTAAAATGAAATAAATATCCATCTATTCGCTTACTGTTTAAAAGGTTTCTGTTTAACGCTGAACGTTGCAAAAAAAGTAGAACAACCAAAATATGGTTCACTTGATTTGTCAAAACTCCTGATTAATGTGAAACTGCAATAATGGATCAATTTTTAATCATCCTATCTATATTAATAAAAGAACAAATCGCTCTGTGTGTATGTGTGTCTGTTGGCGATGGCTAGCGAAATCTACCGCACGTAGAAGTCTGAAAATTCAGCAGTAATTAGTCCAAGACAGGTCCTGATGCACCTGAGGCTCAGATTTTTAATTTTTTAAAGGCCGGGGCCCCTGGGCTCCTTTAAGTTTTTATGCACTAAATTGTTAATAACATGCCTCTTTTCGATCCGATCTTCTTCGTTTTGGGGGTGACCAGTATTTTACCAGTACTGGGCCCCTTGAAGTTTTAGTGCATTAAATACTTAATAACATGACTCTTTTCTATCCGGCCTCTTTTCTATCCGATCTTCGTCGTTTTTGGGGTGAATTCTCCTTTCAGTTTCTGCCCCATTTCTACGTTTTCAGTTAAGACCCTGGAACCCTGTCAAGGGGCCAGTACAGGGCCCTTGAAGTTTTAGTGCTCTAAATTGTTAATAACATGCCTCTTTTCTAGCCGATTTTCTTCGTTTTCGGGGTGAATTCTCCTTTCAGTGTTTACCCCATTTCTAAATTTTCAGTTAAGACCCTGGAATCCTGTCAAGGGGCCCAGTACAGGGCCCCTTGAATTTTTAGTGCACTAAATTGTCAATAACATGCCTCTTTTCCATCCGATCTTCTTCGTTTTCGGAGTGAATTCTCCTTTCAATTTCTACTCCATTCCAACATTTCAGTTAAGACCCTAGTAATAATATATAATAGTCAATCAGAACAAGTAATTCTATGCACTCACAATATGCTGCTGCTGTTGGGCACGATGACACCCGCGGACGCTGGATGGAAACAACAGGTGTCCAGTTCGTATCCCGACTTATGTTTGGTTGCACGAAGTGCATCAGATTCCATTTTAAATAGATATCTCGTTTCTCTCACGGTGTAAAAGATTTTCGTTCAACGTTGAACTCTGCATAAAAAGTAGAAGCTCCAAAACATGGTTCACTTGATTTTTCAAAACTCCTGATGATGATGATGAGACTTGAGTAATTATTTAACTTTTCGTCATCCTATGACAATATATAACAACCAATCAGAACAAATAATTCTATGCACTGTCAACCTACTTCTTTAGAGCACAATGACATTCGCTTGTTTTTCTAGTGATTTGGACGCCTGACTTAAAATCAACAGGTGTCCAGTTCGTATCACTGTTCAAGCTTGGTTGCCCGAAGTGCGTCGGATTCCAGTTTAAATTGAGAACCCGGTTTCTTTAGCCTTTTTTTTTTTTTTACCAGTTTAATGATAACATTTTAACAGTTTTCGGTTCACCATTTCACCAGTTCACGGTTAAACCTTTTATAAGGTCACGGTTCTAACAACATAAGTTATGTTTCAATCGGAGCACCAACTATTGGAACAAGATTTCACCATCCTTTGGTGGCAACACTTTCGGCACTATGTTTTGTGATAGGTTGAACATAGTTTTCAACAGTGCACGGTACCTAGGCAGCCAAAAGTTCCGGTTTTCTGAGCTCCAAAAGCTAATTTAAATCAAGAAAAGGAAATGACAGACAGTTTTTATTTCGTCATTTAAGTTTAGCTTGGTAAATTTATTTTTTGATAAAACTGTTTTAAATAATATTTTTCTCACAAATTGCGCTTTTCAAAAATTAAAATATGTAAATTATGTAAAAATGTTTTGCAATCCACAAATCCACCAATATAACCTTCGCATTTCATTTAATATTTTGCATCACTTTATATATAATTAAAAACCTAAAAAAAGAAAAAGAAATACAGTAAAATATACTCTAAAAAAAGTTGCTCGCGTCTTAGACTGTTTTTTTTTTTTTTTTTTTTTTTTTTTTTTTTTTTTTTTTTTTATAGAAAAGGGAAAATTTATTTTTAAGAACATCATGTCTTTTCTATTTTCCATCTAGAGGGCGATAGAAATTCCCATATTCTTTCATTTATGACCTATACCTATATTTTCTATAATTTTTCTAAAAATAGATGAACGTTTTGCGACCTGTTAAACGTAATGACCCAAATAATGTCATCATAGGGAAAAATTATAATATATAAATAACAAATCGGAAATCCCTAATAAAAAATAAATCCTTAATTTATTAGTGTTTTAAATAGAATGAATATGTATTTTCACAAGTTGTGCATTTTTATTAAAATGTAAAAGAATTGAAAAAATATTTTGGAATAATGCACCGACATAACCTTCGCATTCCATTTACTTTACTCCATTGCTTCACTTTACATATAATAGAAAACGAAAAAAAGAGAGAAATACATGAAAAGCTACTCCTTAAAAAGTTACTAGCGTCTCGGAATTCTACTGCGTTCCTTCTTCTTCTTCTTCTTCTTTTTTTTTTTTTTTTTTTTTTTTTTTAAAGGAAAGTTTCTTTTTAAAAACATGCTTGTCTTTTCTATCTTCCCTCAACAGGACATTTCTCTCATTCTTCCTAAGTATCAAACAAATGAATAAATGGAAAGATTTCCTCACAGTCACGTACGTTTCATCATCTTTCCGGCAAAGAGAAAACTCCTTTACACGTAGCATCTTTTGGCTCAAAGCCAAGAATATCTTCCAAGAGGAGGAAAGTCTCCTCACACCGGTTGCGATTTGAACCACCAATCGATCTGATGCCCTTTCTCTGATCTATCTCAAGGTGACCTTCAAGCGCGCACACCTCAGACACACCCACGTTTCTGGCCGCGAATGGACCAATGAGAGAGCAGCGCCGGCTCAGACGCAGATCCCGAAAATCATTTGGAAAAGCCCGATATACAGGTTCTGGTCTGTGACACGCGTCGTGCAGGAAAAGCACATCACACCACTTTTTAAAGAATGATTTTTATCGAGGGACTCAGTAAAAAATGCTGATGAATGGGGAGTTTAATCACACTTGCCGTGGGGTACGATACGAGATGGAAGTCACAGAGCTTTAGATTTCTAATGGATATTTTTGAAATATACAAAGTTGGTGTCTCTTTTCAAGAATTATCTTTGTTTGAATCATTAGTAAAGAAACTTTTACATGGGAAAAGATTATTTCTTCACTTTTATGACAGTCATAGAATCAAAAAGAGGAAAAGGAACTGAGATTTGTACATATTTCTGATACATTGTCATAAAATGGTAAATAGCGCTTTATCGTTTTTTTTTAATTAAAATAATTTTCAAAACATTGTGACAGGTTTAGGAGTAAACTATAGAATTGGCAATGAACCAATTTAATATAGGCAGAATGTGTTTTAAATATACATTATTCTGTTATGATTTTATCTTTACGACAATTATAGAATCAAAAAAGAAAAGGGAATTAATTCAAATCTAATTCAGTAGATAATCTGATTTTATTCTCTAATTTATTGCCATTTAAATAAAATAGAAAATATCCTTGAATTTGCCAACGAAATGTTTAGAAAGATTTTTGATTAAACTACAAATTAAGTACGTAATTAAACATGTTAAATTAAGGAGATTTTTTTAAAAATTTGCTTTAATATGCTAAATTTTTATTTTTATGTTAGTCACAGAATCAAAAAGAGAGAACCGAACTTACTGAGAATTGTCTGTAATCTGATAAATTTTCATAAAATGATAACTAACGCTTTATCATTATTTGAATTGATTTCTTTGCTTTTTTAAGTTTATCAACAAAGTAAAAAATAAAATAAATTGAAAAGTTTAGGTATAAAATAATTCGGTAATGAACCAATTAAATGTATACAGAATATGTTGTAAATATGTATTAATATGTTATAGTTTTATTTTTATGACAGTTACGAAATTAAAACGAGAAAAATAACCTAAATGACATTTATAAATAACCTGATACATTTCATAAAATGCTATAAAGCCTTTTTTGTGTTATTTAAATAAATAAAAAACCGAAGGTTTTGAAAAGTTAATAAATAAACTACAGACTGTTTAGGTGATGAATCAATTAAATGTATACAGAATATGTTTTAAATCTATATTATTCTGATAAATTTAATTTAATTTTATTATTATTATTATCATTATAATCGGTAGTTATAAAACATTAAAAGAAACGAATCCAGATTTTTATATTTTATAACACACTCTCATAAACTGTAAATGGCGAAAAATATAATACTTTCACAACTTAATATTTTCAAAAATTTAGAAGTAAATTATATAATAATTTCGTGATAAATCAGTGCAATGTATGAAGGATAGATTTTGAAAATGATTTATTCATCTGTGCTTTTATTAGTGATTTAAACATTTTCTTTCAGCGCTATTTTAATATATATATATTTTAATTGCTGTAATTTTAATGTTTCAAATTACATTTTATTTTAAAAAATACTTATGTTTCTTACATTTTATCGAGGAACTCAGTTAAAATATGCTGATGAATGGGGAGTTCAATGACACGAATAAGTTCAATACGAGATGGAAGTTACACATCTTTAAATTTCAAACGGATAGTTTAAAAAACAAAACAATATTGGTATATCTTTTCAAGAATTGTTTTTGTTTGAATCGTTAGTAAAGAAACTGTTACATGGGAAAAGACTGTTTATTCAGTTTTATAACAGTCACAGAAGCAAAAAGTGGAAATCTAATTGAGATTTGTACATATTCCGATACATTTTCATAAAAGGTAAAAAACACTTTATCGTTATTTGAATAAAAATGTTTTTCTTTGAATTTACCAACACAACATTTTGAATGGTTTACGAGCAAACTATCGAATAATTCCTCAATCAATTAATCTAATGTAAACACACTATACTTTGAATATTTATCATTCTGTTATGATTTTATTTTTACGACAGTCATAGAATTTAAAAGAGAAAGGGAGCTAAGTGACATTTGTACTCATTCTGATACATTTTCCTAAAAGGTTGAGTTACGTTTTATCGTTTCTTCAAGAATGACAACAAAAAATTTTAATTTGCCAACAAAATATCTTGCAAGAGTATATTTTAAATATTTATAATTTTGTGATTATTTTATTTTTTATATCAGTTATAGAATCTAAAAGGGAAAATGGGATTAAATGAATAATTGTCCGCATTCTGATACACTTTTCTAAAAAGATTAAATAGTATTTTCTCGTTGTTTCAATAATAATGAAAATAATCTTTGAATTTGCCAAGAGAATACATTGAAAATTTTACGTTTAAAATAATTCTGCAATGAACTAATTTAGTAAGTAAAGGGTATGTTGTAAATATATATTTATTCTGTCATGATTTTATTTTTATTACAGTTATAGAATTGAAAAGAGAAAAGAGAATTGTCTAACGTTTGCACATAATGTGATAAGTTTCATTGAAATGGTACATTTCTCGTTATTGTCTTTTAGATATAATAAAAAAAAGTCCTTTGAGTTTCCAAATGGAACGTTTTGAAAAGTGTAGGAATAAATTATAGAATAATTAATAAAGCACTTTAATGTATATAGAACATGCTTTAAATCTGCATTTTTATGTATATTAATATTCAATTATTTATTACTATAATTATTATTTTGAACAGTTATACAGTCAAAAAGATGAAAAGAAACTTATTGAGATTTATATATTTTCTGATACATTTTTATAAATTTTTCATAAGGATTTATCATAGTGTGTATTAAAGAGAAAAAAAAATTGAATTTGACAACAAGGTTTATGAATAAATTACAGAATAATTCTTTAAATGTTATTAATTTTTTGTGTGATTTTATTAAGGATTTAAAGTGTTTTTCATCAGTATTTAAAAGAAAAACATTTAAATTGATGTAAATTTAATTTGTCCAGTTAAGTTTTTTAAGTTTTTCAGAATTCTTTCGATATTTTGTTCCAATACATACACATGAATACTGCAAAACAAGCACACAACAGTTTTTGTTGAAAAAAATTACAGTAATGCACACATGTTAAAACATAATGGCGAAACAAAAATTAAGTCTAGCATAATCGTGTAATTAGACACTGGCATATATGAATGATGTTTATTTATAAATATTTTATACAAATATTTCTAAATAAATATTTTACCATTATTTATGATTTATTTATATCATTTTCCTCGTATGTAAAAATATGGAATATCAGCCGTTCTTATGTTTTGAACATGTGTGCATTACATTAACTAAGTTCTGAAATATATCGAAAATAAAATTATTTTTATGAATAAATCCCGATATATTTATAAATTGTTCAATTAATAGAAATAATTTTTATTTATTTAAAATGATTCATTAAATATAACATTTAAATTTCTAAACTGTCAGGTTCGTCCAACCAAACTCGAAAACATCGTCTATTTTCATCCTCGATAAAATAATTAGGAATCTTTCCTGTATAAATCTTTCAAAAAAAAAAAAAAAAAAAAACTTTTAGCTATTTTTCATCAGTTCTAAACAAACAACGACAAAAGGTCAATAGTACATTAAAAAATATCTATATATATATTAATGCACGGCAATATAGTCATATATATAAATATATTGTCCTTGAAAACGTGTTTCACTGTATAAGTTTCCATTTTCTTATTGCATTGTTACTTCCTTCTGTTTTCGGATTTTTATGATCCGATGCGTTTAGCACTATTAGAATGAAATTATTTTTGAACGTATTCTAATATTTGGTCAATTTTTTTTTGTGTCAATTTTATATGAATAAATAGTAATTTTATTAACAAAAGTTTTTGACGTATATGTATATATATATATATATATATACATTATATACATATCTTAAAATATTATGCTCATGAAAGATCTAGTTTAGATAAGACGTTTTACAGTTCTTTTAGATAAGGAAAATGGGAGATGCGCTCATATTTTAACGATACATATTAATAAATTACCAAAAGGCATTAAGCATGTTCATAAAAAGTAAGTTTGATTATAGATTCTTCGTTAAAAAAAATCGTACCAAAGTGTAATAACACAAAGAAAAATATTCTTTTTATATTATTGGTACATTAACTAAGCAAATTTAAGCAATAAGTCTCTTTTAATTAGGGATTTCTAATATCAATCATTATTTATATTTAAATGCTTTTCAAATTTGAATTCTAGAACTAAAAATATGTAAATAATATAAAAAATAAAATATATACAAATTTTGAACAGTAGCATAAAAAATAAGTAATTTTGATTTTCACTTGGAAAACATCACCTAATTTTATTATTATCGCTTTAAAATATAGTTACGAACATAAAATAATTTTTCAACGGTATGAATTATTATTTCATTTGTTTTTAGATTATTCCAGATCATTAAACGGTGAAAATTGTTTTGTATAAATCTTTGAAAATAAATAACTGCGGGCCATTTTTTCTTGCCCTTTTTTTATTTACATATTTCACATAACTAAAAATCGTTGTTATTTCAAGTAAGTATTCGAGTATATAGGCTATTCACTCTATTTGGGATATTTGTCCTAAATACTTACTAAATATGTTTAAAGAATTACTAACTATTTATAGAAGTGACAGAAATATAAAGCAAATATTGAATGCTCGATTAGCCAAAAGGTATGCTAAATATATAATAATAATAATAATAACATATATATTTATATTAAAACTTTTTGTAATTATTCACTACAAATATATATATATATATATATATATATATATATATATATATATAAATCTTAAAAGTTATAATTTTTAAACTTGCAAAAGTTTCGAAAAATACCATTGTAAAACCGTTATAAAACTAGGTCAACCTATTACTAATTGATTTTAACGTTTTAAATTGAGCAACGTTGAAATTTTTTTAGAACACCAATTTCTATAAAAATTATTATAAAAGAGATAAATAGTTCTCTTTTTCGAGGGATTTTGTTTCATTTTAACGGGTATATACAATTAAGTGATTTCGAAATCCGTTTACATCTGTTAAACTGTATTCAAAATCCTTTAAAGGTAAAGCCAATTGTGACTTCCAAAGTTGTAGTTTCAAACGCTGTTCATTTTCTATGTATATTTTTGTGAAGTTCTGGATGTTGTCTAAAAATGAAATGAATAATTTTATAGTAAAATTTTCTTTTTTTAAAATAGTGTTTGGTACTCTGCTGCAGCAACTCTATTTGGTTTATCGGTATGAAAATATGTTTTGTTTTTCTGTCGATCGATGGTATAACACAAGTAATAAGTGACGGTACTAATAGAGCTGTGTGTTATGTATCATGAAATGATCTAATAATCTTTTCTGAAATCTTTTCGAATTTTGTTATTGTACCTGAAAGTTTTGTAATACTTTGTTTATTTTTAAAGGTTTAGTCTAATAACCTTTTCAGCCCTTTGATATTTTGTGGTTGTACGCGGGAGATTCTTTTAGAGTCACGCTAACTTGCGGACTTTATCTGGCAAGCATCCACCAATACTTTAAGCTGCCGCCGTGCCGGTAGCAGCACCCCCAATGCTATTTCCAGAACGTTGTGAGGCGGAAAAGGCAAATTTTGCTATGTTTGTTTTCTCAAAAGAGGATGGAAAAGTTGAGATTATTATAAGCGGAAGTATCTTCATTAACAACGGAAGAGAATGGATGCGCATAGTTTTTATCAAAAGATGTAAACAACACAATAGTAAACAACATTAAGATTCAATAATTTGTTTGTGTTTCTAAATGCGAAAAGTATTTTAATTCCAAGCCCAATATCTATTTGATACGATAATATATTACCATAGCTGCCAACTTACCGATAATTTCCGTAAAATTATTTCAGATTGACCTAGGTCAAATGAGCGATTATTACACCGAAACAAATATTTAATAAATAATTTCTTGTAAAGAACACAATAAAACAAGACATATTTTAGTAAATCATCTTTCTGGTTCGAAACGTGTTTATTTACTGCAGCATATATCGGTTCAGTTTTACAGAAATTATCGGTAAGTTGGCAAGTATGCTATAATTTATTTGTTAATGAAGTAACAGCGTTGTAATAGTAAGTAATAATACACAATCAAATAAGTTGTAATATACTGCTGTCTGATCAACAGTAAATTGAGTAAGGGGCTTTGTCTCTCCAATGCTTATTTTGTTTCTTACAAAATATCAAAATGTATGCAACAATATTTACATTAATAAACGAAGAAGATATTAAACATAAATAATAATAAACACTTGTCTAAAGTGTAATAAGCTGCTGTCTCAGTAACGGCTTCTCTCTCTCTTTCTGTGTGTGTGTTAGAAACTTGTGCGGGTCACATACAACCCGACCCGTGACCTAAAATTCTGTTTAAAGTTAACCCAAAATCCACCCGAACCCGGCAAAAAAAAAATCTGTTGATCCCGAAACTTGATTTGAATCCGAAATACTTCAACATGAACCCTACTAGAAATCAACTGAAATTGATCTCTAATTTAATACAATTATGCAAAAATACTCTACAGTCATATATGTAATATTAATTATATCCTTTATGTAGAAAAATAAAAATGTAAAGACTCACTCATATTCAAATAAGTTGTTCATCTGAAACAATATTCTGGAATTTCTTTTGAAAAATCGGGTTAATCGGATTCCTAATTAGTGTCAACCCTACCGAAGCCGACCCGTGACGCAAAAATTAGCTCCAAACCGAAATGCGGGTCGGATCGGTTTCCGGTAAAATCGAGTTACCCAACCCAATGGAGAACTCTAGTGTGTGTGTGTGTGCATGTGTGTGTATGTACTTGTTTCTCCATCCCTTGTTTTATTTTGTACCTTCAACTTGCGTTTTTAATGCATTTTAACCCATTCCCTGCCATGATCCCCATTTGGGGATCACACGTATTTGGGCAAGAAAGCGCTTTCCACACCAGTAAATATAAAGATAAATACATACTTTCTTTCACGAGACAAATTCCTTGATAAAATAGGATAAAAATTACTCTACTTTTAAAAGTGGTGGGAAATCCAAAATTTACATTTTAACGAAGATAATAATTTGGGCGTTAATGGGTTAATAAGATTTTGATTGACATTCATTTTAAGCATGAAGTGCATCTAAAATGGAAATAAAGTAAAGAGTCGGTTATAAATAGGATTTTGCGAATTCATGGAGAAATCCTTATATATTTCTGCAGATTTTTTATCATTGAAGGGAAAATAGAGAAAATATGAAATGAGATCGCTGTATATCCTAAATAAGCTAGATTATGGTCAGAATTTATCAAGCAGACATCTTCAACACCTTATTTTATCAGCATCACAGCTTTATAATATGTCCTATTTTTGGCAATCTAAATGAGTTCTTCAAGCATCCTTCTGAATAAACCTCGCCTTTGAAGAAAAAAGTGCCTTAGGCTAAATAAAGTTTGTAAGAATGAAGTAAGCTAAGTATATCTTAGTTGTGAATGAGAAGGTTTTTTTTTTTTTTTTAATACGCTAATATTTTAAACATTTTTTGTTGTTTTTGATTGCCTTTAACTTTCTGCAATAGAATTTAACATAGAAAAAGAAAACCCGAATCAATCAGCCAATTGTCATATTTAAGTCTCTAAAATTGTACGCTGGTTGCATCAAAATAACTAATTGTTTCAATATAATTGTTTGTTTCAAAATCTAAAAATTACGTTTCATGTAGCAAAATTTAACTAAAGCCTCCTCCAATATGGTATTTTGTGTTTTTGTAGTTTTAACATAATCCAGTGAATCGGTATTTGTTCTTGGATGTGAAATATGCACAAAGTGTTTCAAAAATAACTCCCTAACTTGAAAATTCAATTATTAATCTTCAATTATTAACTAACATAAATGTGACAATAATTCAATTATTAACTATAATAAATGTGAAGACGAAATAATTGAAATGTTTATCAGGTAACTTTTGTATGCAGTGATTAAGAAATAGGTTTAAAATTTCGTCAATAGATGACCTTGCGTTGCCTTAAACTGTAAGAATGTTAAAATTAACGTTTAAAACTACATCAGATGTCTAACAGTTTTTGATTTATATTTTATTTAGCTAGTCAAACTCAAAAAATAGTTTGTACTTTGAAATTTTAAAGTTAATTTGAACATTATTACAGTTTGAGACTGTCTGTTGACAAACATTTGAATTATTTTTCTAAATTATCTCATACAAAATTTGTCAACTATTTGATAAACATGTCACCTATTTCATTTTCATATTTATTATAGTTAATGAATTATTTACTTTTTAAATTAGGCAATCTTTTATGAAAAAATCTGTACAATGTATAGTGAGATTAAGTATCATTAATAACATGTATCTAAATTCAAGATCTATGAATCAAGAATTACAGTAACATCTAAAGAAAATTTACCTTAGAATTAAGCTGTTTACTTTAAGATTATTATTATTATTATTATTATTTTCAATTTTAAAACTGAGTGATTGCATACTTGTCTTACCATTACTATTTTGTCTTGCTTAAAATACCAGTTAATCATAACTTTAACTTGACATTTATTAATTGTGTTTTTAGCTTGATGTTTATTAATTGCGTCTTGAATTATTTATTTACAAAATATTTAAATTTGTTTACAAAACATTTTGACATGATTAATCCTTTCATGGGAAGTGGGATGTATACTTATCAATTACTTTGATTCCCAACTGCAGATTTGTACCAGAAATTTCGACAAAAATTTACCTGTAATAATGCACGCGAAGAAAAGCATCTACTTATTTTGAAAGTAAATTGTTCGTAAATTCCGGTGGCAGTCAACCACCTCAGTATTTTAAAAACAGAATTATTTTGCTCATAAAAGGGTTAAAGTAAAACGAGACACTTCACATGGAGGTAGTTTCAAAGAAGACGAAAATGACGAAAAAATTAGCTTTATTAAACAAAATTTCCTTTAAAAAATTAATTTTTGTGTTTTTTAAAGATTTTCAAATTTTTATTTCAAATGTAATTTTTTCAATAAATTTCGCCAGAAATATGAATAGCTAAATTCAAATTTAACATTTCGTATTAAAAAAAAAAGTTAAATAATTCTGCTATATCTTACCTCTGAACCTATTTGCATCATTAGCGTGCATTTCAGGAATTTCTTTTTTATTCAGAAATTTCGAATACATAACAGAAATTCTAAATAGTAATTTTTGCTTTATTTAAGGACAGATATTTCGTGATTACGTGAAACAAACTTCTTTTGAGATTTCTGAATAAAAAAGAAATTCCTGAAATGACGCATATATGCGACAATGATGTAAATGTATTTTAGCCATTTATGTCCCAAATTATAATTAATGAAAATTACTCATTTCAAAACGTTTTTCATGGATTTTTGAAAATACGTGTAAATGTATTTTAGCACTTTATGTCCCAAATTATAATTAATGAAAATTACTCATTTCAAAACGTTTTTAATGGATTTTTGAAAATACGTGAAATGTATTTTAGCCCTTTATGTCCCATAAAACATTCCATAAACCCCATTATGGCCCCATTAAAAACCCATTATGCATCCATAAAACACTAAATCACAACGGTCGAGTTTAGTGCTTCTCATAACTTTTATCAAACATCAACGAAACTTCCTTAAACCTTTCAGGGGCAAAGTACTTCTATTTGTAAAGTGCTGAAATGAGTGGATGACACCAGAATTTACAAACAAATTTATTTGAAAATAAATAAAAGCTTTTCTTCACGTATATAATAAAAGGAAAAAAATCATTCCAAATTTCTGTTACAATGTGGCATTTAGGGATTTGATTTAAGTGGCCCAAAAATGAACCACCGCCCTTGAAGGGGTTAGATGTTACACGAGTTTCCATAAAGAACGGAACATACAGAGCCTGATTACCACAGATGCAAACTTCCACCACTTTCCTGATTCGTTATAGTCACATACTTTAAACGAAGAAATTCTGTGATAAATAAGATGAAATTTACTATTCAAAAAGTGTGTTGGAAATTTGGTCTGTGAACATACCTTCCTTTCAAAGTAAAAGTACTAGGCAGCTTACCTTTATTTCAAATAACAAACATTAAAACATTTTTAGCAATGTCGTACTTTATATTTGTATAATACATGTAATTCCTGAAAAATACATTATTTTTTCTCTTTGCAGGGTCTAACAGGCCATCTAGTTTTTGCCATTGCCGCTGCCGCTTTGGGCTCATCATTCCAACACGGTTATAATACAGGAGTCACAAATATTCCTCAACTTGTGAGTACCTGCTAAATTTACCTGTTAAACAAAACTATTTAAATTTATATTCTCTATTTACACAGACAGGCATGTGATTTCCGCGTTTTTGCACACCAGTATATTCTTAGAGAAAATGATATTTCATTTAATCGAAACATTTTTGCGATTTAAGAGAACAACATTTTCTCTAAGAATATACTGGTGTGCAAAAACGCGGAAATCACATGCCTGACAGATTACATGTTTAAACATTTGTATAATTATCGAAAATGTTATTTTACTTGTGTCAGGTTATATTAATGCTATTTGTGTAGAAATGTATCACGTTTAGGAGAAGTTCTAAGTAAAATTTTAAAAGGTCCAGAAAACTCACTGTAATTTAAATTATATTTTAAGTATATCATCCTTTTAAATCTTTCTTTGTAAATCTTTAAGATGTATTCTCAAAATTATTATTATTAGCTCCCACTGGTCAGGCTTCTCAGTAACTTTCCTTAGAAAGATTTTTAAGGCTTTTTTGAGCTAGCAAATATTTGTACCCTGTTAGTCTCACCTTTTATTCTTGCTTTATATATATATATATATATATAACATTTGAATAAAAAATTATCTTTCAAGTTCGTATAACAATACAATAATAACCAAATCCCTAAACGAAGATGGCATGTACTAATGATATTTCCGCACTGAAAAAATATATTTTTTAAATAATAGTTTTTTTCTTTTAATATTGTTTCAAATATTAATTTTTTCAAAAAATCTTTTCAAAAAATCCTCGCGTCAGAATTCCATGCTTTATGTTGTTATATATATATAAACTGTTTGTGTATATCAATGGTAATATATATATATATATATATATATATATATATATATTAATTATTATTGAATTTATTTTATTTTATAGCATATAGCTATATGCTATATATTATCAATGTTATAGAATTATTTAGATTCTTAGTGTAGTTTAAATGAGTAAGATAATAGAATATTTTGAATGCTTTTTTTTAAATTTTATTAACAATAGTTTTTTAAAATATATATAGTGTGGTTTATATTAGGTTTATAATTATCTATATGTAAGGATTTGTTTGGTTTTGCTGTTGATAAATTTTTTTACATTCAAAGGCTTTCAATTGTTCATCTTGTGACATATGAATAATAAAAATACTACTAGATGGCAGCACCAAAATTTGTCTTTTGACGATAAGTTATAAATTTTGTCTTTTGCTGCTCCTTTTCAGATATAATTTCCTACACCAGGTGGATTTTTTAGCTAAATTTTGACGATATTGTTAAATAGTAATTATGTAATTTAATAGTGCATTTTAGTTATTTTAAATAATGTAATTACTTTCTATTTATTTTATTTCATATTTTATTAATTGTATTTATCATGGTATTTCAAAATGTATTAACTGCATCCTTTGGTATCAATTACTGTGATTTCTTAATTGTTTTATTCACCTTAATCTTTACGATATTATGGTATCCATGTGCGTGTGGATATACTGGAAAATACTGAAATATTAATCGGTATGTTGTGTATTATTTCTATTTTATATCCTATAAATATTTAAACAGGTTTTATTGATTTTTCCATTTCATATTATTTGTTTCTATTATGTTTTCATTTTTAATCTATTCACTTGATTATAATGCTTGTTCGGGCACAGAGAAAAATAATTTTTAGCTTTAGCTTTTTTTTTCTCACAGAAAACAACCATATTGCTTATATCATTGAATTCTGTGCCCTTGAAAACGTAATTCAATATATAAGCTTTTCCATTATTTGTCGGTATCCACTTTCTTCTTTTTTCTTCTATAATAATTCTTATAATAAATTATTTGGCACTTTTTTTTATACTTACAGCTTTAATTCATAATATTACGGTTTTTGATGGTGGTAGGTTATGTTTAATTAATGGTTATATATATATATATATATATATATATATATATATATATACAGTAGATTCCCTAAAAACGCCTAAAATCCGCACATCATCGCAGATGGAAACAATGAAACTTTCAGTTTAGATGTAGGGAAAAAATTACAGAAATGTTTAGTTTTATATCATTCCGTATATATTTTAATATGTAATTCTCAATAATATGACTGACCTTGTAGTTTTTCATGAAGGAAGTATAAATTTATGTCGGAAAAAAATCAAGATATTGATGATATAACTGGTAATTGCAAGCTTTTTATCAAATATCTTTATGTGTTAATCAAGAGTTTTTGGTTATTTAGGCTGGCTAAACCTGAAATAAAACTTCCTTACTTTACGATTTTGCTGTGAATTAATAGGGTACCTTTATGGGGAAAGTTTCATTGAATAATTCAAGGAAAATGTATCTTATCTTTATTATGCATATTTAATTATACATTATTGTTATTTACTTGACCTTTACTTTTAATAATTTAATCATTTGTAAATTTATCTTAATTTTTATGATTTTAGCTTATTACTTTACTTAATTATTTTAACATTTTACTATATTGCAAGCATTCATTATTATATCATTAAGCATTTTGATTGCATTATTACATTCAAATTACTATTTACAAAATGTAAGGAAAGCAATGACCAGAAATCCGCAAAATTCTAAAATCCGCACAATCTCTGGTCCCAATCTGTGCGGATTTGAGAGAGCCTAGTGTATGCACACACGCACACTATTTGGTCAAGGGTATACAGACGTTTGCGATTTTACACGTTTTGTAGAAAATATCGAGAAATATTTGATGAATAATTCTTGAAGTTCAGGGATGCAAATAGCATCTTTGACCTCATATTTTTCCGGGAAAAATTTATTTGAAGGGCAGTTAGGATAACAACAATTGAATAAAAAAATTAATTGCAATCACCCTATATCATAAAACTTTTAAATGATCTGTAGCTCTAATAAATGATTAAATAGGCTCTTTAGAATACGTGTATGCATTTGTGCACAATAGCACGTACCATCCATGAAAATATAAACGTATCGTTGAAAAATTCAAAAAATTGCCACATGTTTTTTGTTTGTAATATTCAAGGTTTTCAATCAAATTAAACACCACTTTCAGAAAACTTTAAAATATTCATTAGGAATATATTACAACTAGAAAATTTATATATTCAATATTTTATGCTGTTAAAATATGAGCATTTGTATGAAATAAATTTTGAGCAATTGAATAAAACAAAAACTGAATAAAAAATATTAATTGCAATCACCCTACATCATAAAAACTTTTGAATGATCTGTAGCTCTAATAAATAATTAAATAGCCTCTTGACAATGCGTGTATGCATTTGTGTAAGAATAGCACCATTCATAAAAATATAAACGTGTCGTTGAAAAATTCAAAAAATTGCCACAGATTTTTCGTTTATAATATTCAAGGTTTTCAATCAAATTAAACACCACTTTCAGAAAATTTAAAAATATTCAGTAGGAATATATTACAACTAGAAAATTAATATATTGAATATTTATTATGTTAAAATATGAGCATTTGTATGATACAAATTTTAACTGAGCATGCTCAAACAATAGTGCAATTTTTCTTGCATAATTAGTAGTTAACTATATAGGGTAACTTAAAAATAACTATCAAATAGCTTGAAAATTTGGGACGTTATCGGCGATTTAGTGAACTGTATTTCATAAAAGTAACTTCATAATAAGGGATTGTTCACCAGCTGCAATTTATAAAATTTAAGATACTGCAATTTATGGAATGCAATTTAGTACGATATATGTTATGTATTTTTTTCATTTATAAGTATATATCATAGGTGCCAAGTTGCGACTAATTCTCCGTAATATGTGGGTTAATTTAACCCTGGTTTAATACATTTTGTACCGGAATTTTTTTTCAGAGATGAAATTAAATATGTTCCACGTAGGAAACTGGAATTAAATAAATAAAGATTCATCAAATAGTTTTTCTGGTTCGAAACTTCGTTAAACTGGGTTAAATTAATCCCCGCATTACGGAAGATTAGTGCGAGCTTGGCACCTCTGATATATATATATATATATATATATATATAGGCATGAAAGCGTTCCGACCCAAAAGACCGATTATTACCACTAAATTTTAATAGCATTCTTTGCTTTATTAAATCTCAGAAATTCTGTCAGTAAATAATGCTTGAAATGCTATTAAAATTTAGAGGTAGTAATCGGCCATTTGGGTCGGAGCGCTCTCATCCCTGAATATATGCATTTAGAAAATTAGTAACAGTTGTGTAATTCATTGTAATATCTTGTGATTTGCAATAAAATTGGCAATTTATGGAAAATCCATTATCGGCCAATCATTTTTAGAAAGTAACTGAAATATAGCTCACTTCATCATCGATAACCTCATGAATTGTCAAGATATTTGATTGGCTTTTTTTTTTAAGTTGACTTATATATTTAACTACTAAATTAGGAAATAATAAATTGTGTTATCATTCGTACATACGCAGTTATAAAATTGTTTCATACAAAATCTTGCATTTTTTCAATATTCAAACTATTCAATTTTTAATTGAAGCACAATGTTTTTTTCTGAATATTGTCATATTTTCTGAAAATGGTGTTAAAGGGCTTAGCCGGATAAGCATTAGAAACATACCTTTTAATCAAATTTAGTGATTTTTTTTTCCAGACGTAGATACATATCTAATAATATATTTGCCCTACTATCACCCTATAAATATTGATATGTAATGAGATAAAAATGTTTCTTCGATTTTTTTTAAAAACGGATTTTCTCAAAAACTGCTGCACGGAATTTCATGCCATTAATTGAGGATATATAGATACCAAAGATGCATAACTGGTAATTTTTGTATAATTTTCTGTTTATAAAAACTGTGTGAAATAGCGCAATAAAAATTAAAAAATAAAATAAAAATCATATATTATGGTTATCCGAAAATTACCATTTTCTTGTAAAAAATTCCCCATATGTGCCGGTATATTCTATAAAATGCCGAAAGTTTGCGTTGGGTACTACATATAAATATTTGCAAAAATGTATATGAAAATTATAGAAATTCATTTTAACCCATTAACCGCCAAAACTATAAGGTTGAAAATTTCAACTTTTTAGCTGAACGGCGTTCGCCCCCATAAACTTTGAAAGAAAATTTTCACTTTATATGATCTAAAAATTTTATGTCTTTAAGTAAGGCCAATTTCTTAATTGAAAAATAGCGGCGGGAATGTAAATAGCTTAAATAAGTGCATTTATTTCGACCGTTGCGTGAACGCAACACCAGCGGGTAATGGGTTAAGGCGTTATTTTGGGCGGAGCTACCCAACTTCCAAACCCGAAGAATTTTTGGATAAACAGTTACAGAATTGCTGTATTTTAAATTTTAATGAACTCATGAGCAACATTCTCAACACTGTCGATTTCAAAATGAACATGATGTTGAAAAACATGGCTTATATGCTTAATGGAATCTAAAATAGATCAGTTGGCATATTGTCTGCTGACTTTGTTCCAAAAATTTTTTGGGTGTTGAAGTTGAGTAGCTCCGCCCCTAATAACGCCTTAAAATGAATTTCAATAATTTTAATATACATTTTTGTAAATATTTATATGTAGTACCCAACGGAAACTTTCGGCATTTATATAGAATATACGGGCGCATATGAGGAATTTTTTACAAGAAAATGGTAATTTTCGGATAACCATAAGATATGATTTTTATTATTTTTTTTTTATTTCGCTATTTCACACAGTTTTTATAAACAGAAAATTATACAAAAATTACCAGTTATGCATCTTTGGTATCTATATAACCTCAGTTAATGGCATGAAATTCCGCGCAGCAGTTTTTGAGAAAATCCGTTTTTTAAAAAATCGAAAAAACATTTTTATCTGATTAAATATCAATATTTATAGGGTGATAATAGGTGAAATTTATTATCAGATATATAGCCACATCTGAGGAAAAAATGAGAAAATTTGATTGAAAGGCATATTTCCAATGCTTATCCGGCTATGTCCTTTGTTTGAAAACCCTGCATATGCTATAAACAAAAATGAAGTGGATTTTTTTTTTAAATTTTTCACTAGCTTAATCAATATACATACAATACAAATGCATACACCTGTTATACAGGACCTATTTAATCATTTCTTAGAGCTGCAGTTCATTTCGAGGTTTTCGTGAAACAGGATGATCGCAATATTTTCTATAGCGCATGCGCAGTTGAAAAATTATTTCATACTAATGTTTATACTTCATCGAATATTTAACATATTTATATTCTAATTGTAATATATTGTTTTACTATACTTTCTCAAATTTCCTGAAAATTGCGATAAATTTGATTGATCTATGTATGATAAAAACAAAAAACTTTCAGAATTTTTTGAAATTTTTAAAGAATCCTTTATGTTACCATGAATATACGTATTATTCTTACACAAATATAATCAGAACCCATAAAGTCATGTGCTAGAGCTACAGGTCATTTCGATGTTTTCCGATACAGGGTGCTCGCAAATGTTAACTTTTTAATTTAATTTGTTGTTAGTTCCTTAATTACCTTCCTGATTAACGCTTCACTGAAAAATATGAGGTCATATATGCTGTTGAAGAGCCATTCATTAAGTATATCTTTAGTTTTTCGACAAAACGTCTAAATTACAATGTATCCTATACTTTTGATCAGATGGTGTATGTATAGACACACAAACACACGCACACACGCATATATATAAGCTAAATATTTTCATTTTAGGCCTAATGCCGACAATATTAGATGAAATAACATATCTTTACTATGAATTAAGCTTACGTAGCTGCTCTCATGAATCCATAGGCTATTCATAGTTTCTTAATTTTTGCATTTCTAATTTCCTTTGTCAATCTTTTGAATTGTCTTTCCAATAATTTATTTTTACATTTGTGATTTCATTTTAATTATATATATATATACAGGGATCGCACCGTTCCTAAAATTTTCGCACTTTGCTACCAGTATTTTTAATCAGAATTCTTCGTGGTAAATTCCTTTAACATCTATAATAGATTCATACAACAAAGATTATCATTTTAATTTAGTGGTAGCAAAGAGCGAAAATTTTAGGAACGCTGCGAGCCCTGTATATATATTGCATTTAAATGGTTGCTTATTATTTCTACCTCAGAAATTAACCGTTTTTTACTAATGATTTCGTAATATTGCCCTTGAAAACGAGTTACGAATCATTAGTTCCTATTTTATTCATAATTGTTCTCTCTTTTTTAATTCATTTTGTAGTTTTTCATATTGAATTAATGAATTTTCAATTTTGAGATCATACATTTCGTGCAATGGATGGCAATGATTCATTATTTCTGGTCTTTTTTGTTCTCCGTCATATAAAAAGCCATTTACGTTAATAAAATTATTTTTTATAAAAGTAACGAAATTTAAATTTTTATACGTTCCGTTGGCCCATATTAGTTATATATTTAAAAAAAAAAATACATGCTCTATTATTCAAACTCTCAACAGAAATATTTTGAAAGTTACAAAAGTTTAAATCGTGTATATTTTTATAAATACTATTCATATTCAAATGTCGTTGAAATTCGAAATCACTCAGAAATATCAAATTCACATCTTAGAAATAATACTTCCTTTTCCACAGGATGAATTGTAATAAAATTCTTATGAAATAAAAATGACTTTCTTCTATTTCTAGAGCTTTCATTTATCTTAGAGGAAATACTATTTCTTGAGTTTAATGAAGTGTCTTTCCTTGAATCGATTGTTTAAGCCCAATCAATACTACTCCTTTAATATTATTACTCTTTACTAATTCAAGGTATCCTTTAATGTCAATTATTATTTTATTCGTCTAAATTTAGACTTATAGGATATTTTTCTTTCTTAACTCGTTTATCACTTTATTTCAATTGTATTACATGACATATTTTTGTAAGTACCATTACGTTTTAACCAATGTATTAAATATCAATTAATTTTAAGAAGACAGTTTACCTTTTCAACAATTTTTTTTTTTTTTTAATATGGTTCAAATGGCCAACTCATTGCATTTCAATGTTCAACTAAAAGTACATTTTGAAAAGAAAAAAAACTACATATTTAATTAAAATTTTTTGAAAAATTTAAGAAAATTTGAATTTTTAGAAATCCCTACTACTTTTTAAATATAAATAATTTTGCCCAATTATTTTTTTTAGATTTTCAAATGTGTATTAGACAAGACTGCGCATGGATTTTTAGATACATCTAACATTGCATTTAATATAATTTTTTTACTGATATATGTAGTGTAAAACGATGAAATCTAACACATCTTCATATTCCTTTTTTTTAAATATAATAATAACCTGAAGGCTAATTCCATGCGCAGATTTATCATATATATAATAAAGAACATGTACGAAAATTTTTAAATCTCTATCTCAAATACAAAAAAAGCCTTAGCATTTTTGAAACATGAAAGTGAAGAAAATATGAACATGGAGAAAAAGCCGTTTACAGTTTTCATTTCTGTGGGGAATTGCGCTGGGTGTATTAACATAATTTACAATATCTCCCGATATAATTGGCGTATGGGTAAAACTGAGGTGTCAAAATATTCACAATTAAACAGCCTTTGATTTAATATTTAAAAACAAAAATCGGTTTTTTGATCAATTTTGAGGTAAACTGTCCCCTTAAGCATTCGATAATCATTTTTATTCGGTGAGAAAGGACCTTAAATTGCCAAGTCAAATTTTAGTATTTGCCAACTAGTTTTATGATTCTGAAGAGTTACCATAATTAGAAAATGTAATATAGTTCTTACTTGTACAAAGTTAAGTAATATTCCCAATTAGATTTGTAACTTTTCCAAGTCTATCAGAAATAGAAAGTGTACTATAGTTTTTATTAAAATTTTAAACAAATTTGCCAATTAAGTTTGTAAATTAGCCAAGTGGGGAAGAATCCCATAACCTGTGCCGGAAGATTTGGCGATTTTTTTGGCGCACTTTGTTTGGCGATAAATGTTTTGATCTGGTTTAAGTTTGTTCGTCGGATTTCAGATCGTTGGAATGGCTTTAGGGTTGCTTTTTTTTTGGAAATGCCTTTTTAAAACCGGACAACTGGTTGACGACCATCTTGAAGCTTATTGGTTTACTAGTATCACGGGAACTGTTAGTCAGCAAATTTTGAATTCGTTTAGATAAGAATTTGCTCTGACGCCACACTGACACTCACATTCGGATTACTCTCTGTGCTGGTCGATGTAAGTAAAGTCTTGTTAATTTTTCCAAGATTGCGGAAAAACATCATTTTTAAATCTTTATATTATTTATAAATCAATGATTTTACACCATTTTTAAAAAGAGAAAATGATGTAAAAACATGGATTAATAAATTACATAAAGATTTAAAAACGAAGTTTTTGCGCCACTTTGAAAATTTCTTCCGATGCAATTGCTCGAATTTTAGCAGCATTCTAAATAAATCTAAACATGTGCTTTTTCAGATGAATAGTTGGTACCCTGTTTCAGATCCTAAATGGGATCATTTTATGAACATTAAATTCTTACTGTTTTTTTTTTTGTGTGTAAGCATTTTAAAATTATTTTTATACATTTAAATTATTTTTATACATGTTTCTATGTTCCATCTTTTCTATTATTTCTTTAAATTATTTTTATACATTTTTTCTATTTTTATACATTTTTTTTATGCTTTTTTTCTTTTTGGTAGTTGTGAGCGGGATTTTACCTGCATTAAAAATAAGTTTTTGAAATATTGTTGAAATTTATAAAAAGTTTCTGGCCAGTTTTTTTTCTCTTTTTTTTTTATTGTCGAAAATGTTTTAAGAACGGGGGGTTCAGGGGGGCAGAGCCCCCCTGACAATAACAAGTATTAATCTCTAAAAGGACATTTATTTAGAATGCTGCTAAAATTTGTGTAATTGTATCGGAAAAAAATTTCCAAGATGGCGCAAAAACTTCGTTTTTAAATCTTTGTGTAATTTATAAATCCATGTTTTTATATCATTTTCTATCTTTAAAAATGGTGCAAAATCATTGATTTATAATTAATATAGAGATTTAAAAATGATGTTTTTCTGCAATCTTGGAAAAATTTTCATGTCGCCAAAACGGCATTTTGGCGAGATTTTTTTTCGCCAAAAATCTTCCGGCACAGGATATGGAACTCATCCCGCCAAGTGTAACAACATTCGCGAAATATTTTTTTTGGGAGGGGGGTCGCCCCCCCCCCCCCCTAGACCCTGCCCTTAAGAGAAGAGTGAACTTTCAATATCGCAAAATTCCATTAAAAAATCGATTTTTTTTTTTTTTTTTTTTTTTTTTGACAGGGATGAGAGTGCTCCGACCCAAATGGCCGATTACTACCACTAAATTTTAATAGTATTTCAAGCATTATTTAATAAGGCAAAGAATGCTATTAAAATTTAGTGGTAATAATCAGCCATTTGGGTCGGAACACCACTCTCATGCCTGTTTGATGAATTATGTAACTAAATGCGCAACTTCGTCTGATTAAAAAATAATTTCTCCATTATGACTGTAGCTGCCAACTCTTCCGCTTTTTTGTACCAGAAAAATTTAATCGAAAATTTTGCCTTATTTAATCTGCAGATTACAGCGATTTAAAAAGGTAAAATTTACTATATAATTTTTGTGGTACAAAAGAGCGTAAGATGTTGGCAGCAACCAAAGCGATATAAGTAAGCGTCCTATTTTAAATGGGAGAAGTAACCGCAAGATTAAAAGCGAGGTCACATCAATCAAGGTCATGCGCCACGTAGCGGATGGAGTGTGAACTACACGTAGATACCTAACTGTTTTCTTACTCACACCACTAAAATTGTAAAGTTTTTTTCAGCTTGATTAATAACTGAAGTTCCTTTGATAAGGCGAAAAAAGCTAAAACTTCGCGGTGTCAAGTGCATCTGGATGCCCCTTTCGCTACGCCATTATTTTGCAATAAATGTGGCAAGCAAAGTTCATTTCTATGATTGACTGTAGATTTGGAAAATACGCACCACACTAAAAGCCCGCGTATGTGAATTATCACTCCGTCCACAAGGTGGCGCAACTATGTTAATTTACGCCTGATTCCAGCATTAAGTTTGTTCGCTTACTTATAACGCTTTGGGCAGCAACGGTTATGACGCTTTTTTGCAGAGTTATAAGTTTTTATATTTGTATAAAAGCTATATATTTAAACAGGTGTTTAAAATTAAAATGCTGTTTTGTCAAAATTGAAAATTCCGCACATTTCTTAATTTTGAAACGTTTCATGCGCATTCTTAATAATAAAATTCTTTTGATATTTTTAGTATATATACTCTATACAACAATAAATAAATGTTAGCATGAAAATTTTCCTTTGAAGGGTATTTTAGTAAGGCGATTTATTGCATATTTAAATATGTAACTATTTTTTAGAAAAACAAAACATAATTATAAAAATATTTTTATTCTTCTTATACATTCAGCGAACTTTTATAATTCATACCGACTTCCTTTCTAATATATGAAAAGTATGTCATAAATAAATACTGTCATATTTTATGCAAAAAAAGTGCGTGAAGCATTTTAAAATATGACAATTATTCGGTATTTTAAAAAATTAAAAATTGAATAATTTAAGAACTTTTTAATATTTCAACACCTAATTTTGAATATAACTATTTGAGCTTTCCATTAGAAAGTCTGCCATTTTTGAAACAAATTCATTGAAAATTGAAGAACTTGCTTTTTAATATCCACTGTCACCTTAATCCTGAAAGGCACCGGTATATTATATATACCACTTAATTTTAATTCCCAAATACCACATTTTGGCATCAGAATTTTGGAATTAAGTTTTGATTTTTACACTGTACGCGATGAAAAGCTCTTACTAACTTTCATATAAATTTGTTTATAAATCCTGGTGCCATTGCATCAATTTCACATTTTAGTAACAGAAGTTCTTTGCCCCTGAAAGGGTTAAGTAAAAGAGATGGGTGGTTAAGTATTGATTTTCGTCTCCAACCGCACTCCCTTCCCTTGGGCAGGGGTGGAAAATTGGCGCAGAGGAGGAGCCTATTGACACCACTAATATTTTATAGTGTTCTTCAACATAGTAAAAAACTCAGAAATTCTGTCATTAGGTAAGCCGAAAAATATTACTAAATTTTAGTGGTGTCAATAGGCTCCTCCTCTGCGCCAATTTTCCACCACTGCTTGGGATATTTTTTTATCCTGTTCCTAATATGTTATAATTGTTTTAATAAAATTTAGGGATCCATATACAGCCTGTCTTATTGTTTTTGATGTGAAGATTATTTAAAATGTGTTGTAAAAAATTAGAAACGTAGGTTTTTATTTAGAATGTTTTAATTTATTTTAATTATATTAGTTTTTTTTTAATGAATCGATCATAACACCATCAGATATGTCTTACTTTATTTTTCACATACTAAAATATATAAGAACTACGACGGTGTTATGAGCTCTTCCTATCGAAAAATAAATCAAATTGATTAAAATTAGCAAAAGAAACTTATGTTTCTGACTTTAATCCCTTCCTAAGGAGTGTTTTTTACAGAATTTTAATCTTTTATCACCCCCCCCCCTAATCCAATTGATTAACCCCTTGAAGAGGTGTGGGGTATTTTGTTTTATACCACTTAATTTTTATGAAGAATTGTACCAGAATTTCTGAACAAAATTTTACTTTTACAGCTATGGTGTAAAAAAACTCTGAAATTGCATTTCTGTATTCTAAAATACAAAATTTTCAAAAATACTGATGTGATTTCAACATTATAGAAATCAAATACAATTAACTCACATTTTACGGAAGAATATGGCAAGGTTGGCAGGTATGGAAATACAATTAATCCACATTTTACGGAAGAATATAGCAAGGTTGGCAGGTATGGAAATACAATTACTTGCCCCTGAAAAGATGATTTTTTTAAATTAAAAATTACTGGTTGGGATGAGCAAGAATTCTGAGCATTTTATGCATCACGTGCATTTTATGCATTTTATGCATCACGACGCTCTACGCGAAGGTGTTAAACAATCTTCAAATAAAAATAAACCCAACACTCAGTAAATATAGATAATAAATTATATTGAAACACTAGATTAATTTTAACACAATTATTTTAATTGGTAAATAAATCATATGAGATGTAAATTTCCAACTAGACGAAAAATGTACTGACCGGGATTCGAACCAGGGATCTCTTGGCTGAAGCCGCTAATGCTCTATCATCTGAGCTATCGCGGACGAATCTGGTGGATCTAATAATGTTGGCAGCTATGCTAATATTTTAAAAACAGTTTTATAAAAATATCAAGAAGTTTCATCATAAAAAATATATTATATCGCAAACTGTTTATGTTATATGTTGTATGTATAGTTATAAAGTTATGTTTTAACTTTAAAAAACTAATATAGAAAAATAAAAGTAGTGAAATATATTAATTATTCTAGCATATGTGCTACGTTTCTCTTTAGTTTTGTTTGGACTATTTTTCAATACTTTATATTTTGCTACACTCATTCAAAACTGATGAAAATTTGTATTTCAACGTTTCTTTTTTTTTTTTACTTACTGAACTTAAATTATAGTGTTGTCAAGTCCAGAAAAACTTGATTTGGTGCATAGTGTGAAATATTTTGTTTTTTCTTCTACCAGATTCATCGGTAATGAGAGTTGATGTTTAGTACCTGGTGCACGGGCACCGCCCACACAACCCTTACTCAGTTTTAAGGGGACCGGGTAAGCGAGATTCAACCAAAAAATCGATTTTTACTTTTTTATATCATTAAAAAGTTTAAAATTTTATCTTTTCAACGATGTATTAGTCATGTTTATATATTAAAAATAAGTGTTAGATTTTTTCATTCTTTCTAAGAGCACTTCACAGCAGTGGGCTATTTTTTTAAATTCAGGTTTCTTGATTGGCACCACTTTTCTGAAGTGGTAAAATTCCCGTTGTTTTCGCCTTAATTAATATGTCACTAAATAAGGCGAATTTTACTATTTTAAAAAAGTGGTGCCAATCAAGAAATCAGAATTTTTAAAAAAGTAGTCTACTGGCTGCTTCACAGCTTTAATTGACTTTTTCTCAAAAATTCGATTTTTCAGGTTTGTGTTCCTTTTTTCCAATATCTATTAAACTTAAGAACTCAGATTTTTCTAAATACTTATGTTATAGTGCATACTTTAACACAGGGATTTAATGATTTGTTGAGAATTATTTCCTTTAGGCAGTGAAATCTTACCAAAAATGGTAATTTAAAAATGTCTTTCAATTAATTATTAATTAATTTTCAGTTTCACTTAGAAAGAAAATTGTCTGTTAAAATACGTAAAGCTTGTTATTCAAACTACTCTAAAAATTCTAGTCGATAATTCTAGTCTAGTTCCTCTATCCTTCACCATTTCTGAGAAAAAAGGTACATAAAGTTGGTATATTTTAACATGGCCGAGATAGAGCTTACCCGGTCCCCTTAATATGTAAGTGAACCTTCATAAGTAAATAAACTACATACATTTAAGGAGAACCTTTTACAAAATCGAAATGGTACTTTCTTTTTAGGTGCGTTCGTAATTACATAAATGCGTAGCACCTATAGTCGTCGTTCGGTCCATCTGTCTGTCTGTCAGTCCGCATACAACAGAGCAAAAAATACTCAACCGAATGCTCTGAAATTTTAAATATATAATTGTTGCAAAATTTTGTCGAGTCATTTCAAATTTTATGAAAATAGGATGTATAGTTTAATTACAGGGACAATCAAAATTTTCCGTTGCATTACGGCCAATGGGAAAAATTATTTCAAGTGCATTTTAACAGGGTTCGTACGGGTGCCGTTATTTTCAAGGCCAAATATCAAAATTATTTTATAGAAAAATGAATCTGGTATAAATGGACGAAATTTCGCTTTATTTAAGGAGAGATTTTCCATAAGAAAATATTGGTACCGAAGAATTTCTTAGTCTGGATATTCAAGGACCCGTACGAACCCTGTTTTAATGATGTTACAGCCTTTCGAACAGAAGGAAATTGGTATGCACTTTTGAAGTGCATTAAAATATACATTCAGTACAATATGCAGTGCAAAAAAAATATATATATAAAGCTAGTTATAGTACGCACCTTATTTGCCACGTTTGAGGTGCAATTTCCAACTTGTTTATCAATAGGTTAAAGCAGAAGCTGTAGCCCATGTTTGCATTTTTTCTTTTTTTTTTCTTTCTTTCTATCTATCTCTTTTTTTTTTGGGGGGGGGGGAGGTTACTGTAATGTACAATACTATCTATTCCACTCAAAAATTCTGTTTTGTGAAGGTCTGTTAGAATTAAAAGATTCGCTTACATACATTCAAAAATCTTTTCCTTTATAGAATCGACAATTTAAAATTTTAAATTGCTTAATGGCATCTACTTAACATAAAAAATAAATCTATAAGTATTTTCCAATCTCACAACAAACTGAGACAGGGTTCCCAGTTTGGCCTCCATTTTTATTCAATAATTTCGAGTTCATACCATAAATAAAAAATAGTACTGTATGCTTTATTGAATGAGAGATATTAAGCGATCACAGAAAGTAAAAATTCTTCTTTTGAATTTTCCGATGTGAATTTGAATTTCGAATTGAAATTGGAGGCCAAAATGGCAACCCTGAACTGACAAGGAAGGTCTCCTTACTGGGCATACTCAGAATATTTTGAAAAATATACCAATTAAACTACTTATGTATGTAATAAAGGATCAGTCAAATTTAGCGGCGGAATTACAGTAGAAAGTCTGTAAAAAAATAAATACTTTCGAGTATTTGGCGCAAAAAGACGAAAACGTCACGCGTTTTGGCAGAACTTTTCCTCGCCAAAAGCAAACAATTTTAATGCCCCTGAAAATTGTTTAATAATTGATTTTTAGAATGCGTGTCAAAAGTATTTAATGAATTTAAACAAACAATGAGAGAGTTTAATAAATACATTTTTTCGTATTACATATTTATGTTGCTTGTTATTTAATTTTATTACTTTAAAAACAATTTCATATATAAAAAATACTTTCATATATTTAAGCGTATTCCAAAATAAAGGCAAGATTCATTTACCAGTTATTCATTAAAATATCAAAGAATTCGTCGTTTCCATAGCAACAAAATTGAATCAACAGTGCTCAATTGGACTTAATTTTGCGATATTGAAACAATTTTAATTTATTTTAATTTAGTTTTAATTCATAAAATTTGATATTTAACTTTCATTATAAATATATATATATATGACAAAACTATAGTTACATCAAACTAAAACTGACAAAACTAAAGTTATTTACATTAAATTTATTTAAACAAGTTCAATATGAAACATTTTTATCTTAAAGAGTATTCAACATAAAAAAGTGATTTTCTAAATTTCATTTCATCGCCAACCGATGATAAATCGCCAAATAAACGAATTTTTTTTTTTTTTTTTTTTTTTTTTTTACGAGCGTTCTATCGAGGTTCCGCCAAAATTATTTTTATAAACATATATATCCACATGAGAAGAACACTCTGTAATTTTTTCAGAATTTTCTGAATATGCCCGTATGGAGACCTTCCTTGTGAGGTGAATTCAAAATTCACATTCGTACCAGGGAGGAGAACGCTCCGACCCAAATGGTTGATTTTCACTACTAAATTTTAATAGTATTCTTTGTTTTATTAAATCTCAGAAATTCTGTCACTAAATACGGCGAAAAATACTATTAAAATTTAGAAGTAGCAATCAGCCATTTGTGTCGAAGCGCTCTCTTTGATTACAGTTCGCTTTTTAATTAATTTATTCAAACTTAGATATTTTCTGCAAGTGATTTATCAGTCAACAACCTCGAATTACCTAGAAGCCTCTTTCCAATTATTACTTAAAGAAATGAATCTGCTAGTGACTCACGTATGATAACAATGAGATTCTGCTTGAAAAATAATGCCAATTTACTAGAAGGAAACCCCATTGTTTTACTTTTTAAATTATACGAAAAATAAGATAGAGAATGAATTACATTTTATCTTATTTGAATGGAGTAAATGATTTAATTTTCGACATAGCCGGTTAATTCCCAGTTTTGTAATAAAAAAAAAAAAATTCTAGATACATTTTACTTTTTTTATTTATAAAGTAAAGAAAAAAAAGCCGGTATTAGTATACTGCAAAATTAATCAGATGGCAGACTAAAAATTTTTTTCCCAAAACCAGAAATAAATTCTTCTGTAAAATGTTGGTTCAATGTTAATTTGACTGTACAGTGTACAGTCGTGGAAGAAAAAAAAAAAAAAAAAAAAAAAACGCTCCCTACTAGCTCTGCAACAAATTATTTTAGAAGAAAGTTACTGGTACCAAACGATTGGAAATAAAGTCTACTTTTAAATGATGTATAGAAAATTTGCTTAGGGGGCCATCTACATATTAAAACTAACCCAAACTTTGCTTTTTCTTTTTTTCAACATCAATACTCAAGTTTGACCCTATAAATAAACTCTACACCCTTCAATTAGCCTAAAAATAAATTTTCGTGAAATTCGTACGATTAATTTAAGAGAAATTAATTATTTTAAAATCCTCATATTTTAGGGGCTGTATCCAAATTGAAGTTCGGTAGTCCATTGTTGAAATGCTACAGAATAATCATGCCACTTCCATTAATGTATTATTTCTTGCCAATATGACCATTTCACTCGCTTAATATGTTTCGACTATTGCCTGCCCAAATGTTTCAATAAAATGACTAAAGTATATTTTTTTCAAATTATGTCTTTAGACGGACCCTTGAATCATCATTTTGGCGTTTTTTAATCATAATTCGAAAACTACTTTGAAGAAAAATTTTAAGTCGAGAATTCGCATAAAGCAGTACATAATAAATATGAATCTATATAAAAAAATTTTGTAGGTTGCAATTCATATTCTTTTCGAATATTAATTTCATATTACGGGTGTTTACTTTTTTTTTATATAATTCATATTATAAAATTTTTATAATTACAAATTCAATGTATTTATGTTTAGGTTTTTTAGTATTATAGTCCACACAAAAAATTAACACATTAGGATTATAATTTCAGCAAATATTAATAAAAATATGAAAATGTAATTTAACATTAGAAGCTCTAAATTTCGAATGTTTATAATTCAAACACTTATCGCCCAAATTACTTGAAATTTCGTTTCTAGGCATAGTTTGAACAGAAGATTTAAAATATATTATCAAAATTGTGTGTTGCCATTGAAAAAAAAGTTTGGTCTGGTTTTGATTTGTAGATGCCCCCCCTAAGCAAATTTTATATACATCATTTAAAAGTAGACTTTATTTACAATCGTTTGGTGCCAGTAACTTTCTTCTGTTACAATTATTTTCAGAGTTAATAGGGGGTGTTTACTTATTTTTTTCTCCACGACTGCACATTAACACTAAAACTACCGGAAATTTTATTCAAGCTTTATAAAAATGTTTTACATCAGAATTTTTAATTAAAACTGTTTAGCTTATTTAACTTTTCCTTCCTTGTATTTTTTAAACTTATTGTATAAAGAAAATCCTGGTACGAACCGAAATATTTTGAATTGGTAAGAGTCAAAATGATCCCTCACGGTACGTTTAGTGTTAAGCATCTATAGTTCATGTCTTTATTACTCGTTTAATTTCGCAAAAAAAACAATCTTTCGAATTGTCAGCATAAAGAGAAACTTTATGCTATATATTCTTACACAGGTTTCTTTCTTTAGGTATAGGTTAACATTGTTATTTTTTGTAAGTACGAGAAGCTCAAAGACGAAAATCTAACGTTCTGCGTGATTCGAACTAAATGACAGTGATATTTTCAGAACTTCCCTTACACAAATAAACGAATATTGGGATCTCTTCTGAGGAAAAGCCTTCTTCTCACAGCCGTACACCCGACACATGACGTTAGCCAATGAATATTCCCCTCTTATAAGTGTATATATTTAATGCAAACTTTCGGTTGAAAATTTTAATAAAGAGTTACTTTTAATTTGCGAAATTCTTCATCTCAAATTTATACTTCAAATTATAAATATTAAAAAGATATTGTGATAGAAAATCCACTGAAATATTTACAACTCCTCAATCAGGCAACATAAAGTGTTTTATACAATCCTGTCTGGTATTTTAGTATAATTTAATAATTAATTTTATGCTATCCTAGTGTTACTTATCAGCATTATTTTAGAATAATTTAGAGGGATTTAATAAAGCTTACATTTTCTTATTATTATTTTCCCTTTGTTGTGGAAAGATGAGAATTCTAAAGATAAACATTTTGATCAACCAATTTTTAATTTTACTTTATGTGCACATTCCTCAAGAATTTTGTTGTTAGGCAGACTGTAAAATCTATCAAGAAATTTAGAATGGTGTAGATATCCGCTATTTAACTGTGATTAATGAGCAACTGTTATGCAAAATTAGACGAATCCTATTCAAGGCTGGAGTAGCACAGTTGAAGTTTATTCCAACAGAGCGAAAAATGTCCAGACCAGGGATCGAACCTGGATACTTGGCGTGCCGTGCCAATGCCTTACCTGTTAGGCTATCCGGACCGATACCTGGCTGACATAATTCACTCTTATTAGTTGGACTTGGCTGCGAACTGCAGCGCTAGTTTCATTCATCCGAGCTATAACTATAGCATTTACATGATGAAGCTACTTTAACACGGAAACTCCTGTATATACCATGTCATTAGGTCATAATGAAGGGAACGAATATTTTTTCCAACTGGATTAAATCATATTCAAGGCTGGAGTAGCACAGTTGAAGTTTATTCCAACAGAGCGAAAAATGTCCAGACCAGGGATCGAACCTGGATACTTGGCGTGCCGTGCCAATGCCTTACCTGTTAGGCTATCCGGACCGATACCTGGCTGACATAATTCACTCTTATTAGTTGGACTTGGCTGCGAACTGCAGCGCTAGTTTCATTCATCGGAGCTATAACTATAGCATTTACATGATGAAGCTACTTTAACACGGAAACTCCTGTATACCATGTCATTAGGTCATAATGAAGGGAACGAATATTTTTTCCAACTGGATTAAATCATATTCAAGGCTGGAGTAGCACAGTTGAAGTTTATTCCAACAGAGCGAAAAATGTCCAGACCAGGGATCGAACCTGGATACTTGGCGTGCCGTGCCAATGCCTTACCTGTTAGGCTATCCGGACCGATACCTGGCTGACATAATTCACTCTTATTAGTTGGGCGCTAGTTTCATTCATCCGAGCTATAACCATAGCATTTACATGATGAAGCTACTTTAACACGGAAACTCCTGTATACCATGTCATTAGGTCATAATGAAGGGAACGAATATTTTTTCCAACTGGATTAAATCATATTCAAGGCTGGAGTAGCACAGTTGAAGTTTATTCCAACAGAGCGAAAAATGTCCAGACCAGGGATCGAACATGGATACTAATAAGAGTGAATTATGTCAGCCAGGTATCGGTCCGGATAGCCTAACAGGTAAGGCATTGGCACGGCACGCCAAGTATCCAGGTTCGATCCCTGGTCTGGACATTTTTCGCTCTGTTGGAATAAACTTCAACTGTGCTACTCCAGCCTTGAATATGATTTAATCCAGTTGGAAAAAATATTCGTTCCCTTCATTATGACCTAATGACATGGTATACAGGCGTTTCCGTGTTAAAGTAGCTTCATCATGTAAATGCTATAGTTATAGCTCCGATGAATGAAACTAGCGCTGCAGTTCGCAGCCAAGTCCAACTAATAAGAGTGAATTATGTCAGCCAGGTATCGGTCCGGACAGCCTAACAGGTAAGGCATTGGCACGGCACGCCAAGTATCCAGGTTCGATCCCTGGTCTGGACATTTTTCGCTCTGTTGGAATAAACTTCAACTGTGCTACTCCAGCCTTGAATATGATTTAATCCAGTTGGAAAAAATATTCGTTCCCTTCATTAGACGAATCCTTATTTTGATACTTTACAAATAAAACCTAAACTAACCTAGTAGTTTTCATTAAATCTTATGTTAGCCAATTTATTTCCCGGTGGCATAGTGAATATTCTAAGATATACTAGCTACGGGGCAATTATTGTCTTCCTATACCTTCTTGATACGCTCAGATAATATTAAAATACTACTGATGACCTTTTAATCTAAGTTTCATTCGGAGTGGCTACGGGAAAAGTATGAGCAGAATTTAACTCATACTCAGAATTTAACAGAAATAGACACTTTTTTATGATGACTGCTTTAAACACTTTAGGTGGCGTAGTGGTTAGAATATTTAGCCTATTGCAAGCAACGGTCCTGTGTTTATAAAAAAAAAAGCATTGTACTTAAATTATAACTGTGACAAATAACAGTCTTTTAATTACTTATCCAAATTAAAATTATATACTGATCTGTTTTAAATCTCTTTCGTGCCGATTTAAAACATAAGATATTCTGTTTAACGAACAGAGAAATTTTATAACTATTCATTACTTCTATTCATTTTAAGAAAATTTTAGCTCTTACAGGGGTTATTGTGCCCCGGCATTTTGATTATCACTGTTCCCAAGTAGCAATATGTGAATTATGTAATGGCAGAAAGGGTATAAAATAAGGCGAAGATTATTATTTGGAAATAGAGGTATTCAAAATACCGGGACACAATCGCCCCTGATTTTAGTGCCTGACTTAATGACTTAATCTTTCATTCAACGCATTTATAGGGTTAAATGGGAGCTTTAGACAAATATTCAAGGATATAATACTGAACAGAGGTCAATATATTAGCTATAGGATTTTACATGCACAAACAAAGCAATGAATACGGTACCGTTAATGCAGTTTATCCAAAATGACACCATAGAGAAGTTTTAAGGATATATATAAGGTTTGTTAGGCAAGTAATGAGACTATGCTCGAACAACTTATTACTAGCTCTTGTTTACAAATCCACTTAGTCTCCTTCGAAATAGTTTCCTTGAAAAGTTACGCACCATTGTAAACTTTTTTTCTTGGTATCACTATTGGAAGTCATTACGCTTGAATGCTCTCGAGAGGTGCACGACTCGCTGAATAATCTGGATATTATTTTTCAATTTAATTTTTTTTTAAAAGCGAGAACTCAGTTGAAAAATGTTTGTGTCACTTTTCTATACATTTTTGATGCACTTTTACCTAGTTTAATACAATACTTTAACGTGATCCAAAATCAAGTATACGCTGTGTTGTGTTTCATATGTCACTATGTCACATAACTTGCAATTTACAATTTGTACTCATTTTAAGAAAAGTACCCGATTTTTGGCTTTGAAGGGGGATGGGGGATCGAGTTTATGGCCCTGAGCAGCTGCTCTGTTTGCCCTTGCGATAATCAGGCCCTGCATGAATCATTACAGTGTTATCAGTCTCATTACGTTTCTAACAACCCTTGTATATCAATATGAAAATAATATAAAATTTTAGACAGTGTTTTTTTAAAAAGATAAAACTGTTAATTGAATAAATGTATTTAAGCTTTAATCTTGAGTAGCTGCTCAGTTTGCCCTTGCGATAATCAGACCCTGCGTGAATCATTACAGTGTTATCAGTCTCATTATATTTCTAACAACCCTTGTATATCAATATGAAAATAAAGTAAATTTTTAGACTGTAATTTTTTAAAAGATAAAACTGTTAATTGAATAAATGTATTTAAGCTTTAATCCTGAGTAGCTGCTCGTTTGCCCTTGCGATAATCAGACCCTGCGTGAATCATTACAGTGTTATTAGTATCATTACATTTCTAACAACCTTTGTGTATCAATATGAAAATAAAGCAAATTTTTTTACTGTATTTTTTTAAAGATAAAACTATTAATTAAATAAATGTATTTAAGTTTTTTCTATTTTCCTTTTCAGCTTATTCAAAAGTTCATAAACGAGACATATTATGACAGGTATGAAGTTCCTGCCGGTGACGGTACTGTTACATTCATTTTCTCCATCCTTGTTTCTATATTTTGTGTGGGTGGTATGTGTGGTGCTCTTTTGACAGCCTTTGTTTCTGAAAGATTTGGTAGAAAAGGGGGACTTCTCCTCAACAATGTATTTGTGGTTCTGGCTGCAGTATTCATGGGTTCATCCAAAGCAGCTAAATCTTATGAAATGCTTATAATAGGTCGATTTTTCACTGGAATCAACTCTGGTAAGTTAGTTATCAGTGTAAAAAAATGCTAAATTGTTATTCTCTTTCAGGGAAATGATGAGTGACTCATAATATGTTCATTCATAACTGCACTGTAAAAAGCTTGTTAATTTTACAGAAAAAAGTGTAAGCCAGGATGCCAGTAAAAAACTGTTTATTTTAAGGAAATAATCTGTATTTATGACGAACTGTCTGTTATTTTAACAGATTTTACCTGTTGGTTCGTCATAAATACAGATTGTTCCCGTAAAATAAACAGTTTTTTACTTGCTTCCGGCCTGACAGTTTTTTCTGTAAAATCAACATTTTACAGATCACGTTATTATCACGTTCTCTTTTTACAGCGCGTTATGTTATATACCATGTGTTTCTCTAAAATGGTCTGAAAATAATAAAAATTCGGTTATTTTTTTCTCAAGATAAGGTAAAATATTAAAAATCATCAGCGAAAGGAAGATAATTTACCTATGATAGTTATCGCCCTCAAAAAAGATATTTGGTGACTGTATAAAAATTAACGCTTTTATACGCCCCATTGTAAAAAAATTTCACTTTTGCTTACTATAATTGAATACATTTATTCTTAAATATTTGAAGACATATTTGCCGTGATATAAATAGTTAAAATTTATGACTTATACAATTTTTTGTATGCTGAAATCGTTTAAATTTGAGTATCTTTTAAGAGAATACGAAAGTGCCAACAAATTTATTTATGAAGTATAGCTATCGTTCTTCGAAAAATAAGGTAAGTTTAATGACATTCCAAGATAGAAAGGATTATTAAGAAATTAATACAAATATAATATAAAAAATATTTATTTAACCAATGCATCGGTAATCAGAGATATTTTTTTGTACCACAGAATTAAAATAAACCGATGGAATATTGAAAAGTTTCATTATATCGTCTACATTTGTAAAATATATTAAATTAGTGAAAAGAAAATGTTACTCATTTTTTTTAATTGACATCTCTTCTAATGTCATTTTTAATAGAAGCTCCCCTCGTCTGATTTGCATTTTGTGAACCAGCGTCAAGTATATTGATATACGTAATGCAGCTTTACACCAATCTTCCTTTTTATTCTATCATCATAACCGATAAAATTTACGATACATATATTTGGAACTCACAGTTCAAATTTGTTGCACAATTAACTCTTTCGTGGGCAAAATAATTCTGTTTCTAAAATGTTGAGGTGATTGACTTCCACCAGAATTTACCAACAATTTACTTTCAAAGTAAGTAGATGCTTTTCTTCGCGTGTATTATTACATGTAAAATTTTGTCGAAATTTCTGGTGCGAGTTTGGAAGTTGGGAATAAAAAGCAAATGGGAAGTATACATCCGACGGCCCATGAAAGGGTTAAATATAAGTTGCAGCATGTATTAGGTACTGGATTTAAATTTGGTGAAAGTTAAGACATTTTATATGTAAACATAATACTAACTTCGAATAGTTTTCAGCTTAGCTTATAATATTTCTTTAGTATGGTATACAGGGTTCGATGCAGATTTTTTTTTCGGGGGGGGGGGGAGGGGGGGGGATTTACTGAAAAGATATCGTTATGTTTGTGAAATTTATTACATTTTTGTGAAAAATAACATTTTGTAACGAAATATTAAGTCTATTTACTCATATTTGAACCAAGCATTTATTAATAATAACTAATTTTAGTCCTTCTGATAAAGGTTTCCTTTCTGGTGAACTTGTTTTGTTTGCAAAGTGAACATTTCAAAACCTAACCAAATAACAAAAATAATTAGTAAAGATTATGTTTTTTTTTTTTTTTTTTTTGAATGAAATTATGTGAAGGAACCTTTTTTATTAAATCGATTCTTGTAATAGCCACCAAATTTTATCTGGATCGAACCCTGATATACAATCTTTTAATTATTAAGAGTTCATCATTTGAACAGTCAAAATTTCCCATTTCTTACTTTGTACTTCGATTACTTATTTTTTAAATAGTAGGTTTTAGTACTTTTTCAGGAGCGTTAATGAGGCAATAGTACTTATATAAAGCAAAATTAATTCCTTAATAAAATATCTAATGAGATGTATCGAACGGAATAGCTTAATATAAAAAAAATATAAAAATCTAATCACAAATCCATATTATATTAACTTCAAAATTAGTGTATATAGTCAATGTGAAATCTTTTCTGTTTAATGCAATAAGAAATAATTCAAAATATTACAGACAAGGAAATGAAATTTCTTAGCAAGCATAATTTTATTTAATTTATTCGCTAGCATGAAGCATCTCGTATCGGACTTGAAACATTGAATTTGATTTCATTCAATTATTACGAGATATATTGTATCATCAGGGATGAGATTTCCCCGTTTTTGCACACCAGTATTTTGTTAGAGAAAATGATATTTCATTTAATCGGCAAATTTTCGCGATTTAAGAGGACAGCATTTTCTCTAAGAATATACTGGTGTGGAAAAACGCGGAAATCTCATCCCTGATTGTATCTCTCTTATCTGTATTTTACAGTGCAAGACCAAAACTATTGCGTAATATTTTTCTTAAATCAGTGGACATAAATTCGAGTATATTCATACATTTAGCTCATGAGACTCGCGTTGCAACTTCTAATATACTCGATATACGCAGCGAATGTTTTACTAGTTAGTTTATTGTTAGAATACATGTTATATAATTCAAATTTACAAGAAAAATCTTTAGCTAATATTTAAATCTTAGAACAAAAGCGCACTTTATTATTTCACTGTGTTTTACAATGCTGGACCAAAAATACTGCGGTGATATTTTTCTTAATTTTTTTTAAATGAATTCAAATAATTTTATATTCGGCTTATGCGACTCATATTGTAACTCCTAGTACACTCTTTGCTGGGAGTTAACCCTCCGCCTACCAAGCGGGTCCAATGTACCCGGCAGGTGCATTCAAAATGATTTTTTTCATGGAAAAAAAATCCGATATTTACAGAATTTTCAGCCTTTTTTTTTCATGAGAAAAATCATTTTGAATGTACCTGTCGGTTCCATTGGACCTGTCCGATAGGCGGAGTTAATGTGATACTAGTCAGTTTATTGATATATAATATAAAAATTCAAATTGATAAATAATAAAATTTGGTGAATAATTTAAATATTAGAACGAAAAAATTATATAATTATTTCAATTTATCTAATCGTCAATTTTCTTCTTTTATTTTTCAGGCTTAAATGCTGGATTGGCTCCTATGTATTTAGCTGAAATTTCCCCATTGCATCTAAGAGGAGCAGTTGGAACAATATATCAGTTAGTAATCACTATATCTATTTTAGTATCCCAAGTCTTAGGATTGCCTCAGATCTTAGGTACTGAGGACAGATGGCCATTCCTCTTTGGTAAGACCTTACTTCCTATAAGAAGTTAGAAAAAAATATGTTGTATCGTTAAATGTTAAGATTAAATTTTAATCTGATTTTATAAATACTACACAAAAATCTAATGAAAATCCATTTGCAAACTATTTATATTGTAATAATAATAATAATAATAAACTTCCAAATTAGTATGCTTCTTTTATTCAATCAACATAGGGAAAAAAAATTCCATATACAAAAACTAATGTTTTATTTCTGCCATACCTGACAAATTAAGAACTACTCGCAAATGTTTATGCAGGTATTAGGGGAAGGGTGTCAAACTATGGCCAGGCGGATACCACTAAAAATTTATAGTTATCATTGCCTTATCTAATTATTGAATCTCTGCGATTTAAGAAGTCGACTATTTCTTTTAAAAATTAGTGGTGTCCCCGGGCCACCACAGTTTGACACCCCTGTGGCGAAAATGAACGAATATTTGACCGGCCGAAACTCGACCGAAACTATCTTTATTCCAAAAATCTCGTTTTTTCCTTTGGAAATTTTCCATATTACTCATGTAATAATAATAATAAACTTCCAAATTAGTATGCTTCTTTTATTCAATCAACATAGGGAAAAAAAATTCCATATACAAAAACTAATGTTTTATTTCTGCCATACCTGACAAATTGAGAACTACTCGCAAATGTTTATGCAGGTATTAGGGGAAGGATGTCAAACTATGGCCCGGCGGATACCACTAAAAATTTATAGTTATCATTGCCTTATCTAATTATTGAATCTCTGCGATTTAAGAAGTCGACTATTTCTTTTAAAAATTAGTGGTGTCCCCGGGCCACCACAGTTTGACACCCCTATGGCGAAAATGAACGAATATTTGACCGGCCCGAAACTATCTTTATTCCAAAAATCTCGTTTTTTCCTTTGGAAATTTTCCACATTACTTATTAATTTGAGCTGTATCGGCTCACATGAGACACTTTTTATTTATTATTATGAACTTCACTGTTTATAATTATCAGTCATGACTGACTCAAGGCGTGAGTGCAAATTATAAAGCAAGAAATGCATATATAGCTACACTTTGAAGACGCTTTTCATGTGCTCATTAAAAGCTGCAGGCTTTACAGTAATAGAAAATTTTTAGTTTGAAACCGCAGAAGTGTTTCGAATACTCTTTGAGAATGTTGTAGTATAACATATGATCATTTACATCATTATAAAAGCTAAATCGAGGTATGTATACCTAAAACATTTTTCAATTAAATGAAATTCGCATGATTAGAAAATCATTCTGTGTCGTTGATGAATTCATTACATTTTATTTTATATGAAAATAAAAAAATTGGTCAGAGGCACTGACAGCCAACTTGGCCACAGAGATAATTAATTAACAATTATGTACATTTATGTATGTATTAATTACTTTTAAAAAGTTTTTGGACGTTTTCGTTTTCGGCCGAAAATAGGAAGATTACCGAAATTCCATTTTGGTCCTAAAAACCTGCTTCGGTCGATCCTTAACGGAAACCTACGCTGACTAAAGTTTAACTGCTTTTAAAAAGATATATTAACCATACATTTCACAAAAGGAAAAAAAATGACTTTAACTATGGTTACTCACTAATATATCTGGCATTCTTACAGCAAAAACTTCTAAAATTCTAACCATAAGTATTGGTTTCTGCTCAGAAACTGTAACTTAATATAGTAATATAATATTAAACCGCTATAATCAAGCTATACGTTAAGATCAAGCTATAAAATCAAACTATAAGTTAAAAAGTTGTGGCAAAAGTATAAAATGTAATCTGTTGTATGTTACCTTTTAACTAATCCAGTTTTCGTGCAAAAATTATCAATTTTTTATGATGTAATTAAAAAACATGGAAAATCACCATTTTTACTTAAGATTGATATTATTACCGATTTCAATTTCTAGTATAATCCATTTTTTTTTTAGACAAAAAAAAAAAAAAAAAACGTAAAGTAACAGATACTTTTTAATTTTCTGTAAAAAAAAAAAAAAAAAAAAAAATAAAATGTTTACAGGATGTTTATTTCTGTTGTTGTCTAATAGCTAATTCCTCAACCGTTAGTTTTAGAGGTGTAATTCCAATAGCAAAAATGTTCAAATTTTCATCATATAGCCATTTACTTCAAAATAGTTACTTTTGTAAAAGTTATGAAAGGGATTTTCATGATTTTCTGGCACTAAAAATGCGATTTTAATGACAGAAAATACTGAAAATTAATAACATTCAAAATATCAAAACTGGGTAAGTTTTCATCGTACGAAATGAAACTTTTATTGGTTTTACTTGTTAAAGCACGGAGTTTTTCTAAATGTAACATCTAGGAACCAGGGATTGTATAAAAATTTAAATGTCACAATATTTACAAAAATAACTATTTTGGCGTAAATGGCCTTTATAATGATGAAGGACAAGATTTAAAACATTTTTTTTTTCAATTGAAATTATACCTCTAAGCCTAACTGTTTAAAAAACAGCTATTGGAATTAAAATTTTGATGTGAAAATAATTAGATCTATGATTTGACTTCTTACGTTAACTCGGGTTAATTATTTTTTACTAGTTCTGCGCATACGAGCGAACTCGAAATAACTAGTTGTTACATATAAGTACAAATTTACATGGGATTCGAAACGTCAATATGACTGACAGTAATACTGCAAAATGATTGTGGTTCCTAAGCTATTACGGTGTTATGCTATACAGGCTGATTTTTCAAATAATGCATGTATCTACAATTTTAAGCACAAGATTATAGACGATAATATTTTCACATACTTTGATGTGACCGTATGAAAAAAGTACTAGTAGACTCAGATTTGGCGATTTGAGGAATTTCAATATATTTTGTAAGATCTGCGGGTAGAACTGTACGGTTTTATAATAATTTATGTAAGATGTTTCCATCGAGTTTTCGAGTGAGAATAAGAAAACATTCCTTTTACTATGAAATATGCATACATTGGCATAGTGAAGGATTACTTCTCCAATTTCTTTTCGCGTTTTTATGTTATCGTACCAAAATCTATTTGTTTCTAACAAGGGAACCACTTTAGGTGTTGCTCGCACCTAGAATCGAGACCTGGTGCATTTTGTAGCCCTATGCATAAAAGTTAGAGAACCGATAAAAATTCTTTGTTAAAATCATATTTTATATATTTTTTTATATTTATAATTTTTTATTATTGGATTTTTATTTGTTAATTTTACACCAAAAGAGAGTTAAGTCGCCAGATATCGCACTTCAAAATTTTCACTAGCTTTACACTTGTAATAGGTTTACGTCCAAACCATTACAACACGGTGCGTAGCGAAAATACTGAGCTAGGGTTGCCGGAAAACTGTACGGGATGAAAAAGACGCCAATCTTTCCCCGCCAAATATGTAAATATAATACTGTATTTTTTTAAAAATCAAATTCGTAGGTTCTTGAAGGAATTTTAAAACTTTTTTCAACATTTTATAGTTATTATTGACTAATTTATATTTTTAACTCTTTTTTTTTTTTTAACTTTTACTTTAACAGCCCGAAAAGTGGTCTCGAAAATTGCATTTTCAGAAAGTTAATCGGCTGTAAAATCAAAAAATATTATTTTAACAAAAAAATTTTATCGATTCCCAAACTTCCTAATATAGAGCTTTAAAATGCACCAGGTTTCAATGCTAGGTGCGAGCAACACCTAAAGTGGTTCCCTTGTAAGTTCAAAATGACTTATTCTGCTCACATTGCGAGCAACGTGATCCAGAGAGCTAAGATTGTGAGCAACAGCATCCATGCCAGTGTTGCCAGACCGCTTTGCTCGTTTGCTATCACTTATTTCAAATAGGGTCATTCCATAGAATTTCGGCAAACTAGGGGTTGCTTGTCCATTTTTGATTTTCCCCCATATTTTGTGTGTGGAACCTATATAGAAAAGAAGCTAAAATCCATCTGCAAAATTTTTTTATCTTAAAAATCTTGTTGATTAGAGGGGGTTGAAGAGTGCGATTTTGCACGTTTATACAAAATTCAAAGATTTATAAAATCTTTATCATTTTTAAGCTAATAGAGATAAACAAAAAATCCAAACCAATCTGAAATCTACACACTTTTTCCTTAAAGATAATATAGATTTTATTAATTTATTTCAATTTTTAAAAATAAGTAATTTAGAAACTAGTGAAATATTGGTAAATTTCACTTTTTGAAAAAATACATCTCCTGAAGGAAAACGAAAATCGTGTGCACTTTTTATACGTGCTATTACTACTTCGAAACATGTTCAGAAGAAATAAGCAGGTTGCTATTTCTTTTTCTTCCTTAATTCTGACAATTTAAGTTGTAGACGTTTTCAAAAACAGCTTGTTTTGACAGCTTGTATCCCAAAAAGGACAAGAAGTATACATTATCGCTTTGACGGGGAAAGACCAGTATATATTATATTAGCTATTATCTGTAAGTGTCACACACAAAGTATGAGAAAAATAAAAGTATGGTTCGGCAATAGAAAAAAAAAGTCATCAGTGTCAGCCCTGATAGTCTATAACACATTTCCATAGTTACAAATGCAAAACCCAGACTATTTTATTCGATCGTCTGACATACATAAAAGTGCTAAAAAATTATACAAAGCTTTTGAAGTCGCATATCCACACAAAGACAAGGAAATATTTCCCATTTTGTGTTTGATTAAGTGTGGCACACTTGAGATTCAATTTTTGAGAATTGTTTTTCATACTTAAAACCATTATTTTGGATGCATTTTAAAATAGTATTAACATTCGTACGCTCAGTAAGTTAATTGTTTCTCGACATTTCATGGTGTTTTAGTTTATTAATTACACTTTATTATTATTAAAAACAATATTTCATTTATGTATGTTTTCTAAATATTTAAAAATTGCATATTCACATGAACGTAATAATTACGGTTGATTTATATTTTAATCAGGTGTATGAAATATTATCAATTTTGCGCACCACTATTTCCAACTAGCAATATTCACTTTTTTAATCGCAAAATTTAGAGATTATATAAGGCGAGGATTACATTCGAAAATTGTGGAGCACAAAATTGATAACCATTTGCACAACAAACAAGTGGAGGAAAGAAAACCACTGTTTTCAACAAACTGGTGACTCTGATTATTTGATGAGTGTAAATGATTTATCATTTCTAAAAGTAAATAAATATTATTTATATATATAATATATATATATACGTAATTTGTAGTTAGTTACAGAAAATGTTAAATTTTGATCATGTAATTAATGAAAATAAATGTAAAATATTTATCACACTGAAGTGTAAAAAACATGTACAAACATATTAATGTATATTGAAAACTGTATGTGTAGTTTTCATAAATTTATTTGTACTAGCAATTTAAATTCTGTAATGTTGATTAAATTGGAGCATTTCATGTTTCATCATGAAGCGTTCATTCAAAATAATATTTTTCATATCAGGCATCTATGAACTATTTCCGTACAAAATGAACTTAGTTGTCTTTCTATTAATTTTTATTGTTTGAACTTTTATTCCATTAACTTAAATTTAAAGACATACACATATATATAAAGGCAAGAAATATGTGGCCTTCAGAAATGCTCTATAAGAGGAATGTTTGAGAAAAAGTAATTTTTTTGAGCATTTGAAAATAGTTACCTTCTTCTTTTTTTTTTTTTTTTTTTTTTTCTTTTAGAAAAATTATCTTTGGAGTTAAAAATATTGTAACAGATGTTGCATTTAATAAATTAATTTTTTTACCTTCAATAATTATATATTAATGAATAAATATGTTGTTTATATAAACTTTTTTTTACCCATTGTTATAAAAGTTGAAAGAAAATTTTATTTTCAAAACATATTTAAATCTAACATTTGAGTAACGGGAGTTACAAAGAAAAAAGTACATTTACAAAATATAATAACACGCAAAACTTGGGGATATTGCTTTAGATTTTAAACATGTGGTAAACTAAATCAAATTGGCGAAATCAAATTTGTTTTCTAGGAAATGTTTTCTGCAAGATAAAATAATAATGGTTTCTGGTGGACGCACTTCTCTTTATTTATTCTCCTAAATGGAAATTTAGTAATATTTATAGGTTATTGTTTTCAGGGTTTATTGTTATAGGGTATTGCATAAAAGTTAGATTAATTCCATGGAATTAAAACTAAACAAATATTTTGATTAATCAGCACAAATTTATTAAACTATAAACAATGTTAATTAGATAAAAATATATTAAGATTATATTACTTATAATGTGTAAAATTATACTCTATTTAAATTGCAAAAGTCGTTTAGAAAGCTTAATTATGTTTCTAAAACAGGCAGAAATGGATCTAATCAACACACACACACACACACACACACACACATATATATATATACAGGGTGATTCATAAATATCGAAACAATAGGCTATCTCCTTAAATATTGTACCTAGGCACATACTTCCAATTGCAAAGTTTCATAAAAAAAAGGTTCAAAATTTGAGGAAATAAGTTTAAACTCCATGGGGGGGGGGGGGGGTATATATCAGAAAATACAAAAATTAAGTTTTTATACGGCCCCCGTAGAGTAAAATTCCCAATTAGGAAAATTTTCCTTATCCATTCCTGAATTAAACACAAAAAAATTCATCTCGATATCTTCAAAATTCGCAGATATATCAAAATTCAAAATTCGTGACTTACACCATTTATCCATGCCTCTGAGCGGCGAGTTTTTGACTCATTTTGAATGCAAGATAGGGATCATTCACAAATTGTACATTATTAAAAGTCGATATAAGACAGTGCTCTCCTTTGGACATAAAATAGGCAGCGTATAGATTTTACGTTAAACCTGTTTTCAAAGTATGCTGGTGGTCTGCACTACAGGTCTGCACGGGTCAAAATATCTAGGTCCGGTCCCGAACCGACCCATAGGAAAAAAAGTTTGGCCCTGCCTGGAAAAAAGTTCAAATCGTAGCCTGGCCCGTCCTGACTGAATTTCTACATAGTTTTTACATCGATATGGTTAAAAGTTGTTTCGTATGGAGGAGTTCAGACCAAATATACTTATTATATCTTTTCTTTTTTCATGTTTATAATTATTATTTTTAAAGAAGTTCCAAGAGCTGTGATTATTTGTTTTATTAATGAATCTCTATTTATATGTAAATGATTCACTTCTCTTTTAATATCGTTAATCCATATTCCATCTGTTGGAGACAATGAAAAATGCTATAAAGTAAAATCATTTAAGACGGAATCACATAGGAAAGAAAAAAAAAGCGTTATAGACAAGTTCCCTTCTCAGGAATTGTAAATGTAGTATATTTTTTCTTCAGGTATTATTATATTCATTTTCCGTGGATCAACAGTTTTTCCCGTTTAAGAAAGGATTCCGTCATAGGCAGATTTTTTTTTCACTAGTTTTACTGTATTTAAATTTTTTTTGCCTTAAGATCTACTATCCTTTAAAAATATGAATTTAAAGTTTTATTCTAAAATAATAGCCATTTAAAAATATATGTATTTGTTGTAAAAGTTTTTGGGATGAGCCAAATTTTAGTTATTTTTGCACGGATTAGGTCAATCAGAGATAATGATTTTAATACGGGTTGTCTCGAGACCGGGACTGAAAATTTCGCTCAGGGGAGACCTAGGAATAAGGAAGCCAGTCCCGGTTCGGTATAACCATTGGTCGAGAGGTTCTGCTCTCAAAGCTGGTAGACGGGAGGTGCTGGGTTCGAACCCAATCGCGCCCTTCGGCCCAATCGTTCGAGTTTTCAGTGGTTTTCTTCTAAACATGGATATCCTTGCGTAAACACGGGTTAGATTCCCTATGAAAGACTTTCACGAAATGTCCCATCCCCTTTCGGGCCCATACCCCTCGTGTAGATAATTGGGCGTCATTAATCACACCAACACTTGGTTCGGTATGAAAAAATACATTAGGCCCGACCTGGCCGAGTCTTCAGAAAAAAGTCGCCAATCCCGGGTCTGGCCCGGCCTGGCCCCAGACAGACTTTTACAATTACAGACTTTTTTAACAGCCTCGCCGGGAGGATAAAAAGCCTGAATTTGTGAGGGCTAAAATTATGAAAAACTCTTAATCGGCATGTTAGAAAAAGCTTTGTTTCAAATTACACATTTGACATTTATTTATGGACATTTAAATAATATAAAAAGGAAGTGGAAACGGCAAAAGTTAAGCTGAATTGGAAATTTAAGCTACAGAAAGAAGTTACTTTTTCACATGCATTTTTTAAAAAATCATTCAAACATTTTATTAGGAGCCGATCAATGTTTAAAACTTTAAATGCGTTTTTCTGCATGATTTTTTTTTTCTTTTTACCATTTCTTGTCCTTAAATTATTATAAGTCAAGAATCATAAATAAAAAAGGTGCAAACTGGGAACATGTCTTTTTTTATTATTTTACATTAATTTTGTTTCGGCAAATATGAAAAAAAAATTTACTTTTGAAAATATGAATTTTTTTAAATAAGTTAAATAATTTTTTAAATAAATATTTTTAATATTTTTAAAATTAATATTTAAAAAAATCCTGAAACAAAACTAAAATTATACTTTCCTCTTTAATTAAATGAAAAAAAAATTGAAATCCGATGAATAATTTTTCAAGTTATAAAGATTTTAAATTAAATCCGCTTAAAAAAAAAATACTAATCATTTAATTTTTTTTAAAAACTTAATGAGAAATATTAGGATGTGATTTTGTTTGCGAATTATATGGTAACCATCACAAAAAAGACAATTATATATTAACCATCACAAAAAAAGAAAAAAAAATCAAAATTCTAACTCAACAAATATATTTTGTACATGTTTCCTAGAACTCTTAACACGTTGAATGCCACGTCAGTCACCGGTGACTGACACTGATATTTCCATTTAGGCCGCGTCAGTCATGGGTGACTGACACATATAGATTCTGTAATGGGAGTCTTATTTCGTGGCCTAAACGGAAAGACAGACAAAATAGACTTGTCATTCAACGTGTTAAAGTAACATTGTTTCTTGGATTGCACGCATTTCAATTTGTGTCTAATCCCTTAAAACCTGCTGAATTATTTAAACGGCCATAACTCTGCGAGTTTTCAGATATGAAGATACAATTTTTTGTGTTTAATTCAGGAATGGATAAGGAAAGTTTTCCTGATTGGAATTTTTACACTACGGGGGCCCTATAAAAATTTAATTTTGGTATTTTTTCAAATAGACCCACCATGGAGTTGCAACTTATGTCATTAAATTTTGCACCTTTTTTTATGAAACTTTGCAACTGGAAGTATGGGTCTAGGGGCAATATTTAAGGAAATAGCCTATTGTTTCGATATTTATGAATCACCCTGTATATATAACATTGATGAGAAAATATTTAGAACCATAGTTATGGTTAGTCAGGGATGTAGTGGAGGGTATACGGTGGTATACGCCGTATGCCTTCTGGATTTTTTTAAGGAACACCGTATACCTTTTGTTTCTCAAAAAAGCTATAGCATATACACTGTAGAGTATACCCTCTGCCTTGAGCGTATACTCTCTGCTTACAGCGTATGCCCTCTACTTTTTTTACGACCACACCACTGATGGTTAGATTGATGTAGATCTTCTTTTTCCTCCATATAGTGATTAATAACACCTGACTATAGTTTCGAGAGCAATTAATTAGCAGTTCTCATCATCAGGTGAGCAGTAAGAGAAAGTTGTTAACACAACTAAACTAAAACACTTTCGGAAGGTGTGCAGACAGAGGATGTTTACCTTCTCCAGCTATTTTTTTCACAAAATAGTTATGATTTTTTGTACAAAATGGCTGAAAAGAAAGTTACTGTCTATTATATATAATGCAAAATAATCGCAAAGTTATTGTCACGCAAAGTTTAAATAAACTTGATTTCAACCGTTGACGAAATTTCTGAATTTTCTAACTCAAAACTTTGTTGAAATCTTTTAAAATATTCATTTCTCAATTCACCGGAGAATAAATATTATATATATTTAAAGGTATAAAAGATATTTGAAATGTGGTACGTGGAAATTTCATGTATCAGAAAAATTGTTCAATTCCCTGTAAACATTTAAAATTACTTAATGATCCTTTAATGGAGATAGAACAACTTTTAATCAGGAGCAAACTTTCATCCAAAAATGCATTTCCACTTCATTCTGGAGCATTTGGCAGATTGCGTCGTTGCTGTGTGGTTGATAGAGTGGTATATTTTCGAAAGAGCACTTAAGAAAATTAAAATGTTCGATACAATTTCGACGGTTTGTTATTCTAACTTTTTTTGTTAATAAATGGAAACATTGTATCAGGAACATTTCATACATCAGCATCCTGAATCATTTTATTATGAAGACACTTACGATTTTGAAATAAATAGTTACATGCAAAACCTTTTATTAATTATAAATATCTTTTTACATTCTTTTCTTTATACTTTTAAGGGCTGAATAGAAAGATGAATTTACTTGTTTTGAGATGGAAGGCACTGTACACTTTTAATGTTGTTTTTGATATAGATACATAATTTTCTGTTTTTACACCTAAGTACTGTTTCAATCGTTTGTTTAACCCTTTCGGGGGCAATGTACTTCTATTCGCAAAACTCTCACATGAGTGACTGACACCAGAATTTACAAGCATATTTATTTTAAAATAATCAAAAGCTTTTGTTCACGTACTTGATCACCCGACCGGAGCACCAACCAAAGAATGGCATAGGATGTAACGCTCCGGTGGAAAATCCCCACAACAATCACCGATGCCGGACATCGGAAAGCACCCAAAATAACAGGGAAAAAGGCACATATTCTGACGAACTTACAAAGTAAATCGTAAATTTACAAAACAATTGATGTTACTTTCATCATAATAATAAAAATAAAAACAAAAGTGAAGTGACTTAAATGTATGACAAAAGTTAAGACTATAAATCCTTGTTCAAGATTATGAAGTGTAAATGTTCATAAAAGTTCACTGTTCACTAATGTTCAAATGAGTTCAGTGTTCGAAAGAAAAATGTCCATAAAAGTTTTATATAAGATAAACTAACTTGAAGAAAGATCACCATAATGTTCAGACCTCAAGAGAAAATCACCGCCAACAAAAATGTCAGACAAAGGACAGTTACCATAAAAGGCACAAGACGTACTTAATAAAAGGAAATTTTTCATTACAATATTCTGGTGCAAATGTGGCATTTAGGAAGTAAAATTAGGTGGTCCAAAAATGAACCACCGCCCTTGAAGGGTTAAGAAAATAATTAGCTGTATACTTTGGAGGGGACTTCACGAAATAATGTTCTGTTGCTGGCTCTGTCTAAATAACACATACCAGCACGTAAAACAAGCGGTATATAGTGTCTTCTCGCTGGAAGGTCGGTAGATGGGAGAGAGGTACCGATCCGGGAAAGCCCAACGCCCTACTGATAAGAATAAAAAATGTGTGGACATCTTTTAGCTCTTTGCGGTCGTATGTCTGTCCTCAGCCACCAAAGATTTTTTTTTACCGTTCCACTCATATGTCTGCTCTGAACCACCACATCAAAAAACCATATACTGATCTTATATTAAGTCGACAAGCTTCAGAGATACGTAAAATTCAAAATAATATTTTACAAATTGTGTTTAAGCGTCGTTAGGAATTTTCGCTTCTTAAAATATTTTTTAAATGATACTCTAAAATTCCAAAAAGAAAGTTACCGAAAGAAGTGTACCGCGAAATTGAAATTAGTTTAGAAAAGATACGATATAAGATGCAAAGAGTCAAGAATGTTCTGTATGTTCAAACTGAAAAATTCAGGGCTGCCTATTGGAGACTGCTTTGAAATATACCCCACGATGCTGAACTATAAAATGCACTTTTTACATAAATTAAAACATATTGTGTTACATATATCTAAAGCAGGGGGTGGCCAACTGTGGCATGCTAAACACCACTAAAATTTTATAGTAATCATTGCCTTAACTAATCATCGAATCTCTGCGATTCAAGAACAGTGTTGCCAGATGGGCTACTTTTTTTTTTTTGTTCAGGTTCTTGTTTGGCACCACTTTTTTGAAATTGTAAAATGCGACTTATTTAATGACATATTAATTAAAGCGAAAACAAAGGGAATTTTACCGATTCAAATAAGTAGTGCCAATCAAGAAATCTGAATTTAAAAAAAGTAGCCCACTTGCAACAGTGTGCAAGAAGTCCGCTATTTCTTTAAAATATTAGTGGTATGCGGCGTGCCACAGTTCGCCACCCATGATCTAAAGTTTAAAAAAGAATTAATAAATTTTGATTTTTACTTCGTAATCTTGCATATTAGGTTATTACAGTTCGTTCAACGAAAATTAGTTCCGACCAGCATGACACCTACGTATAAACTTAATACGACCGATAATAAGCTCGACGTAGCAGTGGTTGGTCGGTAACTTCAGGGCCTCAAGCCCCCCCCCCCCCCTCCTTCCCGCTTTTCGGTGTCTTTAATTTGAGTAATTTCACTCTTAAATTTACCCGGTATTATTTTTTGAAATTTTTTTCTTTCAACGTTGCTTCCGCTAGAGTCTCTTACACTCGGGACGTGTACGGGGACCTATGAACCTTGCTTTCGCCAAAGAGTCGGAATAAGTAGAAGAATAAAGGCCTGCGGTAGAGGTCTGCACGGGCCCGAGGCCCGTACCTGGCCCGGCGGAATGAAGGCGAATTTTCAAACGGGCCGGGCCGGCAAAATTAGGACATTTTTTTCAACGGGCCAGGCCGACAGACAAAATAAGCGGGCCGGGCCGGCAAAAAAATTAATCGGGCCTAACGGCCCGATATAAGAATTTAAGCGAAGCAGATAAAATACGAGCCGTTTTCAATGAATATGATTTTCTCGAGAAGTATAAATGTGTGTCACGAGCCGATGCGAGTTTAACAACATCAATGCAGAAATGCAACACGTCCATTGTAGAGATCGGCATCGTACAGTTACAAAATGTCTGATTCCGAGTTTAATTTTTTTTTCAGCAGACTCGTGCCGGGACGGAACTGGTCATAATCGATCTCAGGATGTGTAGAACAGTCATTGTGTTTTGTAGTATTAATAGTGATAATGAACTTCTTTTAACAGTATCTTTGTAAATATACCTTAAGGTGGTTCCCATATTCACTGCTCAACAATGCGAAGCTTTCAGACACATTTAATGACAAAATTTTTAACTATAAAAGCATAAAATTGACAGGCCTGCCTATTGAAGGCATTTGGAAACGAATAGCTTTTTCCATATTTGATAAATTACTTACATAGATAACAGAGATTCATGTCACGTGACTGTACGTTTTTCTCCTTTCCTGTGCTATCGCTTCCGGAAATTCGATTCAAAACGCTAACTTTGACAGTATTTTCAGAAAGATATATTGCTTTTATCTATGAAAAAAAACGACATTTACATAGCTTCTGAATAAGAATACCTGCCAATCTTACGCGTTTCCGAAAAGAAAAGAATTCATAAATGTGTCGAAATGTAGCTCCTTTGGATTTGAGAAAAAGCCTTAAAAATGAGAGAAATATTTTCACAAATCTACTTTTTATTATGCAGCTTCAAAAGTTATCATGTCTTTAATCCTTTATTCTGAACTACATTAATCTTTTAATGAATCCTTATTTCCATTTTGAAATGTCTGTAGACACGATGACTAAAACACTGCAAGTAATCGTTAATATTTACTATTGTGTGTTTTCTGTTTTGCGAACATCATAGTAATGTAAAATATACTGTAAAATGTTCCCATAAATATGTATGTAGTATTCATTAAAAGAATCTTAATTGTATGTTGAGAAAAAACGGATTTTTTTTGTAGAAATTGTTTCGGGTCGGGCCGGGCCGGGCCTATTTTCACTGATTTTTGTACGGGCCAGGCCGAGAACTGTAAAAATGCAAACGGGCCGGGCCAAGATAGCTTTCGTTCGAGCCGGGCCCGGGCCTGAAAATTCCGGCCCCTGCAGACCTCTAGGCTGCGGACGAAAAGAGCGAAAGGGTTCGAAGTTCAACCTCTCTTGATTTTTTAGCAGGGTTGCGGAGTCGGAGTCAGGCCCATTTTGGAGCGAAAGATTCGGAGTCGGATCTGTTAAAATTCCCGGAGTCGGAGTCGGTGTCGTCCATTTTACAAGCAGGGCTGCGTTGTCGGAATCAGGCCCATTTTTGAGCGAAAGAGTCGGAGTCGTCCATTTTTCCCACCGACTCCGCAGCCCTGGTTTTTAGCACCCCTTTTCCAGGAATGTGTCATTTCGCTTTCCTGGGCAAAACAACAACAGCATACAATATAAGAAGCATTACAACAATCTCTCTATTTTTTACATATTTTTTCAAGCAACAAGAGTAACAAAATGTTTAAATGTACGAACAAGTATATATATATATATATATATATATAAAAAACTGGAAGTTTTTCTTAGTTTTTCTACACACTATAGCGTTTTATAACGTGTTATATTTTCTGAGATTTTTTATTATTTTTTTATATATGAAAGAGCTTGAAGGCTTGTCAAACTACATTAACCTTTTTATTTTCTTGAAGTACTGTATGCATTAACGCATGTAGAGACCTAGATATAGAAATGTATTCTATGTTACACTTGGATAGTAGAATGTTAATATGGTCATTCTAAACGATGTAAATTGATACAGATTTAACTTACAATTTTTCTATTATTAATTCTGTATTCTTCTCACTTATTCCTTTTAATTCCTTAGCTTCTCTGTAGTAGAGTGAGTTAGTTACGTTAGAAAATGTTATGCAGTCAGTGAACGTTGCACGATTTTTATTTCCATCAAATCTTTATTTTTACACGTATATTGAACCGTGCACAAATGAGCGGGAAAAAGTCACTATATTTTATGCGAAAAGCATAATTTAGTTTTCTTTTTTATATGACTTATCGATAATTAAGTTTTTTTTTTTTTTTTTCAAATATTCGCCACTTTATTTTGATTGCTCCATTTATTTCCTTGAGTTTTCGTCAAATAAACAATGCATGCAATTTTTTCGTGCCAAATTACGTATTTGCACTTTTAATTTACCGATAATAGTTTGCATTTTTATTACATTGTAGCATAACTTGCCAACATTCAACTAAACTTCCGTAAAATGTGAGTTAAATTGACCCAGGTTTTACGCATTACTAGCCAGAAAATTTATTTGATGTATCATTATAGATTTAAAATTATGTTTCTCTATGAAATATATTTGAATTATTTTCTTTAGTAAATTTCTGGTTCGAAACGTGTTTAACCTGGGTCAGTTTAACTCCCATTTTACGGAAGTTTAAGGGAAAGTTGTCAAGTATGTTAGAGTGAGATTTAAAAGACAAGGAAGTATCATTATCTTGCTGTAACAATGCCAATTGTTTAAATACACCAAAATTTTTTGAGTGATTGAAAGTTTGAAGCTTGAAACACAAGAGGCTTCGATTAAAATATGTAGAATATGTTGATTAGTATAGTTGACAAGTAGTATAATAGTGATGTATAGTTAATTTTAAATAATTCAATTACTGATTAATGACCTGTAGGGAGACAGCGGCGTAGCGTTCAGGTATGCTGGATCATTTTACTCACAGTATTATTATGTACTAAAATGGGTCTTATTTAATCTTATAACGTCCAAAGATTAAATAAGGCAATTTTAGTGTATAATAATACTAGTAGTCAGGGATGAGAGCGCTCCGACCCAAATGGTTGATCTTCACCACTAAATTTTAATAGTATTCTTTGCTTTATTAAATCTCAATAATACTGTCATGAAATAACGCGAGAAATACCATTAAAATTTAGTGGTAGCAATAAGTCATTTAGGTCGGAGCGCTCTCATCCCTGTAGTAGTAGAAAAATGATCCAGCGTCCCCTGACAATACGCAACTGGTGGGATATATATACACCATATATACAATAGACTACAGTAGTGTATATATAGGTTTTGAAATTTTAAAATGTTGTTTATTATTTTGTTATTTTCATTACAGCTATGGTCATGGTGCCATGCGTATTCCAGTTATGTACATTACCTCTGTGTCCTGAATCTCCAAAATTCATTCTGATTAATCAAGGACGAGATGTTTCTGCACAAAAAGGTATTTAATTATTTTGTAAATATTTCTCACATGTTTAAAAAAATTCAACTCATATATTTATTTTACGTTTTTAACATTAAGGTCGTCCGGGACATAAAATTTTATTATTTTTTTTATAATTTATAAATATTTTTTTCTCAATTTTACTTGAAATGTATGTTTATATATGTATTCTTTTTCCAATATAAATACTTTCAAAAACTAAAACTTGATTTTTTAAACAAAAAATATTTAACTATTAGCCATCTCTAAAATTTGATATATTTTATGAAAGAAAAACACTTTTCGCAGACTATTTTTTCCTTTTGGATAATAATAAAGAATAAATAACAATCTATCTTTGGGATTTATAAAAATGTTTATTTTTAAAAATGTAATAATTGTAAATGTAAATAGGTCTTTTTGGAGAAGAATTTTTTATTAGGAAAAACACATTTTCAGAATTTTCTCTCAAAAGAAAAAAACATCCCGAAAGCAATATAAACAATACACAACTAGAAAAACACAGTGCAAAATTTCATGACTTCATCTTCATGGAATTTAGATATGATAAATCCTGAAAAAATACATTCTGAGATAAATGCATTTAAATCCTGGAAGAAAGCACGGCAATTACAAACAGCACGCATTAAAAGCATTATATCTATTGTAAATCCTCTGAAGACGGAATTGCAAGAAACCGTTTTAGACAGGTTTTTGTCTAATCAGGTATAATAATATGGGGTTCTTTTCCTCGGGATTGTGAAACTCTTCCGTTTTGAGACATGATTCGGTTATTAGACAGGTTGCGTTTTCACAGGTTTTACCTTACACAAACACACACACACACACACACACACACACATATATATATATATATGAGGACGTGAGTTTCAAAATTTCCCTTATCCAGAAAATCAAATTTTGGGAAATCGCGAAAAACCTCTGACTGCGTCCATTGGTTTTCATTGTAAACCAAGATTTTACAATGCGAGAAATAAAAGATAAAACTAGTTTTTTTTAAGATTGTACTGTTTTTTTTATGCAGGATCACCAATGGAATATATTGATAGAGAAAACTCGGTTTTTTAAATTTTGGATAAGGCGAGTTTTGAAATTCAAGTCCTTATATATATATACAGGGTGTCCGGTCTCAACGGTGTCCAATGGCTAATTCCTAAACCGTAAGTCATAGACATATAGTTCCAATTAGAAAAATGCTTTAAATCAGATAAAGAAATATTTTAAAAGCGATTTGGGTCAATAAAAACATTTCTTAAAAAATTACGAAATTTAAATTTTTATACGGTCCCCCGGTCCTATAAGTTATATTTAGTAAAATTTTCCTATTACACTGACAAGTAAGACAAAAAAAAGTTCCGTTCATATGACACTAAAATTGTGCGAGCGCATAGAATCGAAAAAAAAAGAATGCATCATGAATGTTAGAAAATGTTGGCAATTGAAGTCTAAGATAAAATTTCATAATACAGAAAGTAGTTGTAGTTGTAATCCAAGTTGAATGAACCAAATATCGTTGAAATTAGGTCCTTAGAATTGGAGGAAAGAATGCGCCCCCAAGCGGTGGAAGATGACCTCTCCCCTTGTAAATTTCATGAATTACTTTTAACATTAACACGATATGTATTAAACTGATGAAATTCATTTTCTAAAGTTATCTTTAAATTAACGCAATTTTTAATGTACGGCTGTGGTGAGTAAACGTAAGTTGATGCTAAAAAGGAAGATTAATGTTCGAAAAAAGTGGTAACTGGGGTATAAAGAAAGACCGGGCCCTGGGGGCCTGAGTGGTGCAACAATTTCGAGGGAGGTGGGCAGGGACATAACTGGCATGTAGTTGGGCATAAAGATATTGTTATTAGCTTTTAAAGTAATCGGAAAACGCTACAACTATGTTAAAGAAAATTGCAAGCAATTCTGAAAATTTTTAAAGAAGCTGCACCAAGAGCCCCCAAGAAGGCGATTAATATTCAAAATTGGTGTTAGCTGAAGACTGAGAATTTTTTTTTGTCTCTCATATAGTGTCTGGAAGTCCTAAGAAGTTGTTAGAAAAAAAAAGCTTCTGAATTGGACCATTTTTAAAGGAGCTGTAAAAAGGGGCCCAAATGAGGCCAATTGATAATTAAAAACAGGGCCCTATCATGAAACATGTTAAAATGTCTTAGTACTTAGCGCTTTAGATCTTCAATTAGTTAAAATTAAGCATAGGGAATATTATGAGTTATTCGTTAAAGTAATATTTTAAAGAAATGCACCAAAAGGGGGTAAATGTTTAAAAAAGGGCCCTGGGGCCTCAATAAAAATATGAGGGTATTGGTCTGGAAAAAAGACTCTAAGACTAAACTTTAAACGTATGCACTGAGAAGCCCATAAAAACATTTTTAAATAAACCGGAAATTTGTATCGCAGGTCGGTACAGAATGAGGCGGGGGAGGAGGTAGAGACTTTGCAAATTACCAGGGCCCGACTCATGTTCAGTTGGAAAGTTTGAATTTTTATTTATCTCACGTTTTAAACTCTTTTATTCAAAATTAATTGGTGAACTCAATTAAAATTTAATTATGTTTTTAATATTTTAAATTTTTATTTAAAATCTTTAGATGAAAAAGTAATTACAAATGCATCCGAAATTGTAATACTGGAAAAGAAATAATAAAACTGCAAGCAAATATGCTATATAAATTTTTAAAAAAAGTACTATCCAGCAAATTTATTTTCTAATAGAGTAAAGCCTGTTTATAACGTAATCGTCGGAACATTCTTTCACTTTAGATACCCTTCAAAGAAAAATAAAATCCTTAAAATAGAAAAAATCTGCTAATTCAAATTTCAACTTTGCCCTACCTAGTTTCGAACCTGGGTCTGTTCGTACAGAAAACCAAGGGGTTAAGCCACAACTGTTACGAAAAGTTTAGTAAATTAACGTTCCATATCGGAGCGTAAATAGTTTCTGCCTTTATTTTTTTCCGCGTCGCGTCAGTTTCATTTACATAATAAAATAAATGATTATTGTTGTCCAAATTCTCTGAAATTTTAATGGATCATAAATATTACTAAAACCAAGCTTTTTTTAAAATTTCATAAAAAAAATATGCATATTTTAGAGGATAAACATTTAACCGAAATGTAAATCATTTTTATGAGGCGAAAAGTGACCTGCATTTGGCGGTGTATTTGAAAGGGTTAAAATTCAAATTTTTAAACACCAATTGCACCATCGTTTTGAAGAAGAATTCAGCTTTATAATCATATATTTGACTTGTCAGTACCTTTAAAACTGCATTCTTGGGAGGTGTTGTAATAAGGGAGAAAACGCTTTTCAGAAAAACGATCCTTTTTAAACTTTTTTTTTTTCAAGGGGTTAATTGCGATATATTTTTTAATTGATCGCAGCATTTGAGAAGTAAGAGCACAATCTTTCAGAACATGCCTTCCGTTTTAAGCTTTACTAAGCTGTTTGGACGATGTTAGTTAATAAATAATGACAAAATACAACCGAAATATTTTTTTCCGTTCTTCATTTACGTATCAGCGCCTTCAGCGCATGCGTCAGAGATTTTTCCTTCCGAAATGGATTTTTATCAAAGTGAGTGACGGTTGATAATTAATAACTCAGCTGTTAATTAGAATATTAAAATTCTGAAGCTATGGTGCATCATGAGACACGTTGGGCTAGCTTCAAAAAAAATTTGAGCCTCGTTCGTTCCGTAGATTTTGCTAGCCATTGCACACAGATAGACAGACAGACAGAGCAATTTGTTCTTTTATTAGTATAGATTATATATTCGCTAAAAAATATAACTGCCAGGAAAGCTTTTGTCTGTTATTTTTTTGCAGAAAAAAATAATTGCAGTAAAAAATTGCAGTTTTTTTGCAGTAAAATAGCCGGGTCATTTCTCAAAATTTCCAGAAATTTTACATCTCTAAATGTTTGTATAATATATTTTTAAGTTTACAAACATTGTAAATATGTATGCTATTAAAAACTGTCATTTTTTCTGCCGATTCTTTTGTCACTGTTTACAACTTTAGAATTAAAAAAATAATGTATGACGCCCTCTAGTGTATCTGTCCGCAGAAATACTTAAACCACAGACAGCAAGCCTAGTTGTCACCACTATTTTCTAATAGTATTCTTCGCTTTATTTAACCGCAGAGTTTTTGTCAAGCGAAGATAACTATTCGAAAATAGTGATGACAATTACATAATAGCATACTAGTATTTTTTATTGTTTATCACAAATTATTCATTCGGAAAAGTAGTCCCTAATTTAAGTTTAAACACTTTCGGCCCTGACTTTCTTCTTAAAGTCCAAAAAAATTAAAACTTTTGTCTTTCTTTTTTTTTTTTTTACTATTTCAGAGAGAGATGGCGATACTTGTCCACTAAAAGGTCAAAATATAGAATGCACATATGTAATTATGAGGTTTTTACGTATCTTCAACGCGTTATTTATAGTTTAAAGCATTTTAAAAGTAAGGAACACATATGTGACCGCTAAGGCCGAAAGGGTTAATCTACGAAAATATAATATAATCAGGAACGAATGCATAGTATAACATTTTCCGGGTTACTCACTATTCCTAAAAAGAGTCATTTATCATACGAATTGAATATTTCCAACTGAGCGAAAAAATGCCCAAGCCTGGGCATTCTTTCGCTCAGTTGGAAATATTGAATTCGTATAACTTTACCAATCAGTTTGATTGTGGTAAAGTATTAGTTAGTACAGTCATTTATCTTTAGAACTTAAGGAAGAAATAGATTTTCGAGATTTGAAGAGGAATTTATAAAAACGAAGTTTCTTTTGCTGCCCGTAATTTACAGAAATGTTTCCGAGTAGCTTTACAGGGCCTTAAGAGGACAAGAGACCTTCAAACTCATTTTTTAATTTTTTTTAAATTGCACCTTAAATACTATTCAAGGACACACTATATGAATTATGACATATATTTATCACACAAGAAATTAAAAAATATATTTGAAGAAAAATAAAGAATTTTCCTGAATATTTTAAGCTCTATCCAGAACTTTCAAAACATCATTCCATATCAATTAAAATCCCCAATATTTTTTATGCCAGTTTGGTTTACATATATAAATAAAACTGTGCATCGAATTGTATCTATTTGAATAGAAAGGTAAGAAAAAAATATTTTTTAAATGTTATGAAATTTTCAGCATTTTTGCATCCGACTTCTGCACTTGACTACCTTTAACTTTTCCAATTATATTTTGTTTCAAAAAACTATGCACAGTTTTATTTGTATATGCAAACCAAACTGGCATAAAAAAAATATTGGTGATTTTAATTGACATGGAGTGAGGTTGGAACATTTTGAAAGTTCTTGATAACGCTTAAAATAACCAGGAAAATTGCTTATTTTTCTCCAAAAAAAATTTTTTTTTAATTTCTTGTGCGATAAATATATGCCATAATTAATATAGTGAATTTCCCTTGAATAGTATTTAAGGTGCCATTAAAAAAAATGAGTTTGAAGGTCTCTTGTCCCCTTAATCAATTTTATCGGACAGAAATATCGGTTTTTCGCATCCATTAACCCTTTATGAACTAAATTATGAATTCATGAAAATTTTATCTTCTAAAGCATTTTTCGTGAATTGTTTAAACTACAGTAGAAGATTTACGTAATCATTTAATAAATTTTAGAAGTATTGAAGGATTTAAAAGAATTAGTTAAATTTGAATTTATAGGGATTTTATGCAATATTTATAACCCCACTCAAATCTTTTATTTTAAATATTTTTATTAGTATTTTGCAGAATTAGGAAATGTACAAATATCATGTTCTTACAATAGAAATATAAAAATATTTCCGAATTGAAAAATTCTCCCCCCCCCCCCTCCTTCAACGCCAAGAAAGCTAAAAAGATGCAAAGACAAAAGGTATCATCCTTTTAAATATATTTTTGTTTTGTGTAACCAATAATGCTTTTGGAACAAGATAAAGTAATGTATCTATAACTCATTCTAAACTGTTATACAACTAATCGATGTATTAAATGAATTTTATAACAAGTTATTTTAATGGTACTTATAAGTACCGTCAGTAGATAAAGGGTTAATTTTCAAGTAAACATTTTCAGCTGCGTAACTCAATTTATACATGCAGGCTAGTTCCATGCGAACTTGCCATGTCTGTCACACAGCTGAAAATCGCTATGCTTGTTGGCAGCCGTTATTTTTGAAAAGTTTGCTTGGCCTTATTCAATTGATGATATATCTCCAATAAAATAAGTCAGATTTTGCCGTTCTAAAATACCGGTATCCAAAAATCGTAGCTGACAGACATGACAAGTTCGCATGGGTATAGCCTGCGGTTACCGAAACAATTAACGATTAAATAACATTAATTTGTATGTTAATGCCGTTAATTTAGCTTGTTTAGCATGTTTGTTAAACATGTTTCTTGAACATGAAAATGTTTGCTTGAGAATTGATAGCAACCGAAAAACTTGTATTTCGGATTGAGGAAACTGATCAATACTCTGTAAAATCTGCTCCGAAACTATTCCGAAAATTACGAGCGGCAAAAGAAACTTTGGTCTTTTAAATGCTTCTTTAAATCTCGAAAATATATTGGTGCCTAAGGTTTCTAAAGATAACAAAAACGATTTTCGGAATAGCGGGTAACTCGGACGAGGTTATGTTATAATTAAGTTCGTGGTTATATCATACTTTCTTAAATTAAGAAACATTTGTGTTCTTTTACAGTGCAGGCCCCTCAATTATTGTGTCATTGCGATCAGCAGATTTCACTTACTGTATTTACTTTTTAAGGGGGTCCGGGACACAAATATCTTGAAATTTTGTAAAAACATTTTATTTCATTAAATTTTTTCTGTTTTTTTTTCTGCTTAAAATTACTTTTAAATCATGTTTCTATCTTAATTAGAACAAGAAATATTAATTTTTTCGTTTTGGCTTATTTTCAAAATCTAGCTTTCAAGCAATGACTGTCATGGAAAAGACTTCTTGTAAAAATGCGTTTTTTTTTTTTCATGATGGGTTTTTTCACCATTTCTCATATTTAAATTTCTATAACTCAAAAACCGTTGAAGATAAATGGTTCAAACTTGGAACATTTTTTTTTTCAGTTGTTTTAATTTAATTTAGATTCAGCATTGAAAAAATATTTACTTTTGAAAATATGATTTTTTTTTTAAAGTTGCACCACTTTTTTAAAAAAAATTTCATTAAATATTTTTTTTTCATTAATATTTTTTAAAATGCTGAATCAGAATTAAAACTTATATATTTCTGTTTATTTATGAAAAAAAATGAAATTCTATAAATGATATTTCGAGTTATAACGATTTTAAATTACCCCACTTTTTTAATAAATTTTAAATTTAAATCTTCTTTTAAAAATTGTGAGATGTTTTATCATGTGATTTTGTTTACAAATGATAGGGTTAATCATCGCAAAAAAATTCAGAATTTTAAACCAATAAATAAAAGTTATTTTAAAAGGTGTCCCGGACCCCCTTAACACGTTCACGCCGGCGCGGTGGGTCACACTCGACTGTCTCAGAGCTGTAAAGTCTCCGGCTTTTTACACACCACTGTTATTTTAGAGGAAATGTTGTTCCTTTAAATCTCCCAATTGTTCTAATTAAATATAATAACATTTTCTGTATTAAAATACTGGTATCCACAAAGCCAGAGACTTGGCAGCTCTGAGACAGTCGAGTGTGAGCAACATTCGATTCTAGATGACACTATATTTTAATTTTCTGATGCGGTCTCGTGAAAAAATATACTATGTAAGACACAATCACTATTTTCAATTAAAGTGGTCCGGGACTAGTGTTGCCAGATGTCCCGCGTAAATCAGCGCTCCAAATGCTCTGGACACCACTAATTTCTTGCATTTCGCCATCTTTAATCGCAGATAATTCTGCCATTACATAAGGCAAAGAAAATTACTTTAAAATACTGGTGGCATGAGCATTTGGAGACCCGTATTACGCGGGATACCTGGCAACACTGTTCGGGAAATAAAATTATACTCTTAAAATTATTAATCTTAAATGTCCATAAAATTCCACTTTTTTATTTATAAATATTTTTTACTCATTTTTTTTTCTAATTTATATTTATATATATAAATTCTTTTTGAAATGTAAATTTATAAATATAATGTGAAATTTAGTTTTAAAAAATTGAAATTTTAAAATTTTAGCCATATGGGAAATTTGATTTATCTTCTTTCTGAAAGAATATCACTTAGTATAATTTTTCTGTGTGCCTCTATGAATACAGAAAATAATGAATATTAATTTATAATTGGGATTAACGAAGACATTTTAAAATTAATAATAATAATATTTTTTAAAGGAAAGAACGTCTTTTTTTTTGGGGGGGGGGGGGGTTACTACGAATATCCCGAAACAATTTTTAATACTCTAAATTGTCTCTAGAAAAAAAAAACTTGAAAGCACCTTAAAATAATATGTAGCTGACAAACATTGCACAAAGTTTTATAATTTTATCTTTAATATACCTTTAGATATGTCAATTTAAATAAGACAGTCTTAAAGAAATATATTATGAGAAAAGCCGCTCTTGGTGACCAGTTTGGTCTCCCTTAAATGTATGCTAAGCATTGTATCATGTTACTTTTATTCATAATTTAATTTACTTGATCAATCCTTCGCCAAATCGGAAGATTCTAATACAGAAATCATGAACTCGGTATTTTTATGTTAGCTGGATTCAGGTGATAAATTGCCAAGCGTTGTTCCCGTAGTATTTTTTGCATTTCATTAATTTCATTTAAAATATAATACCTTCACTCACTTTATTTAAAATTTGTGACTCTCAGTTATTTCTTTAAAAAAAGAAAGAAGAAAAGTAATAAATAATACCATAAAACATAACATTTAACTTTAACCAAGACTCCTTTTCAACACCAAATCTTCGATTTAATTTACCACGCGAAAAATTGTTTATTGCAGTCACATGAAGTGGACTATTATAATACTGATGACATGATGGCGGTGGAACAGTATTTGGCGATTTGTCACTTGCGCCCAGCTAATATTAAATTACCAAAATGGCCGCCTGGCATATAAAAAGCGAAGCGGTCAACCCAGAACTGTTGATGACTGTCACATGACTTAAGCTATTATTATAGAGATAAAAACATTTAGATCTTGGAAGAAGGTTCGTCAACCACATACACAGTATAGCATAAAAAACAGTATATCTTTTAATCCAATCATCGTATTTACATTCGATTTACGCCACTTTATTCTACAAAGACTGGCGTAATTTTTAAGCCAAAAGTGTAAAAAATGTGATTTAAAAAAAAAGATTTTCATGCCTGAAACCAACTTATTAAATGTATTAATTAATATTCACATCAATTATCATTATTATTATAGTTTCAATATTTATTTTAATTGTGTTAAACTAAAAATATGTTCGACATAGTTTTTATGCTTCCAAAAGAAATTTTTTTTTTTTTTTATGCTTTCAAACTGCTAAATTTATAAGAAATTAGTCGAAGAGTTTTTTATTTTATTTTAATTTAGTTTAAGAAGTGAACATTTATATGTTTTTTTATGATATAAAATTAACACGATGAAAGAGTCGTGGATATGTTAGTTTCTTTTTTAATTTTAAATAACTTGCACGTCAATCATCATTTATTTTTAACCGAAACGAAAAAGCGTGGAAAAATGAGACAGAAAAAAAAATCAAGTGTTTTTAATGCCTTTCAACATTGTTGAAGTTTACTTTCAAAAATTATTTTGTTAAAAATTACTTTTGACTTCGGTTCATCTGTCTATCCACTCTCTAACTTTCATAAATATGAGAAAATTACATGAAATATATATGTAGGTTATTGGTGTTTACTATGGCATGATTCCCACTTAAAATAGTGTTTAGTACTTATATTTAGTTTACAGGGATATTCAAAAGCATTCTAACACATTGTAGTCTATAGGCAATAATTTAATCAGCACTATAACATATTTCCTATAGAAAATTGCTTGAATAGCATTTATTGTTAATTTACAAAGGAACACACTTAAGAATTCGATAACGTTACTGTCTATAAGAAGTAATTAATCGGAATGCCTTTTAACTATGCTATACTATTTTTAATATAATACATTTTGAGGTGAAGTATAATATCTTTTCTATAGAAAATGATGCATATAGCATTAATGTTATTTTACAGGACAGCACAAAAGAATTAAGATACAGAATTGCTGGAATTGCGTTTTCAGTTGTATTATGCATTTACGGGCTTAACTAAAATTAAGGGGTTTACCTACCTGCAAAGTCGAAAAAAACAAAAAAAAAAACGTGTATTTTTTTTTTTTTTTGGGAGGGGGGGGGAATCATGAAAATTAAAAAAGATATTTTAAAAGATCTTTTTATATTTTGTTTATTACACTTTAAAGAAAAGAAATTTATTTTTGTGATAGTGAAATAAAGTTGTGTTTCCCCAGAAGGACCCGATCCAGAAAGTCAAAAAAGAAACGACTATTTTGAGGGATGTATGATGTTTGTAAGATGTTTAACATATAAATTTTTATCAATGTTTCGCTTTTATGGTACCCTTACAGGTAAATGAAAAAAAAAATAAACAGAACTTCAGATCAGTTCTTGAAGCTAATTAAAAGACATGAATGCTTTATGTATGCAAGAATGCAACTAATTCATAGTTTTAACTCAACGTAAGAAGCTGAAAATAACAGAACAACCTTAAAATTATTATTGCTTATAATTAAAAAGTAAATAACTCAAAATATATGACGAGTTTTTGCATATGCTTCGTATACAATACATGCGCGTCAGAAAGACATTTTTATGTCCAGCTTTCTAAAGCATATGATTTCTCCTTTTCCTTTTACAGAATGTTGACAGCACTTTGTTATTTAATTTAATGAACTGCATGAGTATTGTATTTCAATTCACCTGGAGCGAGAAAATCTAAACTTCATCACGGATGAAGCTGAAACCAATTAAATATTTATAAGTAAATGAATTAAAAGTTCACTGCATCAAATGTCAACAGTGAAGAAAAAAATGTAACTCTCATTCACAAGATGTTCATGCAGCAATATTTTTAACAGTGATTTTTTTTTTTTTTTACTATCAAACTTTCTAATTTGGAGTTGCGTGAACTTTTTAAACCGTGCTTTTGAAATAGAAATATACATATATGTTATTCATAAACTATGTATTTTAGAACAGAACATAGAGCGCATATATTTGAATATACATACACTGTATCAGAAGTAAAAATTAAATATTATCATGAAATAAATTTAAAAGTTTAACCCTTTCAAGGGCGGTGGTATGTTTATGAAACCACTTCATTTTAATTTCTAAATGCCACAATGGATCCAGAATTTTTTTTTTATAAAATTATCCATTTATATGTGACATATAGCTTTTTCTTATTTCCAAATAAATTTGTTCCTAAATTCCGGTGTCATTCATTCATTTCAACATTTTAGAAATGGAAGTGCTTTGCACCTGAAAGGGTTAAATAATATCAAAACTGTATTCATTGTTTTGGAATATTGACAGGTTACTCGTTCCGTTTTTTGAACACTACTTTTATTTAAAGACAAATCTTCTATAAAAATTTCGTAGGAACCTAGCGGGAAATGCGTTTTTCTTGCAATTGTTGCAGAAACCTACCACGAGTTTCTTTCTAAAAAATTACTGGTTTTCAGAAAACGGAACAGTGGGAGCCCTGATTATTGAACAAAAGAAATCAATACGTTGTAGCATTGTAATTCTGGTCTAAATATTTTTTACGGACTTTCCATTCCGAGTAAAATATTTGTCAAAATCTTTATAAATCTTTAAAAATTCTAATAAATTCAGAGATTAATTAATAAACAGTATTTTACTTATATGATAAAGAAAAGAGGTTCTATACATTTTCATTATAACTATCAGTAACCGACTTGACAATAGAAAAAATATTAAGCCTTTAAAAGATTAATTCCTCTTTTCTAGAAAGATGATACTTAAAGATAAAATAAACAGTGTCTAAAAAATCGTATCTAGAATGAATATCTCAATAAACATATTCTAATATATTAAGGCGGAATTAAATATCTTTTTTTTCTGATCAAATGTTTAACTTCTTCGTTTATTGGAATTTTTATCTTTAACAACCTATAAAGAAAGGCAACCTTTTAAATTTCAATAAAAAATTACCCATAGTTAATAACTATCTCGATTAACCCTTTAACGGTCGCATTCAATTACGGTTTAAAAATTCAAATTGCTTATTGGCACCACTTTTTTGAAAAAGAAATATTTGCCTTATTTAATGACAGGTAAAATGATACCATAATAAAGCCAATTACACATTTTTATAAACTGGGGGGAATCAAACAGTCTGAATAAAAGACACAGCCCGTGAATATCACGGGAGCGAGAATTAAGAGGTTAATGTGCGTACACTCTTTGGAATTTCCAAGGAGTCTGGCAGCAGTTTTTCTCATTAAAAAACCTATTTAATATTTAAATCACAGAATTTTTAATATTTTTCCGTGATTAAATAGGATGAAAAAATCTACTAAAAAATTGGGATAAAACTGTATGCACCCTGCTTGGTAGTTTACATTTTAAAATATTTTCACTTTATCTTAAAATTACTACACTGTTAAAAATTTGCAGCATTCTGGCAGGTCATTTGACCGTTTTTTTCCGAAAACAGTTACACAACCGTGAATTTAACACTATTCTGACCATATTATTGACCATTTTATGGTCAGAATATAGTTAAATTATGGTTATGAAACCGTTTTTTCAAAAAACGGTCGAATGACCTGCCAGAATGCTGCAAAATTTTTAACAGTGTAGTGTTGTCAGGTAAACCGCGTAAATCGGAGCTCCAAATGCTCTGGGCACCAGTATTTTAAAGTAATTTTCTTCGCATTATCTAATATCAGAATTATCTGCAATTAAAGATGGCAAAATAAACTGTAAGAAATAAGTGGTGTCCAGATAATTTGGAGCCCTGATTTACGCGGGACACCTGGCAACACGTACAGTATTGTTTTGTAAAATCTGGGTTTTAACCCTTTGCACTCGAGATGTGACTCTCATCCACTCTTGGTGTTTCCAGGTGCCCTGTGTAAATCGGGGGGGGGGGGGGTCTCCAAATGCTCTGGACACCAGTACTTTAAAGTAATTTTCTTCGCCTTACCTACTGGCAGAGTTATCTGCGATTAAACATGGCAAAATAAACTGTAAGAAGTTAGTGGTGTCCAGAGCATTTAGAGCCCTGATTTACGCGGGACACCTGGCAACACCGACTACTGTATGTTTTGATGAAATCTGGGTTTTAACCCTTTGCACTCGAGAGGTGACTCTCACTCACCACTAGTATTGTCAAGTGTCCCGATAAATCAGGGCTCCAAATGCACTGGACACCACTAATTTCTTATAGTTTATTTCGCCATCTTTAATGGCATGTAATTTTGCCATTAGGTATAAGGCGAAGAAAATTACTTTGAAATGCTTGTGTGCAGATTATTTGGGGACCCGATTTACGCGGGACACCTGCCAACACTAATGGTAAATGAGAGTCACCTCTCGAATGAAAAGGGTTAAACCAGTAGAATCTCCCCCATCTTCTGAAAGTCTTCCGTAAATTGGTTTCCTAGATAGGTTTCTAAAGTTTATGCGTCAGTAAAATTTTTCAGTGTACACGGATTTAATATAAAATGTCTTGCAATCTAATAAAAAATATGAGCAACATGATATAAATGCATTTTCTGTAAGATAGAAGCCACGCCCTTAGTCAACGATGTTTTTTTAATAAAAGTCAGAATTCTCGTTCCTGATCGGTAATGTGCTAATAACAAATGTTAAGTTTAACATTACATTGCATGCTATAAAAATTTTCACTTCAAATCTGGCGTTATGTTGATGGACCATGCTTAATGTTCTATAAAAACTATTTCATATGTCATTTAATATATTTCGAAACCAATTGTTTAGCAGGCAGGCTTAATAATCGTTTTGAAACTGTCCGTTTACTGCCCCATGTATGAATAGGTTACAGAAAAAAGTGGTTGCTTTATTGTTAAATCATAATTTAAATCACATTGTTTTCGCAAAACATACATAACTCTCGCGAAATAAATGAAAAAAAAAATGTAAGTGATATAAATGTTTAAGTATTAAGAGTTTTCTCGTTTATTATTTTAACTTCTTCGTTCTCGGGATTTTCTGTACCCAATGCTTCAGATGTTTCTCCTGTGCACAGCTATGTTCTTTGTAAAGGCAGAAAGTACTGTTACCAAACCTGCGCTTAAGCTTTTTTGCACATTTAATGAGTAATAAAATATGTCATACACCACAGTCAAGATATTTCAATGAAATCTCGAATTTATATTATCATTTTTTTTCGCAAAAAAGGCTTTATATTTAAAATACCTTTAAAATTGAAATTTTCAAAGCACCTACCAACGCTGAGCACAGTGGAACCCTTTAATCCTTTATGATGCCCCTACGGTACTTTAAAGTACCATTAACCCCTTAACCTACAACTACGTGTGTGACACGGGGTCACACGGTCACATTCGGGCCAAAACTGATTATCATGGGCCTGGCCCGTAGTGCATAGGTCGGGCTAAATGTAAATATTACGGTCATGGGCCCTGGTACAATGATCGAGCCAAATGTAAATATCACGGGCATGGCCGCTGCCATGGAAATACTCAAGGCCAGAGGACACGAGTTGTGACGTCATCACTAATCGACCGACTTCTCACTAGTGTTGGAATTCACACCGGAAAATTTTGAATAGCAATTTTCTTTTATTTTATTTGCGGAATATCCATCATCTTATAAATCAATAATTACTATTTAAACTTACTGGTGAGAATTTGGAATCCCCCAATAAAATATCAGCCAGATGCGGCAACACTGTGGCATTCCGCATCTGGCTGAAATTTTATTTAGGGATTCCGAATTCTCACCAGTAACTTTAAATAGTTATTATTGTTTTATAAGATGACATGTATTCCACAAATAAAATAACAGAAAATTGCTATTCAAAATTTTCCGGTGTGAATTCCAACTCTAGTGGGAAGTCGGTCGATTAGTGATGACGTCACAACTCGTGTCCTCTGACCTTGAGTATTTCGATGGCAGCGGCATGGCGATGGTGCTACAGTAAAGGCTAACGGAATTACTAAACACCTTTTGTGATATATGTACCACAATTATTACATCAGGTTGTATTACTTATCAAATATTCCACAAAATTAAACCAGTTGTATCTTACACGTGTATTTACGTTCCGTAAGTCGTGCGCGTTTGGTGCAACTTTGGACCGATTTTCCGAACAGTGGAATGGCTCGAAGGTTACGCGATCTTGTTTACGCTTTGGACCAACGCTGCTGAAACGTAAATCGTAGGTTAAGGGGTTAAAATAACTTGTTATAAAATTCATTTGATATATCGATTAGTAGTAAACCACTTTAGAATGAGCTATAGATACTTTACTTTATCTTGTTCCAAAAGCCTTATTAGTTACAGAAAACAAAGATATTTTTAAAAGGATGGTTTCTTTTTCATCTGCATCTTTTCAGCTTTTTTGACGTTAAAAGATTGTGGGAAAGAAGTTGCAGTTATAGGAAATATATCTATATTTCTATTGTAAGAGCATTATACTAGTACATTTCCTAATTCTATAAAATACTAAAAAAAACATATCTTAAACAAAAGATTTCAGTGGAGTTATAAATATTGCACAAAATCCTTATTCAAATTCAAAAATTCACGAAAAATGCTTTAAAAGATGAAAATTTCATGAATTCATAATTTAGGACATTGGTTAACCCGCGATAGTAGTAAACGGGTTTAAAGTCTTAACAAGAGTGCGTATTTCTAACCAGCTAAATTTCAGTAAATAAAACCTCTACGACCTATAAAAGCCAAATTATCGAGACCATTTCAGGTTATCTGTAATGGCGTTACTTTCATTTTCTTTGTCCAAGGCAAGGGTATAAAAGACGTATCGGCAATCACTGCGTTAGTGACATTTTAAGCCAACTTTATGTCCTCACACACAGGATTTGTATTCTTTGTAAAGTTGTATATTACTAACTAATTGCTCACAAGCGTAGTGGCTATAAGCATTGGATTTTGCAATTTTTTTTTGCGTTCTGCTTAATGGTTATGTTATTTTTGTACATTTTGTAATACGAATTGTGATCAGCAGGGCTCGAAATGTACCGGAGCAAACCGGATCGATATTCCGGTTTGTGAAATGATGACAAACATTGTTCCGGTTCGTGAAATTATGGTAAATATCGTTTCGGTTCGTGAAATTATTAAAACATAATATTACAGTTTTATATATATAGCTTATTGTGATCTCTGTAACTTTATTTTATCATTATTTAGAATCTTGAATGCATTTTTAAAAATGTTTTTGCATGGTTAGATATAAATTTGTCTATATTTTCAAACAAATTTTTAATCAACGATAATTTTGAAATGGCGTTTTGGTTTGTGGACTTTTCCATTTCGATCCCTGGTGTACATTGCCAATTATTCGCCGAATAAAACGCATTCTTTGAACAGGAACTAACTTGTTCGTTCAGAAATTTAATTTCAGCATACTGAAAGGTGAATATACCATTAGTCACATATGCTGAAAAAGTTTCACAATCTGTTACACGAAACATAATTTTTCATTCTTGTTTTATACAATTTAAATATGTGATATTCATAATGTTTTAGAGGATTTTTTTAATAAGAAAATTTTATGTTCATATGCTAAGAAATTTAATGTCGCATCTTAAAGTTGTTTCTTCATTTGCGTAATGAAGTAATTTTAATTATGCCATTACAACTTTCCTTCTATGCACGAGTGAAAGCTCTGCGCAATAGTTGGCTGGCTGCCACCGCTAAATTTTAATAGTATTCTTCGCTTTATTTAATGAAAGGATTTCTGAGATTTAATATAAGGCGAAGAATACTATTAAAATTTTGTGGTGACAATCGGCCCACTGTAGCACAATGCTTTATTCCATGCTTCTATGGAAAAATATTTTGAAATAATTATTATGAAATGTTTATTCCTAGAAAATGATTGCTTAGTTTTTAAACTTTACAAATACCATCCATACAGAAGATTAGTTATACTGGATGACATCTTATTTTATTATGTACTGCGCGATATTTGTTATTTGAAGTACAATTTCAACATAACTAAGGGGAAACACCAGAAATGTGCTTGCTCGTTAGTATAGTAAATAGCACCCGTTTTCATTCGCTTGTTGCTTTTAACTAACGTGCTTGAAAGTTTGATAATTTGAAACGACCTAATTTGTAATGCCAAGGCAATAAACCCTTTAGAATAGAAACAAGCATGTGTACTTTGCAGAATTTAATGAATACTAAAAAAATTGATCGACAGATTCTTTCTGACCAGAGGAAAATATAGTTTAATATTTGGTACTTCAAATAAGGTGTAAATTCCAACACTAGTGAGAAGTCGGTCGATTAGTGATGACGTCACAACTCGTGTCCTCTGGCCTTGAGTATTTCGATGGCAGCGATATATCCTACTCCCCTCAAAAGGCGAAATAATATATCACATGTTTTTGAAGAAGTTATTTAATAGTGGCATTTCACTAGATTAACGTTAGATCTGTCATGTAGCTCTTTCTGTTCCCAATAAAGCATACAAATTACTTTATGCAGAAGGACATAATTTGTAAAGCGATTTACGATCATGACTGTTGCTTTCGCTGAAATATTGTGGAAGATCTTAATACATTATTAAACGTTGTTACAATACACTGTAAAAAAAATCGAATATATGGATTCAGTGTAATCTCTTAATGACCCACAATTCTGGAAACATTTCCCTTAACTTTAGAAAGCTTTAGATGTAGAAATTGTCCAGGGATGGCAAACCCGCGTATCAGAAGGCCAATCGCCATCACTTTTCATGAATAGTTTCTTCGTCTTATGTAATCTGAGACTTTCTTTCATTAAATAAGTGGAAGAATATTTTCCCAAAATAGTGGTGGAAATTGGCCTTCTGGCACGTAGGTTCGCCGTCCCTGAACCAGTCAGAAGCTTCAGAAACTTAGTACAGGCTTTATACAGGTCAGAGAATTTTCCTGACTTTAGGTCAGATAAACACTAGTATTTTCTTAGAAAAACACACCTTTTGCCGTCGCGCGATTATATAAGTCGGGTTTTTCTGCATAAAAATGCTGGTAAATCAGCTGAAAGTCTAAGAACCCTGTAATAGGTTTCCTAAATTAAGGGGCAGCACCACTGTAATGTCATTTTTTAAAATAAAGAAATGCAACGCCTAGCTGCCAAATTTTACGCCTTTTTCTTAGCACTAATTTAAAAGAAAATTTTACCTTATTAAATCGCGGATTTCGGCGATTATAAAAGTGAAAAATTTCTATTAAATTTTAGTGGTAAGAAAAAAGCGTAAAAGTTGGCAGCTATATGCAAAGCAGTGTTGCCAAATTGGGGACTTTTTTAATTCAGATTATTTGACTGTCACCACTTTTAAAAAATAGTATAATTCGCCTTATTTTTCAAAATTTTTAATCTATTTTTAAATAGGCCGAATATTTCTATTTCAAAAAAGCGGTAAAAGCGGTGACAATCAACAATCTGGGGACAAAAAAGACCCGAATCTGGCAACACTGATGCAAAGTATTTATACAAATCAATTTACTCTAAATTATTATGCATATAGTTATGTAGAAAATTGTATTTTTTAAATTTGATATGTTAGAAAAGAGTGGCGTGGCAGCTGGAGAGCTTCGGAAAAACAAGGTGAAGCGGTGGACACTATAACTCATCATAGACTTAACCTAGAACAATGAGACAGAAAAATACATTTTCCAGTCAAAAAACTATAGAAAAGTGTAGCTGTCTTTTTAAATATGTATTTTTAATGAAATAGCGTCAATTTATATTCAAATTTAATTTTTAATCAAAAATTTCGTCGCTTAAAACTACACAGAAAAGCGAGATATCAATATTTTTAAAAAATGCTACATATTTATTTCACTAGATAAATAAGGCAATTAGCTTTTAAAAAGATCAAGCTGGTTAAGTAGAAATTGGCCGGCTAGAGTGCCCACTGATTCTAACAATGCTGTTCTGAAAAAAGAAAACATACCGTAGTTTAAAGTTTTTGTTACTGTTTACTCTACTTCTGTAGCTTCAAAATTGCCCTCAAAATTTCACTTTCGATAATGATTTGAAACTAATAAAATACGATATTCGAATGTATAAAGAACACTATAAGCGACAGAACATTTTGAAATTTCAAGGCAGCAAAGAACCGACCTTTCGATTTTATTCGTGTTTTTTAATAATTTTGTTTTAATATAAATCAACGAAAGCGCTCGGTACGGTTAAAAGTGCAAGACATATTTTGAAAGATCGTTTCTTACGTCTCAAATGCCGAAATCAATGAAAAAAATATCGCAGTTAACGCTTTGGAAAAAAAATAATAAAAAAAGGTCGTTTTTTCGAAGAACGTTTTTCACTCTTATGGAAACACCTCTCCAGGATGCAATTTTAGTGGTACTGACAAACCAAAAGTATGCTCTTAAAGCTGAAATTGTCTTCTAATCGATGATGTAATCGGGTTTTTTTTAATATGAATTTTAACCCTTTCAAATACACCGGCGAACGCAGATTACTTAGCCCCTCATGAAGACCATTTTTTTTCTACGCTAAAAGAAATTAAACGTCCATATTTTAACACGATCTTTTTAGAGCATCTCCATAGGCCAGATGTACATCACCTACAAAAATTTCTAAACGTTCGGACGGGCAGAAATATTTTTTAGAAAATAAAATGTGTGAAAATTTCGACGAAATCGGTAAAAACCTGGGCGTTTCGTCATGGTTTCGCTCGCTTTCGGTTCAAGTTTTCAACTATTAAATACTTCTGTTTTTACGAAATTTTAAAGAGCTCTCGGATAAAGTTATATTTATAACCTAATAAAATTTCAGAGAATTCGGATTGTAAGAACTATTTATTTTGTTATGTTAACGGAACCGATGCTAAAACAAGAAAAAAAAAACACATTCCTTTTTCAACTCGATAATATTTCAAATGAAAATCAAATTTCAAAGTAATTGCTTCAGAGGCGCAAAGACCAATATACTGAAAAAGATTCCACTGACGTTCTACAGACTAAACCACATGGAACGATCGTTCCATGTGGTTTAGTCATATCTTGGCCTTTGCGCCTCTTAAGCAATTACTTTGATATTTGATTTTCATTTGAAATATATTAAGCAAGGCGAATGTTTACTCTCTGGAATAATTTCCATGTATTAACCCTTAAATGCCGGGTGTTGCTTTTCGGCAACATACCCAATTTATGCTCTAAAATACTATTAGAATGATATTGAAGCTATAATGCCTAATGTTGCCAATAAAATACATTCTGAAAATATTATTAAATCAATTTTCAACATATAGATGACAACACTTGTGCTGTTTAACCCTCTGTCTACCAGAAGGGTCCAATGGACCCGACATGTATATTCAAAATATCTATTCAAACCAGAAATTTCTTCAAAACAAACTAAATGTATAAATCAGACAATAATAAGTTAAATAAACAAATTAAATAGTTTTAAGTAAAAATTCTGGTGTAGAATGTTTTTATAAAACTTGAGTAAAATTTCCGGTAGTTCTAGGGTTAATAATAAAAATAGATTTATTTTTTCAATTGTTGCTACTTGTTCTTTTTGTTTTGTCTGGAAGCTTGCGAAATACCCGATTTGGTTCTGCAGTGAGCAAGTAAAATTTATTTCTTATTATAGTTCCTAAAATTCTTGTGTGTTTAATATTATAGAGTTTTATCAAGGAAAATTATTTTTTCAATTAAAGACCAGTATTGCCGATTAGAAATAAACTGTTTTTTAGCCGTAAACCATACTTAAAACAAAATATGATTTTTTAAAGTATTTTTCCCATGATTTATTTAAAAAATGAAAGCCGAAAAACATTATTACAATGGTTTTTGAAAAATCAGGCATTTAAGGGTTAATATAGATAATATTTTTTCACGAATTTTAATCATGAGGTGTACAACCGTCATATTTATAACCGCTGAAAATCTTTTACATGCCGCTGAAAGAACCTTTTTTTAACTACTGAAATAGACTAAATGAAAATTTAAAATAAGTCTTCTTACGAGTCCTTTTACCGCTAAATATAAATATTTTTTCACGTTTTGTTCACCTGGGATACGAAAACATGTTTCTAATTCCTAAAAATTTCAAAGAGTTTGGACGATAACGACAATATTTTTAAGCATTTAAAATACCGGAAGACCCCACCTCTTCCCTCCCGTTTCCAGCATACTTCAAAATTACGCATAGACCCCAAAAATCAAATTACGCAGAAAAGAAAATACCAAATAGCATATGTGTCATTCTCCAAAAAGTGCAATATTTCAGTCACAAAGTGTTTTTCAGTATTTGACATGAACGCTTTTGAACTAATTTACGTTTTCTATTGAAAGTGAAAGAAGACTAAATGTGTACTACGCATACATTTTTTATAATTACTTTATATATATATTTTTCTTAGTACACAGTATGTGAGATCTCACCTCCGTGTCATGTCACAAACTCAGTGTTACGAAAGAAAATGTTTGATTACTTATTTAATTGAAATTAAAATAGTTAAACAATTATTATTTTAACTACTAATATCTCAAAAGCAAAGTAACTTAGCACAGGTAATTACTTTCTTTGTATTTTTGTTTGTTTTCTGAGTACGAAAAGGTGTGTCACACAATATATTCTCACCTCCATGAACCAAACATTGAGTTGCATTTTCAAATTAAAAAATGGCAAAATTATCATCAGATTTTGTTTCCCATAATGCTAAAGTTAGCCAGTATGTTTGCTGTTGTTAAATTATAAGTCAGATTTTTTTTTTATACTCAGGTATTCGATTTTGTTATAAAAAAGCAACCATGGTTATTCGAGATTCTCACATCGGTGAACTGTAATTCAAGGTGACTAAATCAACACTAAGATATTTGCTTATATATTTTTTATGTAATTATATCAACAGATGTTGATTTAAATAACAAAAATTAAATTCTCAAAAAAAAAAAAAATAGCTTAATATTTAGAGCATGTTCCTGACTTCCGAGATTATCACCTCCGTGAATCTCTTAATTTTGAAAATGTATATTTCACAGAAAAATGCTTAACAAGAATTTGCAATGACTGTAAATTAAAAAAGATTGCTTCAAAACTTTAAAAGAGAAGAATTGAATAACATATAAAAGATGGGGTGATGGAAAGAAGCTCCAGATGGGAGATGAATTTTTTGTGTTTTTTTTTATATTCATTCCAAATAAATTCATTATGCATTCTTATGTAGAATTGCTCCTTAGTTATATATCTAATAGAATAAATAGTTTTTAATGCTTTGTCTCACTACACAAGCATAACTGTAGCATAAAGCCCACCTCTGTGAATGATGTTCATAAAAAAATTGTGTTTCTGAATATATATATATATATATATATATATATATATATATATATATATATAATGTAGCTGGGTCATTGCTGATGTTTACTTGCAGTAAGTGATACGTTTCTAAAAATGATAACATTTGTCTTGAAAAACAAAATTTTTTTACGGGAAAAATTTGTATTGAAAAAATACACTTTTGGCAGAATGATCCATATATTTTCAATTCTAGATTATTTCGAGATTTTTTCATTTAAAAATATAAATTCAAACAAACTGAAGCTAAAGATATAAAATCATACAAATTTGAGTTTCATTTAAGATAATTATCACGAGTCCGGGCAACGCCGGGCGGATCAGCTAATTTTATATAAATTAAACATATATGAAAGATTAGAGCGTGTATTGCATGAATTACAAACAGGTTTTGACTTTTACTGTGCTGATTGTGTCCTTGTTGAGGAAGATCGGGCTACAGCAATCCCGATGTCATTACCAATTTGTTTCTTAATTATACTTTAAGTAAATTAATACATATCATAGAATTCACTAGGGTTAATTATGGAAATCTGTACTCACGTTAGCCATATAATACTTTGCTTTATACAGTATATATATATTTTTTTTTTACGTAGTCAGATGTCTGGTGTCAGTGAACTTGAGCAAAAACGAGTATAAAATAATAAGTAACTTCTTCATATAGATTGGCACACAACATTCAATATACTAAAATGGTTTACAGTTTCAATTAATATAAGTAACCCTTACATATGCATAAAACATAAGAGACATATTTTGGTTGTCCAGCATCATATGAGGCGTTCAGAACACAATCCGACTAACTCCATTTTAAGTGGCTTTTTTTTTTTTTAAACAAAGGAACATTAAAATTTTCTACATATTTATACAGTAATTAAAAGTTACCCTTCATTAAAAGAAGATTAATGAGTTCAATCAAAATTATCCCGAGAAAAAATATTATATAGATGCAATATTTTTATAGTTACAATAACTTTAACTGTTCATACCGAACATTTTCATTGGATGGAGTTAATCGATTTGTGCACTGAACGGCTCATATATGGAGAGGAAAATTTTATAGAAATTAGCAAATGTATATACGATTAACTTTCTTTTAGCCTAAATTTAAATATTTTAGGATTTTACTAAGAAAATACCGAGTGCTTCAAAAGGTCGTTGGGAAAGTAAACCGCGATAACAAAAGATCTATTGGTCGGAGAGACATGAGGTTTGCAGATAAATATTCAGTGTGGTACGGGATTTTGTATGACAACAAAAAAGAAAAGAAAAGAAAAAAGAAAAAAGTCCTAATTCTTGACAATAAAGGGCGTTATTGCAGATAACTTCATGGAATAATTCCATATTGCTCACACAACGCAAGATTTGGATACAAAAAAGTGTACATGCAGTATTCTCTAATGTTTTTGTATCCAAATTTTGCGTTGTGTGAGCAATATGGAATTATTCCATGGAATTATCTGCGCTAATGACTTTTATTGTCGAAATTTTGAACTTTTTTCTTAATTTTTGTTATTTTATTTTTTTTGGTGTCACACAAAATCCCAGACCACGATGAATATTTATCTGCAAACCGCATCTCTATCCGATTCATATAGATTTTTTTTGTTTTGTCGCGTTTTACTTTCGCGCCGAACTTTTGAAACACCCGGATATAATTTAAACATATATAAAGCAGTGATATAGCGTAGGTTAATGCTTGACCGAGGCTAATGAAAAAGACAGGCTGCCGCGCTGCCTTATACTGTTAAGCTCCGGTATCTTGGCATTTCACGCGCGGAGATTCGGACGATTCTATTCTGGATAATCGGCAAAAGGTTGTAACGTACTGGAGAGAAAGGCATCCATAATTGGCGCGTTAGCCGAAAATAGTGACAACCATAAGCGGATTCTTTTATTTTTTTAATATGTTTTTTATAAATGTAATGTTTAACTGTGGCCGTTTCTAATAGCAATAATTTTATTAATAATTATGGTATTTTAAAACTTAAACGATGCTTCTGATAATAAAAAGGATGATACTAATTATCGGAATGAACTGTAAAAGCACCTAGACATATTTTCAACAATGGCAATTCTTTATATATAAGAATTAATGCGGATCATTTCATAATATTTTAGATATAAATTTATTAATGATTGTATAATTAAAAAGATGCTTCTGAATTTTTAAAAAATGCCTACATTATTGTAGGATGTTTTCATTGTGTATATAGATATCTTTTTTTCTAACTAAATTTAAAATGTTAGACATTTATATAAATTAATAGCTATTACACGTGACTTTAATTTTAAAGAAGAATAAATGCATTAATTAAGGAAAAAATTCACTTACGATAATTAAACACATGTACAATTAACCAACTCTTTATCTCATTTTAAAGTAGATAAATTTGTTATGCTCCCAGTTTGCATATTTTTATTTTTATATATAGGATCATATAAATGCCTTTCAAGAGCTCGAAATTTCATACACTTTCCCTAAGATTAATTAGAGAATGAATTCACTTCCTTCTAATTTTATTTTATTATCTCTATTTATTCTATTTTGCATTTATTCCATTCATGCACATTGAGATATTTTTAACTATAGATTTCGATATTTTAAAAAAAAATTATATATAAGTATCAGAAACAGATAACTGATTAATTCCGATATTTTTTATTGGCTTTTCCATAGTACCTTTAAAAAATAGGGAGGAGGGGGAGAGGGGATTTTATGTTTAACCCTCCGTCTACCAGACGGGTCCATTGGACCCGACAGGTACATACAAAATATTCATTCAAACCAGAAATTTCTTTAAAATAAACTAAGTATATAAACCAGACAAAAATAAGGTAAATAAATAAGTTAAATAGTTTTAAATAAAAATTCTGGTGTAGAACGTTTTATTAAAACTTGAATAAAATTCCCGGTAGATCTAGGGTTAATTAATGGCATTGGTTTTTTGAATTATTTGTTTATTTAATCAATCGATGGTGCATTGATAGGATTAACTTGAGCGTCTATCAGATTTTACGACTAGTGCTGAGTGACCATCTGAACTACACTTGATGTGACTCTGCATGGTTGCAGTGTTAAATTAAGTTATTATAAAACCTTATATTATATTTTAAGAATGTACACTAGGGATATTAATGTTAAACCTATAAGAGCATTCACTTCAAATGTATCACTTATATTTTTAAATGATTTTTTTTCCTTTTTTCTTTTCTTTTTTTTTTTTCTTCTTAGAATAGCTGAGGTTGATCTCTAACCGGGCTAGTTTCTACTTTTTCGATTTAGAGTGCTTTTTTTAATAATGAGTACACTTTCAATTTCAAAACCGACTCCGAAAGTGAAAGTAACTTTATGTATTATAAAAGAAATCTAAAAATCTTTATACTAAAACTTTATGAAAATCGAAAAGTAACCTGTTTATAGATCGACCTCAGCTATTCTAGGGAAAAATCATTTAAAAATGTTGAAATGCAAGCGAGAAATTTTAAAAGAATGTTCCTTTCCTCCTTAAAAAATTTATCCCGTCTTTTTCGTTAGCCTCGGCTTGGACGCTCGACATATCCTGAATGAAATTAATAATTTTAAATAAGTTTTAATTTAAATGGTTTTCAAGTTTTTTCCTTACATTGATGACAATTTGATTAATTCACCATCGCTCTATAAATAGCACAGGCCAGATTTATCGAATTTTCACAAGTTATATCGTATTTTTTATTTCTGCTTCGCTACTAAACTAGACTTTAATCCATATTGGACCACACCGATTAAATATTTTTGAAAATTTTTAAAACTTCAATTATATCATTAATATGGTATAATTAAGTAGATACTAGGAAAATTTTGAAACAAAAAGTTTTCAATTTTTTAAGTAACTAGTTGTCCTATAAACAGGGCACATTAGTAGGACACATAGTAAGGACATATAAAATGCATACATAAACTAATTTTATTTTATGAGCAAATATTTTATTTTACTTTAAAAATACTGTTTATGTTGTACAAAAATGCTCTATGATTTCTCCAATAAAAAAATAATAATAATGGTAAAATTCTAGATTATAAGATCACAATTCTTAAAGAATTTTTTTAATAGATTTTTTTCAATTAAATTTTAATTGGTTACTTGTTTTTTTTTTTGTTTATATGTTATACTTTTATGTATTTTAAAGACGTCATAACAAAATGCATCCAAAAAATCCTTACCAATTTTATTTTTAAGAATGTTTTATTAGCTGTCCTATTTATAGGACAGCGGTCCAATATGGGCTAATATTGATGAGTGCTACTTGTAGTCATATTAAGTTCAAATTTATAGTAGTTTTATTTATTTATTTTAGATTTTTTTAAGTTGACTAATTTTTACTTTTTTAACGGGCATGACTTTTTAAAAAATTTAAATAATTGTGTAAAAAACAAAAAAAAATGCCAAAATTATCTTCAGATTTAATCGGACGAGTTTTATATACAGTGAAACCTTTCTATGTAATCACCTCCATTAAGCGCTCACCTCCCTGAACGACCATTTTTTCGTGGAACGTAATTTATTCTCATAGGCTCAGTACTAATTTTACCTCCATTCAGAGACCATCCCAATTGAACTCCCTCCATTAGCGACCCATTTCTTTGAAGAAAATGAAACCAATTCCGTTTTTTCCTGGTCGCTTGAAGAAGGTTTTATTAGAAAAATAATTCCGGAGAGCGCATTATTTATCAAACTTCTAAACTAAGTTTAGATTTTTTTTATTTCGGCAATTTTTAAGTGTTTAAACCCCTTTGTGCCTTTTTAGGCAATGAATTTAACTCTGATGACAAATTAAGAATGACAGTCAATAAACTCCCTTACCCTGTTTTGCCAGGAAACTCTCAAAGAAATGGATAAATTAATGAAATGTCCAAAAAAATATTGCATTTATTTACTAAACTTCGAAAAGGCTTGTAAATAAAAGTTATAAAAGATAAAACCGTGAAATTAAAGCAAACGTCAATGTATTCATTATTTTAAATTCTGCAGGAATTAAATTATGTAATTAGCTTTTATTTTGATACTTAAAAATTTATATTTTTTCCTAATGTGAAAAATAAATTTTTGTAACGTTAATTGTTACCTTTTTTGAACAATTAAAATCTAGATTTAAATATGACCTCCATTAAGAGACCACCTCTCGGAGCAACCAATTTTTATTGGAACGGAACGTGGTCGCTTTAGGTAGGTTTTACTGTATTTAATACGTCTCCTGATTAAATATCCTGAGTATTGCTGATTAATTGCAAAATGTTTATGTGCAAAATTTATAGTAGTTTGTGTTACCATCGTCCTATATATAGGGTAGTTCGCAAAAAGAAAAAAATAATAAGTTTTTGTTTTGTAAGTTTTGAATTTATAGTTATATTTGCTGCCTCATTAGTCTGTAATAACAATTTTTTGCGAAAATTTTATTTATTCGTATACGTGCTAAAATGTCGGTTAAATAAACCATTATTATTTTAAAGAAAAATAACATAAAATGAAACTCATTTAATGGCGCGTTTCTCAGTGCGAATGACAGATGAGAATGTAGTAGAGAATGACAGAATGGACATTCATGAAGCAATATATGGTTAGACAGGAAAGCTGAAACACAAATGGTAGTAGGGGCTAAAATCTCAGAGTAAAGAGAAAGAATAGAGATGAAGTGTATGACTGGGGGTAACATAAAAAATGTAACCCTAAAATCCGCTACGTTCGGCCCAATCACAACCACGTGATTTCGCGAAAAAAGAAAAAAACTTTTAGTAATACAGTTTTTAATACATAATAAAATGAAATGCTACTTTAGAATGCTTAAACATAAGCAGATCATTCGCATTTCGAGAAAAAAAATGCACGGTTGATGTCATAGAATTTGGTCCCTGTTCCACGTGCTTGTTTTGTTTGGGCCGAATGAGAGCATTTAAATTGGAGCGATAACCCGCATCATATTTTAAACCGTTTTTACGGCATATTGCATCTCTATTCTTTCTCTTTAATCTATGCTAAAATCTTTAAGCGTATAACAACCACGGAAGCAGTCAAATTTAACTATATGCGCATGTGTGTCAAAAGTAGATCCATTGGCATTCTGATTTCCAAGAATGCCAGTATACAGAATTCTTTGATAGGGCAGTTTCTGTTTTATAATTATTTAAATATTTTTAGTCGCGTTTTCTTTCTATTTAAAAGTAACAAGAATGAGAATTCATGCATCAGACATAGATTATGAAACACTTTCCAATATTAACAGAATATTATCAAGAAATTTAATTTTTTGTTATAATGAAATGAGATCTCAATAAGCAATTTATATAAAAATGCACCGCAGACGATTTTTCTCCATAGACCATAACGTAATGAAGTTCTTTTGTAAAGGAAATATAAATGCTACAAACTTAATTTTCAATAGCAAACATTTGATTGTGAACCTCATTAACACTAGAACGCCCGGAAATTTTACTCAAGATTCATAAAACTATTAGACACCAGAATTTTTATTTAAAATTATTTGACTGATTTACTTAACGTAAATCTGCGTTGTTTAAATTTAACTTATTTTATGAAAGAATTTCTGGTCCAAGTTGGCATTTAATCATATGGTCGGAGTCGAATCGACTCCTTCCGGGCGTTCTAGAGTTAACATATAAAAATTACATGTCAATCCGAGAATATTTACATAAGTTAGAGTACGGACAGTCGGCCATACGGCCAGACAAACAGTCATACCGAATTCATAAACAGTTTTCAGCTAAGTTAGAAAGTGTTAAAAATAGAGGACTCTTATAAAGTTCTTGAAAAGGATATCCTGTTGCAGTGTTACATTAGACAAAATGGTGTTATTTGAAAGTCAAGAGACCTACACCTTATTTAAGGGGTCTTGTTGTAAAAAAAAACGGGCTAAAATACGGAAATACTACTGGCAATCTAGACGCCAGTACTATTTCCGTATTTTAACGGAATTTTTTCCCGGTAAATTACAGAAAAATTTCCCTTTAAATTCCAAAAAAAACGGAAAATTTTCTGTAGTTTACCGGGAAAAAGTTCCGTTAAAATATGGAAATAGTACTGGCGTCTAGATTGCCAGTAGTATTTCCGTATTTTAGTCTGATTTTTTTTTTTGTTTGTTTGTTTTTTTTTTGTTGTTTGTTTTTTTACAGTGATATCTTTTAAACGCGACGAAAATCAACAAAAATATTCAAAGTTTGATTTAGTGTATCTCCAAAATATTTTTATGTATAAACATGAAATTAAGCAGATTGTGCTTTTTAATATGCTACAATGTCTTTTACAGAATTCGTGTATTGTTGAAATTAAAATAGATCTCTATTTTTTACTCCATCAGTCATTGTCCGCATGATATTTTGAGAATACAAACATTGACTGTTATGAAATTTGATATATATATATATATAATAAGCAGATATGTATTTTTAAAATATAGGTCATAGGTCAAGATTGTTTCATTAACCATGTAAAAAAATGTTTTGCTAAAAAAAAAAAAAATCTACATTTTGAATGAATAACAATAGTCATAACTAAAAATCTTATCACTGTAAATAATTAAAAGTAAATCCTTTTAAAAATACTTATGTGTTTAATGTCTATATCAAATTTCATAGCAATCGGTAAATATGTTCTCAAGATATCATGTGCGCATCAATGACTTCGGAGTAAAAAAAGAGCTATTTTAATTTCCACAATGCACAAATTCTTTAACGCTAGAACCGCGGTGAATTTTACTGAAGTTTTATAAAAAAAATATTTCACATCAGAATTTTTATTTAAAGCTATTTAACTTATTTATTTAAATTATTTTTGTGCGGCATATATTTAACTTATCTTATAAAGAGTTTTTTGGCTCGAATCTATTCATTTCGTACGGGTCAAAATGACCCGTCGCCGCGGTAATAGTGTTAACCCTTTCAGGGGCAAGGTACTTCTATTCGGTAAATTCTGAAATAGTGAATGACACCAGAATTTACAAATAAATTTATTTCAAAATAAGCAAAAGCTTTTATTCACGTACTTAATAAAAGGAAATTTTTCATTCTAATCTTCTGGTGCCAATGTCGCAAATACGGAATAAAATTAAAAGCTCCAAAAATGAACCACCGCCCTTGAAGGGGTTAAAAGACTAGTCAGTATCTAATGGTGTTATATTAAAAACAGAATCTGTTTAGTTAATAGTCAAAACTTTGTTTGTATATAAAATGATTTTGAAGGTACACTTATTCAAACTTTGAATTTTTTTCTTGATAAATTTTCTTGATAATTTTTTCTTTTTTCAAATGAAAATCAAATTTTCAAAGTGATTGCTTAAAAGGCGCAAAGGCCAACATAGTGAAAAAGATTCCAAGCCGGGACTCGAACCCGGGCCATCAGTATAGCGCCGGGTTCGAGTCCCGGCTTGGAATCTTTTTCACTATGTTGGCCTTTGCGCCTTTTAAGCAATCACTTTGAAAATTTGATTTTCATTTCAAATATTGTATGCAAGGCGAATGTTTCTCTCTGGAATAATTTCCATGTATTAATTTTTTCTTTCTTTGTCTAAAATGTATAGAAATCTTTAAAAATTAAATTAGGAAAAGCTGGTATTCTTTTATTCCCATCGTCTAACATTATACGGATCAGATTCCCTTAGAAAGCGTCTCTACTAATTTAACTACAGTAGAACCCCGCTAATCCGAACTAATTGAGACTGGTGTGTGTTCGGATTACAAAAAATTCGGATTATCCGAAGTTCTATTAAAAACAGAAAAGCAAAAGATGTGTGCTAAAAATTACATGTACGCAGTAACATAATAATCATCCTCCAATCCGGCATGCTGGATAATCTGGCACGACTTTTGGAAAAAAATAGTATTCCTCGTTTCATCTCTCCTGATGTTTATAACAATTCAATGAAACTTCCGAATGCGGAATTATGTAACAAACCATTACAAACGGTTCAAAATCGCGAATCTATAAATAGCTCAGTCACCACGTCGACGAGGAGGAAAGAAAAAAACATTTCTGTAAATAATTTGCAAAATCATATTGTTGAATATAGATATAAATTTTTGTCATTTGAATTAAAAAATTTTGGTACTTTTCGGTTAGCCGGGCGCCAGTGTTATATATACATATTTATATACATACATATATGTAAATATACACATGTATGCATATACACATATTGTATATATACACATATACAGTGTGTCCACGTATAACCTGACCGACCTTTATTTTCACAACCGTTGGTCCTAGATGCATACTTCCAATTACAAAAATGGTTTAAATAAGGTAAAGAATTACTTTTAAAGCGAACTGGGTCACGAAAAACATTTATTTAAAAAATACGAAATTTAAATTTTTATACGGTCCCCCGGTCCTATAAGTTATATTTAGTAAAATTTTCCTGTTACACTGGCAAGTAATACAAAAAAAATCCCGTTAGTCTACGATTAAAATTGACCGAGTAATAACTGTTTAAAGTTGGAGCATGTTTTTTGTTACAAATTAGTGGTCATTCACAAATTTAGTAAAAATATAATTTCGTCAGATATATTAAAAAAAATGGTTGAGAGTAAAATTAAAATTGCAATATAAATTTGCAGTCTTTAATCATTCTGACATATTAATGCAAAATATACAATTTGTAATGAACATATAAATATACAATTTGTAATAAACATATAAGAAGAAGAAAAACAGAATTTTTGTTAAATAAAATGATGAAAATTAAGTTTTAGCATTTGATAATTGATTCTTATGTATTTTCTTACAGCTGAATCCGAAATTTACATTCATTTTTTACCATCACGTAAAGATTTTTTGCAAATCGTAAATTTTAAAGTTAAAAAAAGAAAGAATAGCGAAAATTTAATACTATAAAATAGATGACATTGTTGTGTTTTTAACTTCTGATAATTTCTTTTTAGATATTTTTTAGCGCTGAATCCGTAAATGATCTTCCTTTTCAACCATCACGTCAGGAATTTTCACAAATTGTATACTTCAAAGTTAAAATTGAACCTGCTCCCTCACCTCATCGGACACCTCAGCTGTTTAGCTGTAAGAATCCCAGTATAAGCCAAAAAAAAAAATTAATTATTGCATTAAATAAAATTAAATAAAAAAAGTTTTACATCTGTTTTACAGTATCAGTTTTTTGCTATATTTTAACTTTGACATTTACGATTTGCGAAAAATTTCTAACGTGATGGTTAAAAAAACAGGTCATTTTCAGATTCAGTGCTAAAAAGTGCATACAAAATCAATTATTAAAAGTTAAAAAATACAGTCATCTCCTCTTTTTTATAGTATCCGATTTTTGTCATTTTTTAACTTTGACAATTTGATTTGCGAAAAATCCTGACATGATGGTTACAAATTATGGAAATTTTCGGATTCTGTTCTGAAAAATATATAAAAGTTAAAAAACACAACCATCGCAGTCTTGAGTTATCTAATCTAAAACTTTTTCTTAAACTTTTTGGCGGTCATACATACGATCGTTGAAGTTGAATAAAAACTTATAAAAATAACATAATTTTTGTTAAAAGAAATCATGAAAAGAAACAGTCGCATATCCTTACAAAATGAAACATACGTTAAAATACAATTATTTTAGTCAATCTGAAACTTAATAAAAGTTAATTCAATCGTAATGCTTCTACGATTTTCTTTCAAAGCGCAAATACACGTGAAATATGTTCTTCGAATACTTTAAGCACTTAGTATATGACCCCTCAAAGCATGGTGGAACTCATATGTGTTGATATGCAGTAAAGTGGTATAAGTCATGCATTTTTAAAGTTTCATAACTCGGTCGATTTTAGTGATATATGAACCGACTTTTTTTGTCTTACTTGTCAGTGTTATAGGAAAATTTTACTAAATATAACTTATAGGACCGGGGTGCCGTATTAAAATTTCGTAATTTTTTAAGAAATGTTTTTCTTGACCCAAATCGCCTTAAAAATAATTCTTTACCTTATTTAAACCATTTTTGTAATTGGAAGTATGCATCTAGGACCAACGGTTGCGAAAATAAATGTCGGTCAGGTTATACGTGGACACATTGTATATATATGTAAATATATATGTATATATACATACATTTATATACGCACAGATATGTATATATAACACTGGCGCCCGGCTAACCGAAAAGTACCAAAATTTTTTTTGCATTTTAAAAGAGAATTTTATAGTGACTGGCAAACAAACTAATATTCGAGATTTTTTTTTTAATGATGGCTTCTACGAGCAGTGTTGCCAGATTGGGGGCTTTTTTAATTCAGATTATTTGACTGCCATCACTTTTTTTAAATAGTATAATTCGCCTTATTTTTCAGAAGTTTTAATCTATTTTTAAATAGGCCGAATATTTCTATTTCAAAAAAGCGGTGACAATCAACAATCTGGAGACAAAAAAGTCCCCAATCTGGCAACACTGTCTACGAGTAGGCCTACAGAGCACGTTTTCATTTTATATTCGTGTGCATATGTTTATATTACAAACAAATTCATTTGAAAATAAAAATAAACTTGTTTTCGCGTACATTACAAGCGCAAAATTTTATTTACAAATTCTAGTGCCATTGCAGCATTTAGAGATTAAAATTAGGTGGTATATATGATGTACCAGCGCCTTTCAAGGGATAATTTCTAGCCCTTTTTTTCAGCACTAAGCAATTTATTTTTTTAAGCAGAACGTCAATTTCTTCTTCTGAAGCATTTAGTACATACTCGGAATAGTGAAATAAAACCTTAAAACCGATAATAGGAAGAATATACTGATGTACAAAAAAAAATTACAGGATAACACGTTTTGGAGCAGTTCTTCTCCTCTATGATTTTGCAGTAAGATATTTCTAAATAAAGCATTTTTTTTTCGCAAATGTTTAGAACATGTAAATATATATCTAATAATATACATGCAATATAAAATGTGTAATTATAATGTTTAATTACAATGTGCATACAATAATATACATACATAGTAAATATAGCTATAAAAATATACATATCTGGAACATGTTTCGGAAATATTAAGGTAAGACCCGCGCTACGCCGTTGGTATAAAGAAATCTAATATATGTAATTTTACCTAAAGTAAATCACAAATAAAACATTACCAACACATAGTAGCGAAAGAAAATGTGAAATATTTTAATCCTTTCAGGGGCAAAGTACTTCTGTCGCTAAAATATTGAAATGATTGAGTGACAACAGAATTTACTAATACAGTTATTTGAAAAGAAGGAAAAGCTTTTCTTCAAAATATACATTAGAAAAGCGAAATTTCATTTGAAAACTCTAATGCTCTTACACATTTGGGGATTAAAATTAAGTCGTATAAATAACATACCACTGCTCTTCAAAGAACTAAGACATAAAAAAATGAGAATTTAAGACGACCAGAACAAACCTCAGAAATTTATGATAATTTAGAATGTATGTATATTATGCTCAACATATTGCCGGTACCATGTCAAACTATCCAATGTGAAAACAGTGTTGCCAGTGGACTACCTTTTTTTTTTTAAATTCAGATTTCTTGATTGACACCACTTTTGTGAAATGGTAAAATTCCCCTTGTTTTCGCCTTAATTAATATGTCATTAAATAAGAAGAATTTTAATATTTTAAAAAGTGGTGTCGATCAAGAAATCTGAATTTAAAAAAAGGTAGCCCGCTGGCAACACTGTTTTCATATTGGATAGTTTGACATGGTACGGACGATATATTTAATTTGAAAGTATATGAAAATTGATTTAAAAAAATCTATACCTGTGGCTTTATGATGCATTCAGGATCAGAGCTAGTGTTACCAGGTGTTCCGCGTAAATCGCGGCTCCAAATTATCTGAACACCACTAATTTCTTACAGTTTATTTTGCCATCTTTAATCGAAGATAATTCTGACATTAGACAAGGCGAAGAAAATTACTTAAAATACTGGTGCCCGGAGCATTTGGAGCCCCGATTCACGCGGGACACCTGGCAACACTAATCAGAGCCTACAGTGCCCAACCCTGTTTTCTTTACTATTGACCCTGAGGTTCTATATAGCATGAGTCTCGGTCAGGTAGTCAGCCTAACGCGGGACTCTCCGTGTTTAGTCCAAGCAAACTTGATGCTCGTGGTGAACATTTATTAAAATGATCAAATTCGCGTGTTATTGGGTTAGAGTGGAATTGCTTTAAGCACAACATACAACGGCCTAGGGTAAGAAGTAAAAACACAGTTCCGATGCAAAGAAAGTAAAATATAACTTTCTTTGTATATTTTTAACGTGCGAATGCATGTAAAAATATTTCAAGGAAAAAAAAAAGAGTATTTGTAATTCTGTTACATGCGATCACAAAATAAAGCATTTTCTTGAATGCGCTCATCTTTTATGTCCTATTAAGATAAAAAATAAATACATCTACATTAAATAAGCAATATGGCTTTTTTACCAATATATTTCCGCAGTGACAGTCTACGCACAGCCCGCTGAAAACTAGGCCTACGCTCTGATAGAAAAATGGCTGCTGTCGTAAACAGATTTTTTTTTAGTGCTTGTACGGTCCCTTGAATTTGAATACCGGTACTTTCTAAAAGTATCCTCCGCGTTATTTTACTGAGATTAAATAAAGCAAAGAATGCCTTTAGAAAATACTGGTTTGAAATGCAAGGGACCGTACAAAAACTGAAAAAATACCGCCGCCATTTTAGTGTCACCGCGTAGGCCTCGTAATCAGAGAGCTGTGTGTCTATGTATATTTTTGCAGTCTTCGAGTATTATATTGCGTTTTATAGTTTATAATCAAACCTTTTTATTTCAGCTTTGACTTGGCTTCGGGGTACAATTGAAGTCCATGATGAAATGGATGAAATGAGAGCCGAATATGAAGCTATGAAACTCGTTCCAAAGGTAATACAGATACTGCTGTCAAAAATAATTTTCCCAAAATAATTTTGGGGTCAACAATTTTTGTAATAAATGGAGTGGATACATGACAACACGGGTTTAGCTATCTTTTCTATTTTAAAAGATAAAGGTTGTTTGTGTTTAATAGTGTTTAGGCTAATTCTATGAGTATTTGTAGTGTAAGTCACCTGCTGCGATTTTTGGATACCAGTATTTTAGAATGGAAAAATGCGACTTATTTTATCGGAGATATGACATTAATTGAATAAGGCGGAGAAAACGTTTCGAAAATAACGGTGGCACACAAGCATAACAGTTATTAGCTACGTGACTTACACTACAAAAACCCATGGAATCTATTTATCAAATTTCGTATTTTGTGTAATAATAGTTTAAAGTTATTTGCCATTGATTTACACACTTCTTAAAAAATATTAATTAAATAAAGTCATCGCCGAAAAAAGACCGATATTATATTAAAGTTTGTGCAACAAAAATTTAGTTTTGTTAGTAAAATAAGCAAATAAAATTAGCTTGAGAACAATTAAACTTTTTTAAGGGGAAAACACCTTATAGGGCGAGCTCTGATATCACAAGTCAGTTGATTTATGACGCTCTATACTGTCAAAAATGCCGACCATCTTTCTTCATATTGAGGAAATGTTTAGAAATTTCAGTGTACCCACGTTGCTGTCCATGAGTCGGTAAATATTTAACTTATCCGCAAAACAATTAGTTTGAATCTCAAACACAAATTAGTTTCCGAAATTAACAGAAATGTCATTTTCGAAATTTACGGGCAACAAATGGATTATTTTACACGAGAATCATTTTCGTAGACCTCTGAAATGCATTCTTTTCCGAAGTTCCTGACTGGTTCTTCTCCAAAAGGGTAAGAGAAAGATTTCCAGAATCGTGGGAAACTACGAAGTTGTATTGAATTTTCATAAAGGGTTCTGCCATATCAAGAATTTTTTTAGAATGTAATTGTGTTACACTCCTTTATTAACATAACTCAATTATATTTCGATGAAATCGCTCGTCATTAACGACATTAACTCAGCTCGTCACTGAGTCGAATCTTTCTATTTATCTTTTCACTCATATTTATGCAAAGATGTGACACTGAAGAAACAAAATAAAGGGGATAACCGGATAAGCATTGGAAACATGCCTTTCAATCAAATTTCCTTTTTTTTCCCCCAGATGTGGGTACATATCTGAAAATATATTTCCCTTATTATCACCCTATAACAATTCATATTTAATGAGATAAAAATGTTTTTTCGATTTTTTAAAAAACGGATTTTCTCAAAAACTGCTGCACGGAGTTTCATGTCATTAATTGAGGATATATAGATACCAAAGACGCATAACTGGTAATTTTTGTATAATTTTCTGTTTATAAAAACTGTGTGAAATAGCGAAATAAAAATTCAAAAAAAGGAAAATCATATCTTATGGTTATAGGAAAATTACCATTTTCTTGTAAAAAAATTCTCCATATGTGCCCGTATATTCTATATAAATGCCGAAAGTTTGCGTTGGGTACTACATGTAAATATTTACAAAAATGTATATTAAAATTACTGAAATTCATTTTAAGGCGTTATTTGGGGCGGAGCAACTTAACTTCAACCCCCGAAGAATTTTTGTAACAAAGTCAGCAGACAATATGTCAACTGATGCGGTTTAGATTCCCTTAAGCATATAAGACATGTTTTTCAACATCATGTTCATTTTGATATCGACAGTGTTGAGAATGTTGCTCATGTGTTCATTAAAATTTAAAATACAGCAATTCTGTAACTGTTTATTCCAAAAATTCCCGGGTGTGGAAGTTGAGTAACTCCTCCCCAAATAACGCCTTAAAATGAATTTCAATAATTTTAATATACATTTTTGTAAATATTTATATGTAGTACCCAATGCAAACCTTCGATATTTATATAGAATATACGGGCACATATGGGGAATTTTTTACAAGAAAATGGTGATTTCCGGATAACGATAAGATATGATTTTTATTTTTTTTAATTTTTATTTCGCTATTTCACAGTTTTTATAAACAGAAAATTATACAAAAATTACCAGTTATGCGTCTTTGGTATCTATATATCCTCAATTAATGACATGAAACTCCGTGCAGCAGTTTTTCAGAAAATCTGTTTTTTAAAAAATCGAAAAAACATTTATATCTTATTAAATATCAATATTTATTGGGTAATAATAGGGGAAATGTATTGCCAGATATGTAGCTACGTCTGGGAAAAAAATCAGGAAATTTGATTGAAAGGCGTGTTTCCAATGCTTATCCGGCTATGCCCTTTATAATTGCCATTTCTACATAAAATAACATTTATGCTACCTATGTGGAAATAAAACAAATCGCTTAAAGTAATGTTATGAAACAAACCCCATTAACATCATCCAGTAAATGCTGAAACCCAATGGCCAACTTTGCAATTTCCAATTGAACAAAGTATTCTAACATGAGGTAAATAACATGAACTTTTAGAGAGGAAATGTTTCTGCAAGTAATGGCTTAAAATGAGCTGAAAGGGGGAATCTAAGAATATTAAGGTCATGATGTCAAAAACCCATACAAATTAAAAAGTGACATCTTGACTCTGATTGAGATATCATATCATTATAGGATTCATTTGTAAATAGATAATAGCGTAAAGTTACTTTTAAAAAGGCTACATTTCTGATAAATAATAAACAAAAGTTATTAAAAATGGGTACATTATGTACTGCAGAGCATATCTCTTAATATTAATAATAGGACAATAGCTTATCATGATAAAACTCGGTCATCGTAACATAGTACAACGAGATACTACAGAGAGTAATTAATATACATAATAAATCTTAGATATTGATTAAGTTTAAGAACTTTGTGTAAGAGCACCATAAAAATGAAAAAATAAATACAACAAATCTGTTTCGGATTATATACATCTGATTCTTCATCAGGTATAAAGCTGAAGGTTCGAAAGCAAACGCGAGAGAAAAAGTAATTTCACTTTTTATCCGCAAAAGAACAAGCAATTAAAATCGGATGCAAAATATGTTTTATAAAATACAACCGAATTAAATACATTATAAAAGCATGGAGAAAGCAACGTAAATTCTTCATGATTGAGAATTACCATTTAATCATGATATGAGATCATGATTAAAACCAGAAGGCAGAACTTTCGGTCTGCTTCTGATCATGTTGTAGTTGTGCACCCTAAAGAAGTTGGACTCAATCAAGAAAAACGTGTTGCCTTTTCAGCTCTTCTATGACGTGTTTCAGATATTTGCCATCTCTAACGAGAGCCAGGGTAGTAGAGTAATTTAAAACCTAATACGAAAGTAACCAAAACTTTTTTCGTGGTAGAAGTCTAAAAAGTTATGTAGTTTAACACTAGAACCCCCGGGAATTTTACTAAAGTTTTACAAAAAGTATTTCACGCCAGAATTTTTAATTAAAACTATTTAACTTATTTAATCAGCCTATTTTTGTGCTGCATATATTCTACATACACTATATGGCCATTAATGACCGGTAACTTTCAATTTTAGACATTTTTTCGAATATTTAGAAATATACTTGACAGATTCTTCTGGAATTTCAGGATTAAAAAAAAACAGGTATGACCTCATATTTAGCAATGTCGATTTGTTAAGGGGGGCAATTAGGGGGCCAACAAAAAATCAAAGATAAAAATAATACTTGGGATCACCCTGTAAAATAAAATGCACGATATGATCTACCGCTACCGAATATAAATAAACAGACATTGCGCAATATGTGTATTCTTTTGTGTAAGAATAGCACGTATATTAATAGAGATATAGCGATTTATTTAAAAAAATTCTTGCATGTTTTTCGCTTATAACATGCAGAGTTTTCAACCAAATTTAACGCCGGTTTCAGGAAAATTGACAAAATATAGTAGAAACAATATAGTGCAATTGGAATATAAATATATTAAATATTTTTGGAAATATGAGCAGTTGTATGAAATAATTTTTATCTGCGCATGCGCGAACGATAACAAGGATCATTTTACATAATTTAATAGTCAACTCTATGGAGCAACTTATAAAAAAAATCTAGTCAAATATCGTAAAAATTCAGTAAGATATCGGCGTTAAAGTGAGCAAATTTTTAGTTGTTCTCTAAAATCAGCTGAATGATAAGGGATTTACACAAATTGTCATTTTTTATTAACTGACTTTCAGAAAAAAAGTTAGTATTTAGTGAGTATCAACGAGAGATTTGGAAAAAATGCTTCGATTTTGATACTTCTTTTGATCATGGTATAAGTTCGTTCTGGTGGTTAGCCAAGAAGGACTGAAGCATCAATAAAAAATGAAAATTTAAAAAAAAAAATTAAAAATTAAAAATGACAATTTGTGGAAAACCCCTTATCATTCAGCTGCTTTTAGAGAACAACTAAAAATTTGCTCACTCTAACGCCGATATCTTTCTGAATTTTTACGATATTTGACTATATTTTTTTTTTAATAAGTTGCTCTATAGAGTTGACTATTAAATGATCCTTGTTATCGTTCGCGCATGCGCAGATAAAAATTATTTCATACAACTGCTCATATTTCCAAAAATATTTAATATATTTATATTCCAATTGCACTATATTGTTTCTACTATATTTTGTCAATTTTTCTGAAAACGGAGTTAAATTTTGTTGAAAACCCTGCATGTTATAAGCAAAAAACATGCAAGAATTTTTTATTTTTTTTAAATAAATCGCTATATCTCTCTTAATATACATGCTATTCTTGCACAAAATAATACACATATTGCACAATGTCTGTTTATTTATATTTGGTAGCGATAGATCATTTCGTACATTTTATTTTACAGGGAGATGCCAAGTATTATTTTTTTTCTTTGATTTTTTGTTGGTCCCCTAATTGCCCCTCTTATCAAAACGACATTGCTAAATATGAGGTCATATATGTTCTTTTCAATCCTGAAATTCCAGAAGAATCTGTCAAGTATATTTCTAAAAATTCGACAAAATGTCTAAAATTGAAAGTTGCCGGTCATTAATGGCAATATAGTGTATTTTATGAAGAAATTTCTGGCACGAATTGACATTTATCAATTTGGCACGGGTCAAATGACCCCTCATGGCGGTTCTAGTGTTAATATCGCTTTAACTATAGTTAAGCTGATTATTTAAAAAAATCTCTTAACCGATGTTTACTAATATAGTTACTTAAATTTATTATATTCTTCAGCGCTCAGAACTTATTACTTATTATTTGTAAAAACTTAGTTTTTAATTAATAAAGAAGTTGAAAAATATTTTTAATACATAATTTTCATCTCGTATTATTTACAACATATATTTTAGTTTCGTAATCTAAAAGTAAACCTGTTTTTTTCTGTATGGTATCAGTTTAAATTTTCGCATTAATTGGTGACTGCTGTACGAAAGGTTTTAAAGCCCAAGCCTAACATTATTGGAAAATCTTTGGTATTACGATAGTTCCAAATGCATATTTTGTTACGAAAAAAATATACCAATTCGAAAACAAAAACAAACGTTACAATACAACAAATTACCTAATGCACAAAACACACAGTTTTCAAGTAACTTATCTTAGATAATTACTAGGATAAGGAAGAAGTTTTTAAGGCATTTTATTTCGTTTTGTTTTAAATGTGGACTGGAAGTTTTTTCGTAACTTCGTTCAATTTCAAATATTTTAGTATATTTTTAGTCTAACTGAAAGCTATTTAATAAGGCTTTTACGTATTCCTATTATTACGGATTGATAAGTTATTTATTACAAAAGTGCTTGTATGATTTACATTATAAATTTAAGTACGCTACAAAACATTTCAGCATCATTTACGAAAATTCCGTTTAACTTCGTATTTATCCACGATTCTGGAACCCTTTCCCTTATCCTCGGAAAATTTTAATAGAAAAACCAATTAAAAATCTCAAAAAATAAATATATTTCCCGAGTTCCAAACGTCTTTTCCGAAATTTACAGACAGGAAAGGATACCTTTCATTTCAGAAACGTTTCTGTAAACCTTGAAGACCTATTCTTTATGGAGATTTCTGAGTGGGCCTGATTGATTCTGATTGATTGGTTTAAGAAGATAACGGAAATGTTTCCGATAAAGTGGGTAACTAGGAGATTATATTGAATTTACGCGAGCGTTTCTGCTATATCAGGAAATTTTCCAAATTTTGTTCCGATATGTCAAATATTGATTATTATTATTCGGCTATATTTAAAATACTAACTGGCACTATTTTTTATTTATTTAATTTTTTTCAGGTAACTCTACATGAAATGTGGCATAATCCAGTCTTAAGAACTCCACTTTTCATATCAGTTATGGTGATGTTATCGCAACAACTTTCCGGTATCAATGCTGTAAGTATCTCATATTTTTAATAACTATAAAAATTAAATATAATGTAAATAATGGTACAAAAAGTACTTTAAAAATTACAAACTTCTTAAATATCGTAGATGTATGAAATAAACAATGCAATTTGTGGTAATAAACTTTCCCCCATCTAATTAAAACACATGTAATTATTATAATCATGATTAACATCGCAACTATGTTATTTAGAATTATGCAGGCAGAATTATTTAAATAAATTCATTATCTCAAAACATTATTCTATAATTATTTTCAGCTTTACTTTTGACTATTGTTAATTGTCGGAGCTATTGTTAATTGTAAGAGCACCATAAAAATGAAAAAATAAATACAACAAATCTGTTTTGGATTATATACATCTGATTCTTCATCAGGTATAAAGCTGAAGGTTCGAAAGCAAACGCGAGAGAAAAAGTAATTTTGTCAAAAGAAAACTATATTAATGCAATAAAAAGTTGCATTTTCTTTTCTTTTTTAGAAATATATCAATATGTAATTTTTGCTACAAAACTTATAAAGCTACTCCGATTTTACCATTATTATTATTGTGGTGTTGTTGGGGTCTTTGTTCTGCATCAATTTATTATGCATTGTAATATAGTCAGTAAATTTAAGAATTGTATATTTCGTTTAATGGCAATAGTTTCAGTGAAAAGAAATTTAAACTACAACTATGTAAGCTAAAACGTAGAAACATTATAAATACACGCTTTTGATTTTTTTTTTAAAGAGATTTTTTTGGCATACCGTGTATTTCGCAGATGTTTAGAACTTGAAGGTAAGACAAAAGAAATTAAAAAAAGATATTTATAAGAATTTTTTTTAATTGCGCTCTGGGGAGGGCGTATATATGCGTTTAAAGATATTCGGTATTGCGAATGGTTGAAAGATGTTTGTAAAAAGAGTTGTAAGTGATATTTTATTAGGGGCATGACATAACACTGAAATTCTGATTTAATGTGGCTTAAGGTATATAGAATGTTTTGTGATAAAAATTTTAAACTCTATATTTTCGTCCGATTTAAAACTGTTATATATATAACCATTACAAACAAACACAAATAAGCATTTACAATTGTGAATATGAAAATCAAAAATAAAACCTTATCCCGTACAAAGAAAAAAATATATATATATATCTATATATATATATATATATATATATCACTATATCAAACTTGACAAGAAATTGAAAATACGGTAAAACACTGCATATCATATAAATATTGGAATACTGGAAAATGGAAATATTTGTGGAACCAAGGAATTATTTTTGCACAGATATATTTCTTTTCGTGCAAGAATGTCACGTACTCAAGACTTATTCATTTCTATAGCGAAACATTTTAGACAGGAGTAATAGAGGTTAACTTCTGCTCCTAATATTGTGTTCTCTTTTCAATCTATAAAGATAACACTGTGGAAAATACATTGGCACATAACCCCCGATAAATATAAAATAAATCAAATATATACATGTTGTTCAACTGAAATTGTAGTCTTAAATAGTTGTTTTTTATTAACAATAACTATATTTACATAAAAACTAACCACTTTATGCGGAAAATTGGATAAATTTAATTAAAATGTTTTCATGAAAAAATTTCCTTACATTTAATACTAGAACGCCCGGAAATTTTTCTCAAGTTTCATAAAAAAATTTCATTCCAGAATTTTTACTTTAAAATTATTTAACTGATTTATTTAACGTATTTCTGCGTCGCTTAAATGTAACTTATTTTGTGAAAAAAATTCTGGCTCCAATGGACATTTAATCATGTGGTCGGAGTCGAATCGACTCCTTCCGGGCGCTGTAGTGTTAAGCGCATGTCAAACTCTCTGCCGGTAAAACTTGAGATAATCACTTACCTTAAAATTTATATTAGTAGGAGAGCTGTTGAACATTTTTGAGTAGGTATTTGAGGCACCCTGAAAATTTGTGCAACACTTCTTTTGTAATGCCTGAATACAAAATCGAATGTCTGGCTGAAGGATCGTGGCCCAAAAACTGTGCCAGACACGTGTCTGGCACAGTTTTTGTGCCGACTAAAGTGTGTGTCATTTTCAAAATATTTTTTTCTAAGCATAAATATTATTCTGCCTCAATCTCAGCGTGCCTCAAATACCTTTTTTGGGTAGTCAAAAAATGGCACTTGACACGTGTCTGGCACAGTTTTTGGGCCGACTAAAGTGTCTGTCGTTTTCAAAATATTTTTTTCTAAGTATAAATATTATTCTGTCTCAATCTCAGCGTGCCTCAAATACCTTTTTTTGGGGTAGTCAAAAAATGGCACTTGGCACGTGTCTGGCACAGTTTTTGGGTCACGATCCTTCAGCCAGACATTCGATTTTGTATTCAGCCATTACAAAAGAAGTGTTGCACAAATTTTCAGGGTGCCTCAAATACCTTCCCTAAAATGTTTAACAGCTCTTGGACTATATGTTTGCAGATTAACAATACAGCACGAATATATTTTTTTTCATCAATTTTTTTTTAATTATTTCTTCTAACCTTCGTGCGTACGCGTTGTAATTTTTTCCATTTGTTGCCGCGTGTCGTACTTTTACGCACGGAAAGTTACACTTTTTCAAATGCAAAATATTTTATAATGGTGATAAGACACAATTTATAAATATATATATATCAGTAATAAAAAATTTAATTTAATGCCATATGTGAGAATAAAATGCAAGAAATATCACTTTTGTCGTAAAGTTTGTGAATGCATGCTCAGAAGAAGATTAATATTTAAAACAGCCTTTTTCTAACGTTCTGTAAGTACCTATCTTATGACTTGTTTTCAGTTATGCACAAAATATGTTTTTCATTCTTTATATAGGTGTTGATCAATGAGATCTCAAATTCCCCTCCCCCTCGCTAATATTAAACCTATGGGCATAGTATGCATTCTTATTTTTTAAATAACTCCGCGGGAAACCGATATTTTAAACTTCTTTTTTCTGTGTACTTTTCGTTAAACCTCTCACGGACAAGCCGTGTTAATACATTCACTAAGCTCTAGATTTCACTGCAATATAAACATTATTTAAAGTAATATTTTTCTGTTAATTTAATGCATTTTTAATATAGTGAACAACAATTAGTACTCTCAAGCAGTGATGTAAAAACCTAAGCGCTAGTGGGCAGTGTCTCACCACTAAACTTGGTAGTTTTCTTCGCTTAAATTTTATTAGCATTGTTACAAAAAATTTAGACGAAATATCAGACAAAAAATAACGAGTAAAATTTCATGGTGAGAGACTTCCCTCTGGCGCCTGATTTTTACACCCCCAGCTCTCAAGGATTGCATTCATATTCGTAATTAAGCTTTTTTTATATACCGTTGAAAGAATCATCTTTATTTAGCATTTAAAACAAAATACAGAGAAAACAACATTACAATTTTGCCCTTTTGCTAGATTGCCAAACGGTTAAAGATGTCTCTTTCTTTTTTAGTTGTCGAAATATTTCTAAAATACATGCTTAATTTACTATTTTAAGTGTCAAAATCTTAGCAGAGCTGACTGGCTGTGAGCACATTTTAACACTTCAAATAAAATTAAGTATATATTTTAGAAATATTTTGACAATTAAAAAAAGGGAGACATCCTTTAAGAAGAGTATATAGAAAAATAAATTAAAAATATAAATTTCCGAAGGAGATGTTTAAAAAATAAGAATATATCCCACCTCCATAGGTTTAACACATGGAACTATCAATAAAGAGAAACTGACATATCCTTAAAATAGTGAGGCTTCAACTGTAACCGCATTCGCAGGGGTTTTTACCGTCGAGGCAAACTTCCACTACTAATTTTAAATATAAATTTTCTCCTTATTTGAATGCCTTATTAATGTAAAATTCCAGTCATAAATTCTAACAAAAAGAGATATTCATTATTACTGGTGGCAGTTTACTTCGGCGAAAGTCAAGCCCTGCGTTTCCGCCATATTGTGACAAACAAGACAAACTCCTGACAGTTCCGGTGAAAAAGATTATAATACCTGGGCAAACTGCCGCCAGTAAAAAACAATTAGGAATTTTTAATTACTTGTGAGAGAAATTTTGCATGAATAAAACACGTAACCCTAGATCTACCGGGAATTTTATTCAAGTTTTAATAAAACGTTCTACACCAGAATTTTTATTTAAAACTATTTAACTTATTTATTTGCCTTATTTTTGTCTGGTTTATATACATAGTTTATTTTAAAGAAATTTCTGGTTTGAATGAATATTTTGTATGTACCTGTCGGGTCCAATGGACCCGTCTGGTAGACGGAGGGTTAAATAAAACGAAATTTTCTATTCAAATTTACTGGTAAAAGTTTGTCCCGGCGGTAATAAGAAACTGGTTGGTTGGTTGTATTTATGTCGGCCAATTATCAGCACGTGGGATATAGGCCCTAAGGGGGGGGGGTGCCTTCCGTGGAGGTCTTTCTAAGGGAACCTAACCCGTATTAACGCTTGGAGAACCAAGGTTCGAAGAAAACCACGAAAACTCCGAACGATTAGGCCGACGGGCGCGATTGGGATCGAACCCAGCACCTCCCGTCTACCAGCTTCGAGAGCAGAACCTCTCGGCCACTGGTTGGGCTAATAAGAAACTGCTAATCCGATTTAAAGAAACAGCCACCATCTTGTGATAACCTCCTCAGTTACTTCATTTGCAACTGGTAGACACTACAGTATATGTGTCCTCCTGTTCATCCATAACTCCATTGTTTAAGATTGGGGAAGTGAAATTCTGATTTCACTGACCAACACAGTTATGTGCTTTATAAGTAGTAGTATTAAAATATGTTCTTTTTATTTTTTAGGCAATATTTTTCTCTACTGATATTTTCTTAAGTGCTGGTTTAAGTGATGACGATGCCCTTAACGCCACTTTAGGAATGGGAAGTATCAATGTGCTCATGACCCTTGTTTCGTTAGTTTTGGTAGAACGTGCTGGTCGACGAACTCTCCATCTTTTTGGACTTGGTGGCATGATGGTTATGACCGTTCTTTTGACAATATGCCTCGCATTTCAGGTACCTACTCATTTACTGCTGTTGTTTCTTCCTTTAAATTTGAACGGTTCTAAAAGAATGTCATCTCAAAGTAAAATTAAATATTTAAATTTCTTCGAAAAGAGCTATAGAAATATTCTCAGAAAAACATTTTCAGTCATGCAATGGTGCTGTTTCAAAGTATTAAAGTAGAAAACGATATTAAAAACATCAAAAGTGAATAATACTACATTTTCAGTAAAAAGATAAACACAGTAAAAAATGAAGAAATATTTACCAACATCCACTATAAATGTGTAGATATCCCGAATCAAGAAACCTTTCCATTATCTTCGGAAATTTTACAAGAAGAACAAGTCAAGGACCTCAGAAATCAATAGGTTTCTAAAATTAATTTGAAAAAATTCTTGTCTTTACAGGTAGCAAAGAGAAATTTTCATTTCTGGGGTGTTTCCACTAACCATTTAACCCCTTAACGGTCGCATTAAATTACGGTTTAAAAATTCAAATTGCTTATTGTCACCACTTTTTTGAAAAAGAAATGTTCACCTTATTTAATGACAGGTAAAATGATACCTTAATAAAGCCTATTACACTATTTTAGAAAACTGGTGGGAATCAAACAATTTCAGTAAAAGACACAGCCCGTGAATATCACGGGAGCGAGAATTAAGGGGTTACACTTATTGTTTTTAGATAAGCAAATAATAAACGATCAAAAATCTGATCGGTCCTTCTCCAAATGGTTTCGGAATGTTGGGGAAAGTTTTGCGGAATCTTGGTTAACTATGAGATTGCACCGAGCTTTCACAAACATTTAAGTTACATCATGAACATTTTGTGAAAATTTTTAATTGTCTCGAAGAATGTGACTATGGTGTGATCCGTTTCTGATTTTTTTAAATTTCAGAAAATCACAACAACGTTTATTAAAATTGTGATAAAAAAAAGATACCTCAGTAAATATCCTGGATTCATTGTACACTTTTTCACTTTCGAAACCGGTTCCGAAAATGAAAGTGTCATTATAAAAAATATCTGCAGCCAATATCGAAAAAGTAAAAAAAGGAGCGATGTAGAGATGCACCTCAACTATCCAATGCAAAAAAATTATTTAAAAATATCAAAATGCAAACGAGATATTAGCAAATAACCTCCCCATAGGTGTAGCATTATCTCACGAGCGCTTCTCCTGACGGGAAGAGGAGCCTTAAGTATTAGATTTCATAACTAAATCCCAAATGTAATCGTAAACAAAATCCCAATTGAGTAAATCCCAATGTTTAAAAGTTTGTGAAAAAAAGAAAAAATGATGGTGAAATTTTCAAGTCATTTCTCAATACAAGGAAGCGGATGACTTAACATGACGTGACTGCGATTATCCAAGTAGCAAATAATAAATATCTGCATATTTTTCACCTAATTTTCATATAGTTACTGGGGTGCAGGCATGATTTTCAATCATTATTACTCATGAAAGAAAATGATACATTAGTTATTTTATGTGTGCAAAAATTTTCCTCTGATAATCAGGGATAACACCCTCATATAAACTTATGAGTTGAACATCCAGGTAAGTTAATTTTGCTTTACCGCATACAAAAATAGCACGCTAATCCTTTCAGGTGCAAAGTACTTTTATTCGTAAAATGCGGAAATGAGTGAATGACACCGGAATTTGTAAACAAATTTATTTCAAAATAAGCAAAAGCTTTTATTCACGTACTTAATAATAGGAAAATTTCCATTTCAATATTCTGGTGCCAATATGGCATTTAGGAATTAAAATTAAGTGGTCCAAAAATGAACCACCGCCTTTGAAGGGGATAAAAGCAAAGTAAATAAAATCCCAAGGTATAACAGCAAAATATCTCTTTTGGTATTTTTCTGCCTTCCTTTTTCCAATTTAGCACTTAACACAGTCGCGAGAGCTGGCGCAAATTCGCTTCTTTTGAATATGTGCAAGGCTCCCACTCGGTCCGTTTTTTGAATACCACTATTATTCAAGGAAAAATTTTCTTTATAAATTTCTTAGAAACTTACCTAGAACGGCATTTTTCATTCAATTGTTACAGAAACCTACGATGATTTTCTTTCTGAATTTTTTCTGGTTTTCAAAAAGTGGACCAGTGGGAGCCCTGATATGTGTAACTCCGTCCACGAGAGGTACTTTGCATTTTATATATTGCATTATTTCTAAAAAATACATGCACAATATTCGTATTTATGCAAATGAATTCTATGAATATAAATACTTCGATCAGAAACAGGTGCCTTAATTATATGCATTTATTTGTAATATGAATACAAACATAAACATTTTTGTGTTAAATGATGTAACATGCAAGAGTAACGCCCACAAGTGAAGATTCCTGTTTAAAAGGCTAAAAATAGCTGTCAAGAATGTGTTAACACATTGCCGACGGACAATTTTTAACAAATCTGAATTTTAAAACAGTAGAAGCTCCTCCCTGTTCTGAAAGTCTTTTGTAAATTGATATTCTAGATAGGTTTCCCAAGTTTTTGCATCGGTAAATATATTTCAGTGTACGAATTTAATATAAAATGTCTTACAATCTAAAAAAATATGGACAACATTATATAAATGCATTTTCTGTAAGGTAGAAGCCACGCTCTTAGTCAATGATGTTTTTTGAATGAAAACGAGAATTTTCGTTTCCCGTTGTGAATGTGTGAGTTGCTCCTTTCAGGGGCAACACTTTTCTGCTCCGATTATATTCAAATAATTAATTCACACCGCAATATATGAACAAATGTATTTGCAAATAATCAAAAGCATTTTTTCACGCTTATTATGAGATCGAACTTGTACTAACAAATTACTGGTGCCATTTGAAATTTTGGGCATTAAAATTAACCGTTTGCAGACTGCAAACGGCGCCCTTCAAGGGGTTAAGAAGCGTTTCCTTCTTTGAAGCTTTGAAATAACTCAGGTCTCCCACTCGGTTCATTTTGAACACCACTATTTTTCAAAGAAAAATTTACTCTATAAGTTTCTTAGAAAGTTACCAGCAAGGCCTTATTTCTTACAATTGTTGCAGAAACCTACAGCGAATTTTTTTCTGAAAAATTACTGGTTTTCAAAAAACGGACCAGCGGGACCCCTGAGAGCAGTAAATTTATTTTGCCTATTTGTACTTTTCTTTACGGTTTACTTTTACACATTACAAATTCGCACTGGCAAAATAGTTTTTCTATTTATCTAATCAGGTTTTCAGCTCTCTAGCTTTTAACCCTTTACCCTTTTCGGCACGGAGTAATTCTGTTTAGAAACTGATGAAATAATGGACTGACACCAGAATTTGTAAACGAATTTATTAGAAAATACGAACTTGCTTACTTTCAAGTACGTTATAAAAGGAAAATTTTAATTAAATATTCTGGGTGCCAGTAAAATAAAAATTAGGTGTCCTTTTTTTACGGACACCACCCGCGAAAGAGTTAAATTCATCATTTTCAGCACCAGTGAATTATCCTTTTGAAGAGGTCGGCGCTATATTATTCGTACCACTTAATTATTTATTTAAAATATACACAATATTCGTATTTATGTAAATAGTGTTATATAGTAGCTATGCATATAAATATTTCGATCAAAAACAATGTCATTATTATAAGCATTTACTTGTAATATACAAACATAGAAAATGTTTTTTTTTTTTTTTTTTTTGCTTAATAAGGCACTGATGGAACAGTGACGCAGCAGTTGAGCGATTATCACCACTAAATTTTTATAGTATCCTTTGCCTTCAAATATCTCAGAAATTTCGTCCTGAAGTTAGATGAAGAATACTAATAAAATTTTGCGGTGTGAATTGATTCTCTGCTGTTACACTGTTCCATCACTGATAAGGTAATATACAAGTGTATAGCCCGTAGGCAGAGTTTCTGTTTAAAAGGCGAAAACCAGCAGTCACGAATTTTTTTAAGAAGAGCCTCCTTCTTTGAACCTTTCAAACAGATGCAAATTTATTTTGGCTATTTGTACTTTTCTTTATGGTTTGCCGTTACCACATTACAAATTCACAGTAGCAAAATAGTTTTTCTATTTATCTGATTACGGTTTCAGCTCTGTGAAGAGAATTTTAACCTTTGAATTCGTTATTTACGTCACCAGCAAATTAACCCTTTGAAAGGCGGCGGTATGTTATTTATATCACTTAAGGCCAAATTTGCATCAGAAATTCGGAATAAAATTTCGATTTTATAATCTACGCAAACAAAAGCTTTTATTTATTTTCAAATAGTGACAGTCAAGCATTTCAGCATTTTAGCAACAGAAGTACTTTTGCCCCTGAAAGGGTTAAATGTATCAAAGACAATTGAAGGAGTTAAAGTCATAGGTCCGCAAAATTTCCCTAAATGTTCAAAAAGAAAGAACTTTCAAGAAACGTTACAGTGTACTCCAATGCAATAGGTTATCTTCTGGTGCTTTCTGCAGGTTGTTTTGTAAAACTATGAGTTATATCGTTCTTCCTGTCAATAGCTTAACGTGTTTACATACTCCGTGCACTTAATGCCAGTTTTCAAAATTAGTGACTTACACTATATACGATGACTTTAACAGGCTCGATTGCACAAGTCATAAGCAGTAAATAGCATCTCAGTGCTGAAAAACACACACACATAAACCCGTCATACTATGACACACTCCCTTAAAACCTAGGCCTAAACGCTGACTTAACAATTGCAGCTGTCATAGGGGAATTTTCTTCAGCGTTTCTGTGGTTCCTTGAATTTGATTACCACTAATTTTTTAATGTTCCTTCCCCCGTCTTCTGAGGTTAAATGCGGCGAAGAAAGCTGTATAAAAATTGTGGTATTCAAATTCTAGTCATCGTATACAAATGCCGCCTATGACTGCCGCTATTTATAAGTCAGCGCGCAGGCCTTGTAGCCAGGGAGCAATGTTACCAGTGGGCTACTTTTTTAAAGTTCAGATTTCTTGATTGGCATCACTTTTTTGAAATAGTGAAGTTCGCCTTGTTTAATTACATGTTAATTAAGGCGAAATCAAGGGGAATTTTACCATTTTAGAAAATTGGTGCCAATCAAGAAATCTGAATTTTAAAAAAAGTAGCCCACTGGCAACACTGCCAAGGAGCTGTGACTACACTTTACCTTTTTATGGGCAAAATAATTCTGTTTCTAAAATGCTGAGGTGATTGACTGCCACCGGAATTTAAGAACAATTTACTTTCAAAATAAGTAGATGCTTTTCTTCGCGTGCGTTATTACAGGTAAATTTTTGTCGAAATTTCTGGGGCATATCTGTCAGTTGGGAATAAATAATAAATGGGTAGTATATATTCCACGCCCCATGAAAGGGTTAAATGACGTCTATATCGATGTGTATACCGTTTATGAGAAAATTGATCAAGGACAATACACCACTGGTAACAGTTTGACTAGGTAGAAAATCAACTAACTATTCGATTTCTTGGCAATTCCGTGTATTCTAGTGGAATTCCATTTAATCTTACTAAAAAATAGAGTAAGATCATAGTAGACAAATCTTACTAGATCTTAATATTATTAGAAAAATGCGCCACACTTCTCTTTTTTTCTATTATGAAAAGTAAAACTATTTTTAAATTTTTGTATAATATTTCAATATACAATTTAAAAAAATATTTTGTTAAATACAAATTTCTACTACAGTTATAAATTCTGAAATTTGAATGATTAACTAATAGCAAGGCTAGTACTGCATAGAAGACATTTGAATGTAGTAAAATGTTTTTAAATTGTATAGCAGAATTTTTTTATTTATACAGAAATTTAAAAACCATTATTGTGTTTAAAATAGAAGAAAAGGCGAAGCCTAGCCTGGCACACTCAATAGAGCAGGGGTGGCCAACTGTGGCACGCCTGACACCACTAAAATTTTATACTAATCATTGCCTTATCCAATCTTCGAATCTCTGCGATTCAACAATTCGACGTTTTCTGTAAAATTTTAGTGGTATCGGGCGTGCCATAGTTGGCCACCCCTGCAATAGAGCAACACGGGATATACAAAAATAATATACAAAAATTGCCGAGTCCTGTTGAAATATGGTATGTGCTAAACATGCCTATAGTAATAAGAATAACTGCAGAATACTTTTAGTACTGAATCATTTAAATTTACATTGGTTAACTCATAAGCAGAAAGAAAAGGATATATACAGTGAGCAATAAAAGTATTTGCACGCAAACGATGTTTTGCATAAGTAACCATAGAAAGCAAATTTGATACTATTCTCTTAATTATTCATTTATTTAAATAAGAAGAAAATAAAAATAACTACCCATTTTCCTTAAACAGTAATATTACACATTTTACAATATAAATTAATATTTTCTCATACCTAAAAAGTATTTGCACAAGAAGCATTGACTGTTAAAAAAGGCATTAAATGTGAACATTATGCAAATGTTTAGCATATCAGTCCCGCAGTACATTAGCCCCGCACTCACGTAATAGTCACGTAATATATTAACTGGAGCAAGGATTCTGGGGAGTTTTTATTCTAATGGTGCCGAAAACGTGTGAACTGTCTGTTGCTACCCGTGAGAAGATTATACTTCTTCACAATTCTGGATTAAGTTACCGAGGAATAGGTAAAAAATTAAATCTAAACTTTTCTAGTGTTCGTTATGTAATTAAGAAGAAAAAAGAAACTGGTTAGACAATAAATAAGCAGCGAACCGGGCGTCCAAGAAAGCTAAATACCGGGCAAAGGAGAGCCATCATAAAAGAATCTTCAAAAAACCCTTTTCTAAGTGCTCGAGAATAGGCTGTTGATGTCACTTCAACGTCGGGAACAATAGTTACACTACAATCAATTAGAAATATTCTTCATGATGCAAATATTCGAGGAAGAGCCCCTCGAAAAAAACCATTTATTAGTGAAACAAATAAGGTGAAAAGACTTGAATTTGCAAAAGTTAATGTCAGCAAACCACTAGAGTTTTGGAAAACTATTATTTTTTCCGATGAAAGCAAGTTCAATATTTAGATGGTAAGAAAACTGTATGGCGAAAGCCAAGTACTTCTCTTCAAATTAAAAACTTGAAACCAACTGTAAAACATGGCGGTGGTCATGTAATGATTTGGTGATGCATGTCTTTTAACGGAGTTGGCGAAATGACCTTTATTGAAGGCAATATGAATGCTAAACAATATATTAATATATTGCGAGATCATTTATCTAATAGTGCTCTGAAATTAGGAATTCCTAATTCATATTATTTCCAACAGGATAACGATCCAAAACACTCTGCATATATTACGAGGTTATGGCTGCTTTATAATGTAAAAAGCAATTGAAAACACCACCACAATCACCCGACCTCAATCCGATTGAAAATTTATGGCATATTTTGGATGTGAAAATAAGGAAAAAGAAGATTTCTAACAAATCAGAACTTAAGCAAGCTCTTAGGGAAGAATGGCTACAAATCAGCAGTGAAACATGTCACAAATTAATAGAATCAATGCCTAGATGATTACAAGCTGTAATTGAAGCAAAGGGCATGCATACTAAATATTAGCACTGTTTTTAACTTATAAATAATTCCTCTAGTTTTATTTTTATTGCTAGTGTGCAAATATTTTTTTGGCAGTACAAATGCTACTTTTTTATGTTTTTATATTTTAAATATAATTATTAAGTCAGATATTAAATATGTTTATTTGTTTTGTAAAAGTGTTGGTATTTTTAATTCTTAGTTGCTTTTTATTTATTTATACATATGCTACAACAAATTTACCTGGTGTGCAAATACTTTTTTGCTCACTGTAAATAATGAAATTTTAAATATAAGACTGCTGAAAATATTAAAATAGCTCTTTGTAATGAATTGGTCGGCTTTTAACACTTTCTCAACGCAATAAATTTGCAAATAAAAATCAATTAAAGTTAAGATGGCATTCTGAGGTACTTTTCACAATTGAATAACATAGAACAGCTGACTGATTTTTTTAAAAATATGATTAAAAATCATTATATATCATTAAAAATAATGAAATGAACTTTAACTTATGACAAGGATTGAATTGTAATTGTTTTTCAAACTCTTGTTCTCCAGTGTATATGTTTGTAATAAAAATTTAGCAATTTTCTTATTGTTTCGCTATTTCCTTTTCTTTCAAAGAAGTATTTCTTTTCTATTCCAGCGCTATACAAGTGATGTAAAAATGATGAATTTACAATTTCATAAGATGTGTGTTTTTTTTTTCTTTAGTCCGTTTTAAGATAACGCATATTTTCAAATGAGCATTAAATTTATCTTTTACCACAAGCAGTTTGTATACAGGACATTTATTTAAAATTATTTTTCTCTAAACATCCTTTGGCTAATTTAGAAAAAAAAAATGCAGTTTCCACATTATATACTTTCTAATAAACTTTTTCAAACAAAATAATGCTATTTTTTATTTTTTATTATTGTGTAACCTCGTATGTTTATATAATATCCTTTATCTCTTACCATTCTTTCATCGTTAAACTAATTAAAACAAAAATGTAGATTTCCTAATTATGTATTGCCAGGGTTCGTACGCATCAAGGGGTTCGGTGGATTTTAGATGTTTCCGTAGTACCAGAAATTTCGTAAAGTACTGGTCGCTGTATCTGAAAATAGAATTTTTTTTTCATTAAGTAAGGCAAATATTACTTTACAAGAATTCTGGTAAACGGTGCTTGAATCGTAGGTAGAACCCTGTATATTGCCCAATAAAAATGACGTTGCCTGTTTTTTTCCTTTCTGGGAACTGCTTTGAATAAGCTTTATCAGGGCTCCTACACGTCAGGGAATTTCCCTGACTTTAGGGTAGTTAAAGACCAGTATTTTCTGTTAGAAAAACTCGCTTTTACCAATCGCGCGATTACATAAATCGATTTTTTCTAAAAAAAAAAAAATACTGGGAATTCAGCTGAAAGTGTGGGAACCCTGTTTATACAAAAGAAAATATGTACATATAAAAACTTTTCTGTAAATAGTGAAGTTCAAAGTAAAAAGAAGCACCGACAGTCAGAATACATGAATACAGTCAGAATAACCAATTTCAAGGTTCATAAACGGAGTTCATTCTTCAGTACAAAATGAAATAGAAAGAGCGTAGCCATGTTAAATACTATATGTATTTCTTCTTTTGTTCCTCTCTCTCTCGTTTTTCATTTTGCATTGGACAGCCTACGCTAGTAACGCGAAAGCATTAGCAAGCTAAATGTTAACCCTTTGCGGCTCAGTGTTCTATTACATGGAACACCCAACTGATTCACAAATGCCACAATGACACCAGAATTCTGATATAAATATTTTTCGTTTATTACGTATGGGAAAAATAGCTTTTTCTTATTTTCAAATAAATTTGCACGTAAATTCCTGTGTCATTCATTTATTTCAACATTTTTGCAACGAAAGTGCTCTACGTCGGAAAGGGTTAAACCAATGTCAGCGATCATTTCAGATTTCTCGTTTGCAATTTAATATTTGTCTCCCTTTTTTCATGGGGTCGATGTCTAGCCGGGTACTTCTGCAGTTTTTTTTTTATTTCGCTGTACATTTGTTTTCTCTTTGAGTGCAAGTTTACTTTCGGAACCTGTTTCAAAAGTGAAATATAAAATAACTTTTAACAGTATTGTTGTCACACTGATTTTTAAAACATGTTCTTATTATTGTTATTTCTATTTCTTTTTCAGAAAAGTGCTGCATGGTTGTCATATCTCAGTATTATTTGCGTCATTTCTTTTGTGATAATGTTTGCCGTAGGACCAGGTAAGAATTTATATCAATACAATCCAAGATCATTTCAAAATAGAAAAAAAAATTATGACTTGGTAATCTTATTATACAAGAATCTGAATATATATTTTTCTTGTATAAAAAGACCAATATAAAATTATCTGTGATTTAATTACCATAAAATCGAATTCAAATCTAAAAGACAAAAATTTCATAGTGTGATTCAGAACTTTGAAATAATATTCATTAACCTTTGAATTTTTTAAAAATTATACGTATATACATAATCTATCAACATAAAAATAAAGCATAGAATCCTTAACACTAGAACAGCTGGTAACTTTACTCAAGTTTTATGAAAAGTATTTCACACCAGAATGTTTATTTAAAACTATTTCACTTATTTAATGAGCCTATTTTTGTGCTGCTTAGATTTAACATATCTCATGAAAAAAATTCTGGCTTCGAATCGACTATTTTCAATTTGGCAGGGGCCAATATGACCCCTAATGGCGGTTCTAGTGTTAAGACAAATTATTAAAAAAAATTTAAATTATTTTACGTCACTTAAACAGGGTTCTTGCACTTTCAGCTGAAATACCAGTATTTTTATGTAGAAAAATTCGATTTATGTAATCGCGCGATTGCAAAAAGCGAGTTTTTCTCTATGAAAATACTAGTATTTATTTGACCTAAAGTCAGGGAAATTCCCTGACGTGTAGGAACCCTGTTAAAAGTAATTATATTATCTATATGCGCTACTCTTTTGTGCTACCATTCTTTAGATTGAAAAAAGAAAAGAAAAAAGTGTTATAAATGTTTTGTTTATTTTTGAAACACTTGGATGAATGTTTTTATTTATTATTCTTTCTTAACGAGTTATATATATATATATATATATATATATATATATCTTTAACACGTTCACCGCTAAAACTATAAAGTAACAACTTTCAAATTTCCTGTTGAAAGTCGTTTACCACCACAAATTCAGAAAGGTAAATTTCGCTTTACTAATACAGCGGAATTTCTGCCAATAAATAAGGCAATTTTTTTATTCATAAAATAGTGGTGACAAAGTAATTAATAAATTAAAGCCACGAGTATACTCGTTGTTGGCAGCGAATATGTTAATCTACATTTTCTTTAAAGAAAATTAAATTATGAAATTTTAAATGACACAAATAACAACTATTTAAAAAATATATGTAAACTAAAGATAAAGAATCATATACTAGAGAATTATAGCAGAACATTTTATTAAGGAAAGAAGAAAAAAAACTGACATGTCTTGAATAGATATACAGCAGTTTGAATAATAGGACTTAATAATAAATTTCACCCTTACTAATTATTCATTTGCTTCATTATGAATACTAGTTTTGATGCTTTGTCTACACCAGGTCTGTTTCGCAATTCTACACTAAATGTTAAAAAAATCCTTTCACAAATTGTATACCGCTTTCCGTAATTATAGATTTTCCTAAATCGTTATAAAAACTATTCCACCGCTCAAAATCAGATATTGTATCAACAACTTTAGGGTAAAAATAAAAAAATTAGTGATGATTATGAAATAGTTGCAACTTCCCCAAAAATTTTAATGTAAGTGCTAGGAAACCAGAGCCACACTTTTGTTTGATAAATTCAAGATCTGCGTTTTTCTCTTCTTTTGTGACTTCAATTCTGAGTTAGAAATTAACATCGATGGGCTTAAAATAAATGCAGCAAAGTATGAGCCTATTAATGATTGTTCATATCTCTGTTTATATGCTGATGATAAGACCTTTTTATTGTTTGATGGTAATGCTTCTTTTAGCTTCAATTCTAGCTTTTTCCATGCTAATACACATTCAGCGAGGGAGCAGTTGTTCCTTTGTACAAAATCAATACTTTTGGCTATTTGTTTCAGAATCATAATCATGTCTTCGACATTTCTTTTTAACCCTTAACCCTTAAATGCGCGATTTTTTATTTTTTTTTTTCGAAAAAATTCTATATGATACTCTGAAAGGTTTATAACACAGGAAAATTAATAAAAAAAATCAGAGATATATTTTTCTATATAATACGTCAATCTTTTCTTCTGTTTCACATCTGCAATACAACTAAAAACTGCTATCGTGTGGCTTTTTTGCGCTAAAATAATGCAAATTAGTAAATACTTTAATAAGTAAGTCTGCAAATACCTTATTTCGTATAATTATTTATTTTATAAAACTTAACCTTTAACCCTTTAATTCCCACAATAGAATACGTTCTAGAAATTACGTAGTTCAGAGAATCTGACTTCACACCAGAAAGTTTCAATGGTTAATTTCGCTTTATTTAAATACGGAATGTTTGTTTTTTAATTAAAGCAAATATTGCTATTTTAATTTTCTGGTGTGAATTAGGTATATGCGAATAAAAATAGTCTATGAAATTCAAAACAGTGTTGTTTGCATATATGCAAAGCTGCGCACTAAAGGGTTAAATGCATAATGATGCATATCTGCATCACTTTTTATTTAACTCTTAACAACCACTATATTTATACAGAAATATTAATGCTGGAAAAAGTACAAAAATATGCTACTGAATAAAGATAAAAATCCATCTTAAAATTTCTGGTATCTAACCTTTAATATAAGAATAAAAAACACAATTCTAAAGGAATAATTCACGCATTTAAGGGTTAAGTTTTACAAAATTAAAAAATATATATAAAATAAGGTATTTAGATTCATACTTATTAACACGTTCACGCCGGCGCGGTGAGTCACACTCGACTGTCTCAGAGTTGTCAAGTCTCCGTCTTTTTGCACACCACTGTTATTTTAGAGAAAATGTTGTTCCTTTAAATTGCCCAATTGTTCAAATTAAATAAAACAACATTTTTTGTATTAAGATACTGGTATCCAAAAAGCCGGAGACTTGGCAGCTCTGAGATAGTCGAGTGTGACCCACCGCGCCGGCGTGAACGTGTTAAAATAGTTATTAATTTGTAATATTTTAGTTTTTACTTGTATTGCAGATCTACTAAAAAACAACTTTTCAAAAGTAAAAAAAAAAGCCAAGCAGAAAAAAAAAAGAAAAGGAAAAAGGGGGAAGTTGCGGCTAAAAAATAGTGTGATATCAAATTTCCAAGATTATATTATGGTACTTATTTAACATTTTTTATTAAAAATTTACCATATGTAAGTCGAGTACCTAAGTATGCGTTGATAGAAAACCTTTTCTCCTTTACTAAATACATCATAACGTGTTTCTGAAAATTAATTTTTCTTTAAATTATGCATGATGGGGTTGGCGGCCATCTTTCCACATTTTACACAAATTTCTAAGCACACAAGTACATTGTTAAGATCGGAAATTCGAAATTGTTGCTAAGGAAAACATTTTATGCTTTTAATTTATGGAAATGAGTGCCTAGAAATTTGTGTCTTAAAATAAAGTTGAAGTAACTTCAGGTTTCATCTTATGATTCTTTTTTTTTGGGGGGGGGGGGAGGGGGTTAATTAATTAGTTAAAGCACTAAAAATCAATTTTTTTTTTTCAAAATAAGACTTTCTTAATTTATCTGTCTGTATCCAAAACTAGAAGTTCAAAATTCTTAATAATGCAAACATATTACGAGCTTGTATGCTTAGAAATTTGTGTAAAATATGGAAAGATGGCCGCCAAGCCCATTATGCATAATTTAAAAAAAAATTAATTTTCAGAAACACGTTATGATGTATTTAGTAAAGGAGAAAAGGCTTTCTATCAACGCGTACTTAGGTACTCGACTTACGTATGGAAAATTTTTAATAAAAAATGTTAAATAAGTACCATAATATAAGCTTGGAAATTTGATATCACACTACTTTTTAGCCGCAACTTCCCCCCCCCCTTTTTTTTTTTTTTACTTTTGAAAAGTTGTTTTTTAGTAGATATCAGTTCTTTTTTTTAAACAGATATATATAATTGAAATAATTCTACTCGCTAAAATTAGTCCCTGTATAGCCTTTATAAGCAGGGAACAAACACAATAGTATACATTTTGTTTACCTATCATTCATTTTTTAGAGTAATTAATAATTTAAAAGTAAGGAAAGTCAATTTCTTCTTTCAAAGTATCAGTCTTTCTCAATTTATATCTCCTTAAACTTTTCTATGAAGGATGAAAATTTATTAAAAGTCAAATAGAGTCAAAATAAAATATATATTTACAGTTAGTCTGTCAGTTAATTGTTTCTTCTAACTTTTTTTTTGCTGACGGTTTTGCAAAATAAATTTATCTTTACAAATACCTACGGATAATCCGAGAATGAAGCCCAGCAGGCATCTAAAGAATCGAAGATCTGTCTAAAGAAGTAAATCTAGCAATTCTAGACATGATGATGAAACATTTCTGATAAAAAAATCTAAAAATTTAAAGATATAAACTGTACATATAACTTCATCTTTATTAAATGTCTGGGAAGGGGTGAGTTCGGGATTTAGCATAAGCTGATGACCCAGTTTACTTTAAATATATAGTTATATTAAATTGATAAATAACAATATTGAAAGATAGAAATAATTTTCTTACCTTTCTGGTAATCCAACGTAGAACTTTTCTTTTCTTACGTATGTTATTTAAAAACATTCGTTTAATTTTATTTGAAAATAAGAAGTGATATGTGAGGGTGTCTTCATTGAAAGGTAGAGGTGCAGAAAAAATCAAGCTTTAATTGCAGGTAATTCTTGATTATGCGTTATACATGTTGTTCCACACTCACACTATAAAAATAAAATAAAATAAAGATTAATAAATGAAACATAGAATTGAAATATCCCAGCAGGAGATGTAACTGTTCTTTTGAACAATAGGACGACGCACAGAAATTCGTGCGTCTTGGCTGTCCATCGTCAGTCCTTCAAGTGAGAGAGTAAAAGGGGCCCATAAGAGTTATTGCAAAGTCAAAAAGTCTAGAACAATAAAAAACCGCTTAATAAGCGATTCTCTTCTATTACGAACCCATTTCAGTCCTAATTGAGAGTTCACGTTACTGGAAAAGTTCTTTGGTGCTGCCATCTGTTGCCCCATCTTCAAAACATAAATGTCCAACGCAAATGTCCGTTACTTCGTAATATTACGAAAAGTCGCTCGTGAAGTGTCGCCATCTTGTAACATATTTCACAACGAAATAGATAATTATTTTGCATAATGTCACTGGCAAACTGTCTTGTTATACGCGAGCAGATGTTTGGCGTAAAACATTGATGTGCCGAGACGTTTTCCAACACCCCCGCTTTTTATGTCAAACCGACGAGCGTAAAATATTTAACTTATTTCTCAAGCACTTGAAATGAGGCTCTGGCAGCGGCTTGGTGAGGACGTCTGCTAACATTAATTGCGATGGGCAATAAGTTATTTTGATTATGCTTTTCTGGCATAGATGTCTGATATGGTGATATTTCACCTCCACGTGTTTAGTTCTTGTCTGTGCTTTTTCGTTTTCAGTCAATCTTATGGCTGATAAGTTGTCCTCGTACAATGTTACAGGTAGTTGTTGACACAGTTCTAGATCATTCAATAAGTCTAATAACCACGCGATTTCTTGACCTGCATTAGAGTCGGCGATATATTCAGCGTCCGTGGACGAGAGTGCTGTGCAACTCTGTTTCCTCGATGACCATGCCAATATATTATTTCCTAATTTAAACAAGTTTCCAGTGGTTGACATCCTGTCTATTCTATCGTTGCCCCAATCGGCATCGCTATATGCCGTTAGGATTGGAGGTTTTGTTTTATCTATGACAAATTTCAGATCTTTGGTAGTAAGTAGATATCTAATTAACTTCTCGATAGCTTGCCAATCGACTTCTCTTGGGGATTCATTCCTTCTTCCCAGGATATTAAAGACTGATGCTATGTCGGGTCTAGTTAAAGTTTCAATGTATAGAAGCCCTCCTATAGCCTGTCTAAATTTTACATTAGTTTCCCGTTTGGATCTAGATTAAAGTAGTTACTATTCATGGGTGTATATGTAGGCTTACCATTTAACAAATTGAATTTTTCTGCAGTCTGTATTATTTTGTGTTCTTGGTCTAATTCTAGTTTACCGTTTTCTGTTTCCTTTATGTTTATGCCTAAATATTGTGTTACTTGACCTAAATTTTTGATTTCATATTGCTTTGATAATTCAGTGTATATTTCGTGTGTGTCTGTTTTATCTCCCGCGACTAAGATGTCTTCAACATACACGATTATGTATGCGATTTTTTCATTTTGGACTCTTTTGTACAGACATTTGTCTGATGCGCATTCTACAAAATTTAGTTCTTTTAGTGATTTACTTATTTTTTGGTTCCACGCCCTAGCTGCCTGCTTAAGGTCGTAAATTGCTTTGTTTAAACTACACACTTTATCTTCTTCCCCTTTTGTTATGTATCCCTCTGGCTGGTGCATATAAACCTCCTCTTCCAAGTCGCCATGTAAGAAAGCAGTTTTGACATCTAGGTGGGTTATTTTAAGGTTTTTGTATACCGCTGCGTTTAAGAACGCTCGCAGGGTGGTGTGAGCTACAACGGGTGCGTAGGTCTCATCAAAATCGCTTCCATATTTTTGAGCATATCCCTTAGCGACCAATCTAGCTTTATAACGCTCTATTGACTCGTTGGCTTCCCTTTTTGCCTTAAACGTCCACCTACAACCTATGACGCGTTTTCCCGGGATAGGTTTTATTAGTCTCCAAGTATTATTTTGCTTCAGAGAATCTATTTCCTCACTAGTAGCTTTTAGCCATTTATTTTTAGTTTCTGCGTCATTGATGTTTTGTAGGTCTGTCCATGACTTTGGCTCCTGAATGTGGCACAGATTTGCGCTTATTCCAAAACGGTTAGGTGGTACGTCGCGATTTTGTCTTTGCGATCTTCTCGGTTCACGGGATTTGTCGGTCGGGGTGTTAATCTGATCATCATCTTGTTCTTCTAGATCAATTTCGATATTATCTGCGGGTGTTTGTTCGTTGTTTTGATTTTCTTCGGCGGGTTTAATTTCCTCATCCTTTATTCCTTCTTCGAAGAATTTTACGGTTCTAGATATTATAATTTTGTTTTCACCCGTATATATCCTATAGCCCTTGCTCCTGAAATCGTATCCTAACATTATTCCCTCGATGGCTTTCTCATCTAACTTACTTCTTTTAGGTTTATCGACATAGGCAAATGCCTTACATCCGAATGTTTTAATGTTCGAGAGATCGGGTTTTCTTTTATGCCAAAGTTCATAGGGTGTCATGTTATTTTTGTTAGCTTTTGTTGGTAGACGGTTAATGAGGTAGGTAGCGGACATGGCAGCTTCCCCCCAGAATTGTTTAGGTAACTTAGCGTCCGACAGCATGGTTCTAGTCATTTCTACTATCGTTCTATTCTTTCTCTCCGAGACTCCGTTCTGCTGGCTAGAATATGGAACACTCAATTGACGCTCTATCCCATTTTCGATCAGGCAGTTTTCGAATTCATCACTGATATATTCTTTAGCATTATCGGATCTTATTGACTTTATCAACTTGCCAAATTTATTCTTTGTTAGCGCTATGTATTCCTTCAATTTGTTAACGGCTTCCGATTTATGCGCGATTAAGTATGTTATTGTGTACCTGCTATAATCATCCGTGAATGTTATGAAGTACCTTTTCCCTCCTATCGTTTCCGTTTGCATGGGGCCACAAATATCGGAATGTGCAAGGGTACCGATTTCTTTGCTTCTGTTTGTGGCTACTTTAGGGTAGGGCAGAGCGGAAAGTTTCCCTTCAATACACTTGGTGCATCGCGTGTCATGTTTACAATTATTAATTGTTATCCCATCGGCTAATTTATGGTTAACTAGGTATTTAATATCATCAAAGTTTTTGTGTCCGAGTCTTCGGTGCTACATTGAAATACAGTTTGTATTGTTACAGAAAGTTTGAGTACTTATAGTATAGCCGTAATCATCTTCAGGGTTTAATACGTAAAGATTATCATTTAATTTAGCTGTCAAGATTATATTATCATCTTTGACAAATAAGCATGCATTTTTCTCGAAAATTACCTTTATGTTATTTTCAGTGGCTTTCTTAACTGACAATAAATTGCTTTTAAGTTCTGGGCAATATAATACATCTTTTAGAGTAATGTAGTGGTTTTTGTCTGTTTTTATTTTTACTTCGCCTATACCTTGCGAATTAAGCCTTTTTCCATTAGCGATTGTTATGTTCCCAAAGTTCCCGGCTGTGAATGTAGCGAAATTTGTTTTTGCTGATGTAACATGCCTGGTACAACCAGAGGCGATGATGTATGTGTTTGAATCTGTTGTTTGTGTTTGGTTAATTTTTACTGACTCAATTTCAAAATTATTTTTCACTGGGAAGAGAGGAATGATTGATTGGTTAACCTCATCCTCTCTATTTGTTTTGCTGTTAAAGCAAAAATTCGAGGAGACGGTTTTGCTACCGTTATTTTGATTGTTGGGGTTTACCGAATTGGCTTTAAAGTTGGCATTGTTGTTGAATTTATTCCTGTTATAATTTTCATGTTTTTGATAATTGTTTTTCTGTTTATTTTTTAATTTGTAACATTCTGAACGAACGTGTCCATCTCGTTGACAGAAATTGCAATACTTTTTGCTCCCTTTATTTACAATTTTGTATGCTGTGTCCCTTGGACGTGTATTAGTGTTCTTATATTCAATTCGATGAGAGTACTCATCGATCAACTTGTTCTCTACGAACTCAAGGTCTAAATCCTTTTCATCCCTAGCCTCCATGCTTGTTATGAGAGGAGCGTAAGACTGAGGCAAGCTGCAAAGCATAATTGCGACTATGTGTGAATCATTTATGAGCTCTCCGATAGCAGCAAGTTTGTCGCGGATAGTTAAAATGTTGTTTATATGTAAATTTAAGTCTCCGCCCTCGTTTAACCTTTGGGAATAAAGCTTTCTCAAAAGGAATAATTTGGACGATAAATTCGCCCTTTGGTGAACATTTTTCAGTTTCTCCCACATGTCTTTTGGGGATGTTAAATTTCTTATATGTACAATTTGTGTATTTTCAATGCACAAACAAATGATGGCTTTCGCCTTAGCAGCACTTTTTGTGTAAGTATCATCGGGTGAAGAAGGCGGGGATTCTGTTTTATATTTAAACAAATCATCTTTAATTAATAAATTTTCTAACTTAAAACACCAATGATTATAATTATTATCGTTTAACTTTTCTACTGCTGTAATTTCTTTTGAAGCAGCCATTGCGTGTTATTCAAGTATTATATATTCTTTAATAACATATATATTTCACATAGAATAGTTCAGTGTTTTATATAAGAAGTTTATAACTTTCTTAATTTAATTTCTTAGAATATATATAAATGTAAATAAAATAATCATATATTCATAATAATCAATCATATATTCATACAACACCCTCTTTTTTTGTGTGTGTTATTATATATATCGTATATATCAGTTTTAATATTTATGAACACTATCAATATCTATGCACATTTATTTTCATATATATATTTCAATATCTCATATGTTATATGTGCATCTTTTTCAATTTTATCACAATATCACAATCAAATATTTTATTACTGGGTTTTATTTATTTTATTTATTTATTTATTTTCCTCTTCTAATCAGTCCTCATGATCTATTAAATGTCTGGGAAGGGGTGAGTTCGGGATTTAGCATAAGCTGATGACCCAGTTTAGTTTCAATAGATAGTTATATTAAATTGATAAATAACAATATTGAAAGATAGAAATAATTTTCTTACCTTTCTGGTAATCCAACGTAGAACTTTTCCTTTCTTACGTATGCTATTTAAAAACATTCGTTTAATTTTATTTGAAAATAAGAAGTGATAATATGTGAGGGTGTCTTCATTGAAAGGTAGAGGTGCAGAAAAAATAAACTTTAATTGCAGGTAATTCTTGATTATACGTTATACATGTTGTTCCACACTCACACTACAAAAATAAAATAAAATAAAGATTAATAAATGAAACATAGAATTGAAATATCCCAGCAGGAGATGTAACTGTTCTTTTGAACAATAGGACGACGCACAGAAATTCGTGCGTCTTGGCTGTCCATCGTCAGTCCTTCAAGTGAGAGAGTAAAAGGGGCCCATAAGAGTTATTGCAAAGTCAAAAGTCTAGAACAATAAAAAACCGCTTAATAAGCGATTCTCTTCTATTACGAACCCATTTCAGTCCTAATTGAGAGTTCACGTTACTGGAAAAGTTCTTTGGTGCTGCTATCTGTTGCCCCATCTTCAAAACATAAATGTCCAGCGCAAATGTCCGTTACTTCGTAATATTACGAAAAGTCGCTCGTAAAGTGTCGCCATCTTGTAACATATTTCACAACTAAATAGGTAATTATTTTGCATAATGTCACTGGCAAACTGTCTTGTTATACGCGAGCAGATGTTTGGCGTAAAACATTGATGTGCCGAGACGTTTTCCAACAATCTTCATTTAGATCGTGTTATAGAGAAGAAAGAATAAATATGTAATTTTACTCAAGTCTGTTTATCCATACCTATTTGCATAAATGTGAGAAGATAATTTCGTATATAAAAATTCCCGTAAATTGATTATCTTTAATATTCTATTATTAAAGCCGCATAAACATTAGAAGTAAATTTTTTCCAGTTAAAAATTGCCTGACATCTATAGTTTTATCGTTCGTCAAATTTGTTTTATGTTTTTTTTTTTTTAATACCCAGACACCTTTTCTAAACCCTGACAAAAGATCACAGAAATACTGAAGTTATCCAAATACTTATATCTTTCTATCGTATTTCTTTTTTTTGATGGGGGGGAGGGGTGAGGAAGAGCGCTTAAGAACTTTGTTTTGTTCTTAGAATTCTGAATTAATCATTGAAAAGATCTACCTACATAAGTCTTGTTGCAGAATTTTCATTAGCTAAGAGTTGCATCAACTTATACATCATGTGAATATATTAAATTACTTTTGTAAAATACTAGATGGGAGCCATTGATATTTTCAGAGCATTTGCCTACATTTTAAACTTAAGTCATTTACAACTATTCATTAATTTTCTATACGAATTAAAGAAGTCGTTGTTTCCATGGCAACTGTATCTTTCACTATTGCTTGTTTGTTTGTTTATTTGTTTTATTGAACACATATATATCAGATCACGTGGGGATCACGGCGGGATTCGAACCCGCTCCCACCTACGCTCTCAAGCGATTAGCAGCGTGGTGTCTTATCCACTCAGCCACGGTGGGCCACTATTGCTTTCTCTAATACCCAGATACTCAAATTTAACCAGCTGCGCTTAGAATAATGCTCATAACAGAGTACATTTATATGTAAGAGTGGTGACATATGCACAAGTCGTGTACTCATATTCAAGTTTTTGTCCAAAGTACAGTAACCCAGTTTTCAGTAATAGACGTGGAAGATTTCGATTAATCTAACCAGAAAAGTTAAAAAACATTGGCTTTCTGATTTGATTTTATTCAAAATCGTCTTAACCAACCAAAGTTAATGTCCGGGATCCAGATAAATTTCTCTCTGTTAGTAAAATTAGATTGACCAATCAGTAGCCTCCATCCTTGCAGGCTTTTCGGTGTTTACTGCAAACATAAAAAAGTTTTCAAAAATGCAGGCTTCTGATTGATCAATCTCATCTCGCTAATAGCGTAAAATCTATCTTGATCCCGACCTATTCAACGCCCTTTAAATATTCGAGAAAGCCTTGACACGCGTCAGGAAAATCACACAAAACAGGCAAAACAAAGAAGAAAAATCATTCAATGGCTCGTTCATATCCACGAGCCAATGAATGATTTTGTTCCTTTGCTTTGCCTGCTTTGTGTGATATTTTCGTGACGCGTGTCAAGACTTTCTCAAATATCTAGGGGGCGTTGGTTTATTTCACCATCATGAAGCTATGAAAGGAGAGGAGCAGACATGTCAATCTTCCCGTGTAAAAAACTACATACCAAAAAAACGAGTTCTTTCCCCCTGTTCTGCCCTTATCTCTCTTGATTTTGACCGATAGCAGCCCATTTAGCAGTCTCCAGTGCAAGATGCCGCTATATATGGTGGACGCAAGGGAGAGGGTGTTAGCGTGACCAAGGACATAATAGGCCAGTTCATGACGTTTAAAAGTCACACGGAGTTAGATCATCTTTACACGATGATTAGTACAAAGTGGTGCGCCGATGTTTTGGTGTCCATTGCCGTGTACAGATAATCAACTCCGTGTGACGTTATGAGCTGTGGCCACACTTTAGGAACAGCTTCAAATGACGTCATCTATATCTACTTCGAGGCAAACGAAAAAGACAGGCTACCGCGGTGCTACAGCATCTAGAATATATAGTGTGGAAATCCAATCAGTCGATCACAGCGATATCTGCAGGATATTTCCAAAACTCCAAGACAATTTGGTCTAGACGCTGTAACATTTTTATTTTTATTTTTTTTACGTTTTACTAACATACATCTGACCTGTGTGCTTGGCGTTTGTTTGTTTGTTTGTTTTATTGGACACATACATCAGATTTGTGTGTTTGACAACAAGGCCCGCTTATAAGTCATCGTCGATATACAGGGACGAGATAGCGCAATGAAATTTAGAACACAGAGAATTTTTACATCCGGGAGCTCCACAAAGAGTGTGCAAAGGAGCCAGCGGGAGTCGAACCCGACAAGCCTCCTACGCTCTAAATCAATTATAAGCGTGGTGTCTTAACCACTTGGCACGGAGGCCCCATGTGCTTGGCGTCAAACCCGCTGTAATAATGCGATGTTTACTTTGAAATTTGAAACTATATCGCAGGTGTCGCTGCGATCATCTCCCTGGATTTCAGCGTCAGTGCACATTTAAGGGATACACTTTTTAGCGGTTCTTGGATAGCAAATTTCCACATTATGTATTCTAGACGCTGTAGCGGTGCATTACACATGTCTCTTTCCTCTTTAAAAAATATCCTGCAGATGTCGATGCAAACGACTGTTTGGAATTCGATATCATTGTACATTTAAAGGATTCAATACTTCCGCGCTTTTCTAAGTATTGCTGGGATAGTCGATTTCTACAACATATAATCTAGACGCTATAACGGAGCTATAGTTTCTAGAAGATATAGTTTAAAAATCGGCTTATTAAAAAGGTGCTAAAAAATTGTATCCCATAAATGTTGAACGAGGCTGAACGACGAATGTCGATTACAGCGACATATGGTAATGGAGGATATTCCAAATATGGGTTCGAGGCTGAAAAAGTCACGTGATACCGGTAATTTACCCAAGGAACTTCTAACTGATAAGAAGGGAAGATGCTACTGCTTTGTCTGATGAACTGTTTCATTGGCTAGCGGGGATTTACATTACACGTCTACAGAGCCTTCCCTTCTTTACGCCAGACGTTTTTACCTTGATCACGTGATCAAAACGCAGATGGAATATCCTCCATTCCAACGTAACTATTTCAAAAGAAAACGTTTCGCTCAGAGAAGGTCTAGAAAATGTTGCTCCTATCGACATTTGTCATTCAGTATTTTTCAGTATTTATGGGATTCAATTTTTAGCACTTTTTAAAGCATTACTGGAATAGCCGGTTTCCACACTATGACCGTGATCTAGGTAGATTTTTCTCTGTTATCGTAACGAGATTGACCAATCAGAAGCCAGAATTTTTGCTAACTTTTCACTGTTTTCAAAAATGTACCTGGATCCCGGCCTATATTTCTAGACGCTATAACTGAGCTCAGGAATAGTACAGAAAGCAAACTCCGTATTTTGATACATTAAGGCCGGGATCTAATGGAGGATATTCCAAATACGGGTTCGAGGCTGAAAAAAGTCACGTGATACCGGTAATTTACCCAAGGAACTTCTAACTGATAAGAAGGGAAGATACTACTGCTTTGCCTCATGAACTGTTTCATTGGCTAGCAGGGATTTACATTACACGTCTACGGAGCCTTCCCTTCTTTACTCTAGAAGTTTTTACCTTGATCACGTGATCAAAACGGAGATGGAATATCCTCCATTAGGAACAAGTGTGTCTCTATAACGAAGTAGCGACATACGGCCAATAAATGTTAATTGGCAAAAGTGATAAAAACAAATCGTTAAAGTTCTTTGCGAGCATACCATTATCGTCAGGCTAATGCATGTTGAATTATTTCCCTAGTCTAATAGAGATCGTCCATGCGCGTACACTGTTAAAAATCTGCAGCATTTGCTGCACACTCACTCCGCCACAATTATAGAATATCTCTATTTAGACTAATGAGAATGCTCCATAATATAGTCAAGCAACCGTTTTCTATAAAAGCGGTGGAGTGACTATGCACCAAATCCTGCAGATTTTTAACAGTGTATCTTCTTATGGAGGATATTCCAAATATGGGTTCGAGGCTGAAAAAGACACGTGGTACCGGTAATTTACCCAAAGTATTTCTAACTGATAAGAAGGGAAACAGGGAAACTACACTGTTAAAAATAACGTGAAAAATTACCTCTGTTCTTAAAGGTTCTCTATTTTCTGACCAATGAGAACGCTACATAAACGCCTATGAAGCGTTCTCATTGGTCAGAATACATATAGCCTTTAAAAACAGAGGTAATTTTTCACGCTATTTTTAACAGTGTACTACTGCTTTCTCCCATGAACTGTTTCATTGGCTAGCGGGGATTTACATTACGTAAACGGAGCCTTCCCTTCTTTACGCTAAACGTTCTTGCCTTGACCATGTGATCATAACGTAGATTGAATATCCTCTATTCAAGAAAGCGGATTGCCGTACTTTCGACAAAAACTTGAAATGAGCATGCCTCCTGTGCATATATCACCACTCTTATGTATAAAGGCTCTCTGTTATGGGGTTGTTTCTGATACAGAGCCTAGAATACCTAGTGTGGAAATATGCTATCCAAAAAGTTCTAAAAATTTGTATCCCTTAAATGTGCGACGATACTGCTAAAATTTCAAGTGTCGATCGCAGCGACATCTGCGGGATTTTCGTATTACTATTATTACATTGTATAGACTGGCAATTTCTTGCAGTTGTAGAAAATATCCTGCAGATGTCGCTGCGATCTGCATATTGCAGCAGTATCTTTGCACATTTAAGGGATACAATATTTTAGCGCTTTTTAAGTATTACAGGGTTAGCCGATTTCAACACTATATATTCTAGGCGCTATAGTTTCTGAGCGCTGTTTGTTAAATTTCGATATTTGTGTTTTAGAGTGAGCAATAGAGAAAAGTACTAAAACTATTGAAACAACAACTTCTTTAATATTGAAATGTATAGCAAAGGAGTTCAGAATCAATGCCTTAAATAATTTCGAATATGCACTGTTGTTATGACATCAATACCCTTCCTGGATGTGGAAATGCAAAATTGTGTTCAACATAATTGGCCGCAATCTAGATAGATTTTTCGCTGTTAGCGAAACGAGATTCATGAATCAGAAGCTTGCACTTTTGCGAACTTTTCGCTGTTTGAAGCAATGCAGCCTATTGATTGGTGAATCTCGTTTCGCTAACAGCGAAAAATCTATCTGGATCCCAGCCTAGATTTCTGTAAACATTGCACTTCATCCATGGCACTAAGAAAATTACTCAAAACTTTTATGACATAGGCCGGGATCTAGAAACAGCAAAAATTCTCAAACATTCTGGCTTCTGATTGGTCAAACTCATTTCGCTAACAGCGAAAAATCTATCTGGATCTCGACCATAGTTTTCTTCGATGAAATCAATGCAAAAGGATAATATAAAAGAATAGTATAAGACTTCTAAAATGGTTTGGCGGGTTTATCGCTGTTTGGCATAATTTATAAACTTTAGAATTAATTAACAGTTTTTCGCTAATTAAGAATAGAAAATTTGTGTTTTTTAAGCTGAACTTTATAAAAGCACGTAGATTGAGTAAATATCTGTACAAAAATGCAATCCTTACTTTTTTATGTCCATTATTTAAGTCTCTACCTCGATTGAAGCATAAGGTGTGACGAAGTAAATAAATCGGTCATTTTCAGTATCTCGACGTTATTTTAAAAAATCTGTATCTCTGTTTATAATTAATTTATGAGGATGCATTTGGTCTCAAATTGAAGATATTTTCTATTAGGTCCTTCTGGTTTTGGTTTTATTTTTCTGCGATGATTGGTTCTTTTGATATGGGAAATTTTACGTTGGCATGTTTGGTCGATTTAACATGGAGAAGTTGCCTTCAGTATAATAAGCAGTTACGGTGTCTTGCGTTTTATTCTTGGCGTTCGTTTGTTTGGCGAGGTTAGCATTTTTTTTTCAGCTTGGCTTGGCAGAACGACCCTCCTGCTTGATATGCAACATAAGTAAAGGTTGACGTATTATACGAAAAATGTATCTCTGGTTTTTTTTCATTATTTTTCCTGTATAATAAACCTTTCTGAGAATCATATATAATTTTTTCGAAATAAAATGCATTTAAGGGTTAAACCAATGTTTAAGATTTTACTGGAGTTGCCACCGTCTATCTCAGATCTGTGATCTTTATATTTATTATTTTTATGAGAGTATATTGCACATTAACAGGAATAAATAAAATCTCTGAAAACAAAACAGTTTTATTGTCAGAACATGTTTTTATATATTTCAATAATATATAAAAATATGTTCTGTCCACAAAAAATGTTTATTTACTTATTTATTTATTTTTAATTTATTTTTTCGCTCAGGGATTCTATTCAAATTTAATATTAAAATGAAAACTCATAATCTCATTATTTGACTATGTTCTTTATTTATGAACATGTGCCTTTGCCAATGTTTGTTTTATTTATCTTTAGCATTAAAAGGGGGGGGGGGGGGATCTCAGTTTACTTTACTGTATTGCTCATGAAAGATTCATGTAAAATTTAATTTGCTTCATTTTCAATGTATTCTCAAAAATAAAGGTATGAAAATTACATGTTGCATCAATTCAATGAAATTTATTGGCCTATAAATTACATTATATCTTTAAATGCGAATTAGAAAAATTAAATAACTTTTTAAAGCTGCATAAATAATTATATTAGATTAAAGCAGATATATTTCCATTCCTGCAAGAAAATGATTTAAATCGGTGATTAAAAAAAAATAACTTGATTTAAATCGTGATTTAAACCAGCGATTTAAATCAACTGATTTTAAATCACTACAACCCAACATACTGAAAATTATACCAACTTTAAAATTTCCTACCACAATATACCAAACCGCGCACACACATGATACCAAATTTTTACGCAAATATATCCCCATGTATAGCAGATACAAAAGAAAATGTGTAAAGGGTTTATTCAGCAATGTAGAAAATAAAACCTTACAGTGTCATTGAAACAGGAACAACAAAAATTCGTATAAAAAATTTAAATATGAAATAAACATTTTTTTAGCAAAAGAAAACATTATGAAACTTTTCCTGTAACTTTTTTCTTTTTTTCTTGTGGATGCAAAGTTTAACCTGAACTCTCCTCCTCTCCCACTTTGATCATGAAAAGGTAAAATTTCTCAGCTTCTCCCAAACTAATGTTAAGAATGTGTTTTAAATTCCCACAGCGCTGAATTTAGACGATGCTGATTCTTTTTTATGTAAAAAATAATGCAGGGCATAATTCATATTTTTTTTAATGTAAATTTATTAACTCCTTTAATCGCTGCGCCCGATACCTTCAGGTGCAAATTGCCTGTGAATGTATCGAGCGCGACGATTAAGAGGTTAATAATTTTCGGAATAAAAAATAGTTTTTGTATTTAAAAAAAAATGCCTAAAATATGCTTGAGACCATATATTGTACCTCGTCAAAAAATAAACATTTCAGTCGGGTAATTTTTCGAAAATATAAATTAAAATATGCGTATCACGTAAGTGTAACATTAGCATCCTCAAATTTTACCTCTTTTAACCCTCGGTAGGGCACAGAGTGCCTGACAGGCGCGCTCCCAACACTAAAACATTCGGTATAACTTTACCCCATAAAATTAGTGGCAGCATTGCTGCCACAATTTTATGGGGTAATTTAACCGATATAACAGGTATTACGTTACACCATAATATTGTGAATTCTGATATTTTCACATTATTATGGCGTAATATTACACCAGTTATATCAGTTAAATTACCCCATAAAATTGGTGGCAGCATACATCATTTTTTTTTTTTTTTTTTTTTTTTTACAGTGAAGGGTTAGTGACGGCGCCTCGGAAATCGCTTAGTGTTTTACTATGTTTTGACGTTAACAAATGATGTTTTTTGAATTCAATTTTAAGAATTCTTTCTTTGTACTTTCCAATGAAGGTCACTAATCACTTAAAAAAAGTTAGAATTGAGTTAATTATATGCTAATGACGATTTTAAAACAGGTGCTTGTCAGGCGCACTGCGCCCGATCTGGGAGTCCAGCCTGACGCAGAGTTAGCTCTATAGGTATTTAAGAAAAAACATGCATAAACTATGAATTTTTTTGGGCCGATTTGATTCAAGGAATTCAATTAACCCTTTCCGGCGCGGAGTAATTCTGTTTATAAACGGATGAAATAAAGGACTGTCACCAGAATTTATAAACGAAGTTATTAGAAAATATTATGAACTTGCTTATTTTCACGTACATTGTACAAGGAAAGTATTAATTACATATTCTTGGTGCCGATTGTCAGATTTGGAATTAAAATTAAGTGTCCTTTTTTAAGGACACCGCCCTCGAAAGGGTTAAAGAGACAAAAATGAGTTTTTAACATTTGAAAAAAGGAATTCTATACAATTTTTAATACGTGCCGTTGAGAAGTGAGGGGGAAGTAATGGGCCAGTCTGAAATTTTATAGACATATGTTTCCTTATCGAGAAATTTTTAAATACTTCATTTTTAAGAAATTTTTATTACATTAAATGCACTATACTAAAATTATTGTAGCATACTGAATGCAGTGTATTATAATTAACACTATATTCGCTATATTAAGTACACATTACATTAAATTGAAGATTCAACTCACCACCCCTCTTCCCCTGTGAAATATTTTTCCATCTACGGTACTGATTATAATCGCATGTCATTTTTACAATGAAGCACGAAGTGATGTATGACGAATTTTGCAAAATTTTTTCTGTTTAAATAAATTCTACAGCCAACATTCCTGTTCCGCAATTTACGCATGAGGTGCCTTAGACGCAATTTACGTATGGGGGAGGTAACTAGGTTCTTTTGGGAAGCAACTTATGTTCACCCACAGTGTGCAGGAAGAAAGAAACACTCATGATGAAGAAGAACGTTAATTCCCTGAGACAATAAAGATGGCGCATGTGTGGAGCATAGATATAGTAAAATAAGTTATTTTACTATGTGGAGGGTAGTTTTACCAGTTCGCTACTTTTTAAAATTCACATTGCTTGATTATCACCACTTTTTGAAGTAATAATAGTCGCCTTATTTAATGACAAATAAGGCGAATTTTGCATTTTTAAAAAGTAGCGGGAATCAATTAATCTGATTTTTTTTTTTTTTTTGAAGTAACGGACTGGCAACAGTGGTGAAGGGAGATATCGTAGTCCACGTATGCGCCATTTTGATTTCCACAAGTCAGAAAATGAGATGTCAATAATTAAGGAATGAAAAATCATTAATCCCCTTTCTTAATAATTAACTAAGTTAAATTACATATCGCCACCCGCAAGAAAAGTGACACATCTCGCAAAAATTCATCTTGCATTTTATTCTACTAATAGGACTTTCATATGTGTGTCTTGCTACACAAAAAGTTTCATAGGTGTAGTTATACGGGAAATCCCTTTATTACGCTATTTGTCCATTCGTGACCACAGAAGAGGGTTGTATTGAGCGGGGAGGTAAATTTATCCAACCCTCCAAACCTCATCGTGTGTCTTCATTCTTAAGGGTTTTACGCTTTTATGCACATTTTTACTCCTACATGCAGAGCTAAGTGCTATAATTTCAAGTTATAGTAAAATCATGAACATTTTCTTTTGCCTCTCCAATGAAATTTACTTTTGTCGAGATGTGTCACTTTTCTTGCGGGTGAGCGATATCCTTTAGCTATTCTTAAGATATATATAATACGCGTGATACTTATACCGTCTTTTTCTTTTTATTCTTAGGTTCTATTCCTTGGTTTCTTGTAACTGAGTTATTTGGACAAGGAGCTCGTCCTATAGCTTCTAGTATTGCCGTAACAGTTAACTGGAGTGCTAACTTCATTGTGGGTCTGGGCTTCTTACCAATTCAGGTAAAATGTCTTATGTTTTTAAATTATTTTTTTTCTTTAATTTCATTTTTACAAGGAATTCCCTTTATCAAGCTGAATGTTTAACACTAGAACCGTGGGAAAATTTACTCAAGTTTTATAAATATAATTTACACTAGAATTTTTATTTAAATTTTTTAACCTATTTATTTAAATTATTTTTGTGCAGCCATATATTTAACACGTTCACGCCGGCGCGGTGGGTCACACTCGACTGTCTCCGAGTTATCAAGTCTCCAGCTTTTTTTCACACTACTATTATTTTAGAGAAAATGTAGTTCCTTTAAATCGCCCAATTGTTCTAATTAATTAAAATAACATTTTCTGTATTAAAATACTGGTATCCAAAAAGCCGGGTTGGCGCAGCATGTCCCTTTTGGGATTTTGCGCCATAAAACCCCATACAACCAACCAACCAAAAAGCCGGAAACTTTGCAGATGTGAGACATTTGAGTGTGACCACCGCGCCGGCGTGAACGTGTTAACTTGTCTTATGAAGAAATTTCTGTTTTGAATCTACATCTATTTATTTGGTACGGGCCAAAATGACCCGTCATCGCAGTTCTAGTGTTAAGCATTTCACGATGGGCGTTATTTAACCGCATTTAAATTTGTATTCCCAGAAATTCTGTACATTATTTTTAGATTTATTTTCCAAAAATATATTCCAAGAATTGTACGATTTGGAAAGGCAGATTTTACGACTAATATATTCTGATAGTAAAAGAATAAAACAACATTGACCCTATATGGGATGCATACTTCCCACACGTCCTGAAGGGGTTAAAGTATACAAGAAGCTAATAACGCAGAAAATATACATCTTATGCTGACTTTCACTGAAGTTTAACATGTTCGCCTAAAACTACAAATTAACTTGTAATCGGTATATGAACCTAACAAGTCAACAACGAATATGTTCATTTATACTAAGGTTTATTAACACTTTGAGTTACTTACACTTAATTTACACAAGGTTCTCACCAGAAACTTTTAACTAAATTTTATATTTTTAACTTTTGGGGGGAAATGTTGAAAAATAGCTTTTCCTTATTTTAAAATAAAAATTTTCGATTATTCCGGTGAGAATTCAATATTACAGAGGCATTATTGCTTGCCGTTCAAAGGGTTAAAGAAAAATATAGTCGTGACATTTTTGTTTTGAACAGTACAGAATGCCCACTACGAAATAAATGAAATACACAGCAAAAAATTCTCTGCATCTACCGTTACAAATTCTCTATATCTCGCCTGTTTTACAAAGTTAAAGTCGCTCGTCAAGACTTTGATTTAGTAAAATTCCTAGGCACACTGTAAGGCTTTGATAAATTATAACCAAGAATCATGATAGCAAATGCGTTAAAATACTGACACACACTAATGTAATCTTTCAGCGGGCACGCTATAAATTTTCTCACGAGCAGGCGCGCGTCGTACTTTTTACGACAAAAGTGTTTCGTTTAGTTACACCGTTTCAAATGCAAAACATATAATAATAGTATGTAAATAGGTAAGTTAGAAAAGCATTTATACATATCAGCAGAGAAAATTATACTGAACTTTTAATATTTGCAAACAAACAAACAAAAAAATATCCAGAAATATACGTTTAAAGAAGATTAATAACAATTATTAATGATGGAACAATAAGAATATTTCGTAAAAAATATATCAAGCCTGATTTAATGCAAGAAGACAAAACGATGCAAGAAGAAAATCTATTATTTTCAAGAAAGAATTATTGAAACATATATAAGTTGTAAAATTGATAAGGTGCTCTATTACTTTTATTCTATCTGTTCCTGAAATAATTCAATTAACATATTTTTCCCTTAATCGCTAAATCAATTTATAGATATGCCCCAAGTGTTAAGACTTCAAATAGTTAGAAACCCATAAGAGATATGTCACAGTAACGACGCCCTAAGTGGCCATTACCAAGTATAACTAGTCTGCTTTCTATATGTCTGAGTCCAGTTCGAGAAACTTAAGACATATGTTCGATGTCTCGGCACTCCTCAAATGCCTACCAAATTTCTCGGCTACTGCAAATACCAATTAAAATCTTAAGTAACTTGCAACACATAGCCCAATTATCAAATATTTATAACTTTTTAAGTCTAGGAGCGCATAGACACTTATCATATACTGAAGTAGGATCCAGTTATCCAAGATTTATTCTCGAGCATCTGTCTAACATAAAATCCCTGTAAGGATGTAAAATGCAATAAAAAACTCTCTTCAAGTGTGAACTTAGAAACTCTTAGAAAACTCTAAGACTTACAATTAGTCTTCTACTAACTGCCCTTGTGAACAGACCCGGGTGTCAGGACTGCTGGGAATGATCCCAGAGTAGAGGTCTTGTATTACTGTGGTCTCTGTCCGAAGATGTTCCTATACGCCCAATAATGTAATTTCCGCACGAATTGTGTGTTTTTAAAGAAAGAATAACACCAGCCACGACTCCAAGGCGTAAATTTAACACATATATATACACTTTCACATTCTGTATCCTTACAATTTTTTTTTTATGACAGGGAAAACTTTTACAATATACAATTTTTCATTTTTGTGTCTTGGAATATTCCATTTTGCGTCCATTTTGTACTTTTATTTTTATCAATATAATTGTTTATTTATCATCAAATGATTTTCTCAATTGTCGTTTCAATATAGAGAATTGAGTAATTCTATTAAATATGTATTGTTTAACTACGTAAAACAAAATAATAACTTAGGATAACGCACAGCAATTACATTATAGCAGAAATCAACCTTTCAAACGTGGAATAATACATATATCTACTTGCATTGTCGAATGCACGTCATGAATTTTACGAAAGTAATTTAAAACAACATTTAACAAATGCAGGAACTGAAATTTGACCTTTTAAGTCGTAGGGAAAGAACATATAGATGAATAGCAATGACCTTTAAGCAGATTTGGTGCCGTATGTGAGAACTTTGAAAAGAATACCAAATTTGCCGAAAAATGTGCGCGCCCGCTGGATGGTTAAAAATATTTTATATGCTAAATTTTAGCCTTCTGCAGCAAAAGCTTTTAATTTGCATTTCTTAAAAAAGGGAAATTAGCTGAAAATATCTACAGAATAATAGACTCTGTGTAAATCTCCCTCTCCCTGACCCTGATTAGGGAAAAAAAAAACCCTGTATGTCTATGAAGTTTCTGTTTTGCGATGATCGTGTATTTACTAACATCTTCTCTTTCTTTTATATCATTATGGACATAACTGTCTTTATGCAAAGATTCAGAAGGTTCAGCAAAAGGATCTCGACCATAAGAGGAAGGGGTGGGGTTATTGACTAACGGACTTTTAAAAAATGTAAAGTAAGAAAAGACACATTAATTAATAAAAACACTCAGCTATTTACGACAGGAGTGTCAAACCGTGGCTCGCCGGATACCACTAATTTTTGAAAGAAATAGTCGACTTTTTGAATCCCAGAGATTCGATGATTAACCCCTTGAGGGGCACCGGTATATATTATATACCACCTACGATTAATAAAGTTTTACACCAGAAAAAATTTATTAAATTTTACTTTTCTAGCTTTGGTGGAAAAAAGCCGTAAATTTGCCTTTACTTATTTTGAAATAGAATTTTTCAAAGATTCCGGTGGGAATTCAGCATTTCACAAACGTAATTGCTTGCCCCTCAAGGGGTTAAAGAAGGCAATGATTACTACAAAATTTTTGTGGTATCAGGCAGGTCTCAGCTTGACATCCCTGATTTACAATCAATTTTAAAACAATACTTATAAGAAATGCATCTGAAACATTTGTAAAGTATTTGGCGAAAGCTTAATCTTCTTCTATTTGTTTAACATTATGGCAAAGAAGACCATAAAAGGTTTGAACATTACTTCAACATAATGTTTCACAACAATAATCTCATAAATAACTTATACTGTATAAAATATAAAATAAATCAGTCAATAAAAATAAAAATTAATGAATAAATTTATATACTCTTTTAAATATTTTTAAGCGTTCGTCTCAAAAGCGTAACAGGTCTGAGAGAAAAATAGTGTTATTTTCACAGAGGTGCCAAGCTTCGACTAAGCTTCCGTAATATCTGGATTAATTTGACCCACTTTAAAAATAATCGAACCAGGAAATTTATTTGATGAATTTTTATTTATTTAATTTCAGGAATTTATTTAATTTTATTCCTAAACAAAATTATGGTGCGAAACTATTGAACCTGTTTCAAATTAACCCACAAAAACGGAAAATCAGTGGGAGCTTGGAACCTCTGTTCTTGGTATTAAAAGTAAATAGCTATTTTCACTTGTTTTCAATCCGCTCACTTCGAGCCATGATATAACAATAAAAAAAGGCCTGAAATGTGTTTTCTTACCCCAACATTTTAATTTTTCGTTTATTATTATTACAATTGCACAAATGTTGCCAGCTACTGGAAATTCTTATATTTTAAAACCCATCCTCGAAGGTCAATACAGATCAGACGAACATCAAATCCCCCTTGCAAGAGGATAAAATGCATTCATCTTTTGCAAATCTCTCATTAAAAAAAAATATATATATATATATGTATATATAGGTGAGGGCAGTACACAGTGTGGCAAAAAATATTATTTCTTAACTTATGGCGACTATTTTTATTCTTTTGAAAAAAATTTTGTTACATCTTAAAGCAACACAAATACGCTACACATTAATGTATAAATGGTTTTAAAAAAGTTATTTATGAAAGCATAGAAGCATGATAACGGAGTAATGGAAATTGTCTCACTGTGTACCACTTTTGGTACACAGTGTGACAATTTATATATTTCATAAATCATACATTTTTACACTCTATCTATAATTTTCTTCAGTGTAATAAAGTCTTAAATACTGCCTGAAATCGTGGTTATCACTTGGAGTTTAATCTGACATTTTTGGGGTCGAGTAATTTTGATAGAGCAATAGTAAAAATGCAAAGAAATTTTCAATAGTTACAGGTACACATATTATTAACAATTCAACCACATTTTGAGCTTAATTTAACACGTATAGTGGATTGAGGTAATTAAACGATATAGTTATCCCGCTTAAATAAAGGCTTAAAGGTATGCCTAAGAATGGCAGTGATTAGCTGAACGTACATCCAAAGGGCATAGCCGGATAAGCATTGGAAAGATGCCTTTCAATCAAATTTCCTGATTTTTTTTCCCAGATGTGGCTACATATCTGGCAATATATTTTCCCTATTATCACCCTATAACTATTGATATTTAATGAGATAAAAATGTTTTTTCGATGTTTTAAAAAACGGATTTTCTCAAAAACTGCTGCACGGAATTTCATGCCATTAACTGAGGGTATATCGATGCCAAAGATGCCTAATTGGTGATTTTTGTATAATTTTTGTTTATAAAAACTGTATGAAACAGCAAAATAAAAATTAAAAATAAATAAAAATCATATCTTATGGTTATCCGAAAATTACCATTTTCTTGTAAAAAGTTACCCATATGTGCCCGTATATTCTATATAAATGCCGAAATTTTCCGTTGGGTACTACATATAAATATTTACAAAAATGTATATTAAAATTATTGAAATTCATTTTAAGGTATTCTTTGGGGCGGAGCTACTCAACTTCGACACCCGAAGAATTTTTGGAATAAATAATTACAGAATTGCTGTATTTTAAATTTTAATGAACACATGATCAACATTCTCAACGTCGATATCAAAATGTACACGAAGTTGAAAAACATGGCTTATATGCTTAATAGAATCTAAAATACATCAGTTGACGCATTGTCTTCTGATTTTGTTCCAAAAATTCTTCGGATGTCGAAGTTGAGTAGCTCCGCCGCTAATAACGCCTTAAAATGAATTTCAATAATTTTACTATACATTTTTTTAAATATTTATATGTAGTACCAAACGCAAACTATCGGCATTTATACAGAATATACGGGCACATATGGGGAATTTTTTACAAGAAAATGGTAATTTTCGGATAACCATAAGATATGATTTTTATTTTTTTTAATTTTTATTTCGCTTTTTCACATAGTTTTTATAAACAGAAAATTATACACAAATTACCAGTTATGCATCTTTGGTATCTATATATCCTCAGTTAATGGCATGAAATTCCGTGCAGCAGTTTTTGAGAAAATCCGTTTTTTAAAAAATTGAAAAATCATTTTTATCTCATTAAATATCGATATTTATAGGGTGATAATAGGGGAAACATATTTTCACATATGTAACCACATCTGGGGAAAAAATCAGGAAATTTTATTGAAAGGCATGTTTCCAATGCTTATCCGGCTATGCCCTTTCCGAAGGAAATCAGAAACCGGTGGTATCTTGATAGTTGCTTTGTTATCATTAATTGTAATTCTGGCAGTAGCATTGAAATGTATGAATAATTAACATACGCCATATCTGGAACATGAGGCGTGAAGCCTGGCGTTTTCACACTCTTACGAAAATAAATCACTTTAAAATCACCATCTCCATCCTTACAGGTTAATATTTATACTACATAGAACATACTATATGAAAACCGCACAAGAACATAATCACGAACGAAAGGCTCTCGTGCTAGTTCTTGAAACCTAAATGATTCATCGTCGTCAGAACAATCGTTTATAACCATCTGTGTATCTTCATCAGATGTGTCATCTGAGAAAGAACCATTCTGCACCGTCTGGAGTGTTTTTGAAGACAAATAAAGTTATGGTTTCCGAATTTCCTTTCTTCATTTTACGGAAAGTTTTTCTGTTGCTTAGATTTTCAAAATATTAAAAATATGAGCTTCAGGTGCACAATAGCACACATGGGGCTACCGTCATGAAATTTTTTAGCCTCGTATGTTTAGTCGATTTCCCTAGCCATCGCACATGCACACACACACAGAGAAAGAGAGAGAGAGAGAGAGAGCGAAACTTTCTTTTATTAATAAATAACTTTTTTTAACATCATAACCACATAGTGGATTACATCTATGTGTCTCACTGTGTATTTTCGTTACGTTGTAACAAAATGGATGCAAGATCTGTTTCATCAATTTCATCGCTTTAAAAAGTTTCTGTCATTTTGTCGAAATAGACTATTATTAGATATAGCTAGATTTGGTTAAGTAAATATATGCCATAATGAAGGAAATTAACTCTAAGATAGACGTTTATGTAATTTCAACCACTATAAAATAAAGAATTATTTACTATTTTGTCGGACGACTAACCGAAGTGCCGAAACTACATCCACGTGTTGCATAAGATGAGGTGGTTATGTATGAGTGCCAGCTAGGAAAAAAAGTTACAGCTATATGTCTAAGTGACTGCTGTCTCACTGTGTACCACGTCTCACTGTGTCCTACTCTCCCCTATATATTCTTCTTAATCAATATATCTTTGCTTTTCGCTTTGCGAAATGTTGTTGCTGTCGGGTCCAAGAAAGTGCCATGGCTTCTACCGTGGAAGAAAAGTTGCTAGAGCTCAGAACGATTTTGGACTTTTAAGAGGCCTCGTAATTTGGAACAGAGCCAAACGAAAGGGCCCTTTGTCAGGTTAGGTACCCCGGGTACTGGAAGTTTATGACAGATTTAACATGCAACAAATGCTATTAGCGTACACAGCAATATTTAACTGAGTCGAATCTCGAACCTGCAATCCTCCGACCACCACGAGCCCGATGCTCTGTCAACTAGGCTATCGTGACCTTACTTGGAAAAACTTCTTTTTTTTTCAGTGTTAAAATTTTAACGAAGATGGCAAGTTGTGAATAAAACTACATAATTGCAAAACTAGGCTGTCTTTTCAATATTTAAAAAGCTAGTAGCAAAGTGCATGTTCTCAACTACTCATAAAAGTTAAAAAATATTTAGATAAAAGCACATTTGAACTTTAGATATTAAAAAATGTTATATTTTTATGTTCAAATTTTTATTTTCCCTCAAGGAACTAAATCCCTCACGAAAAAGGGTGTATGCGTGAATTCATCTCTCATGGAATAATATTGTTTCATGATAGTCGTTAAAGGCAGCATGAATTCGTGGTAATTTACATAATTTTCTTTTTATATACTACCTTTGACAATTTTTAATAGGGAATCATTTTTTTCTCTACGGATGAGAGAATGTTAATTTTTTTTCACACAAATCTTTAAGATGTAGAATAACGGAGCCTTGTTTTAACAGTAGCTAAAAACCATTCAAATTAAAATATACATTTTCCTTTTATTCCAGAATGTGCTGGGTGTGTATACGTTCTTCATATTCACCGCGCTCCTCGCTGGCTTCTGGGTATTTACCTACAAATGTGTTCCTGAAACAAAGAATAAAACAGTGGAGGAGATAACAGCCATCTTCCGGCAGAAAGCATACCAGTGAAAGATGCAGCTACAAGTGACGGATTCTGTTTGGTGAAATATTTTAGCTGGATTTGAAATTCAGCATAAAAGGGATGAAAACTGACATATAGTGAACTATCATGACACACATTTCTAATACTATTGAAATCAATCTAGCATCCCGGCCTAAAAACTGCAATAAAACAGTGATGAGCTCTAGGCAGTATATAGAATTATGTAAATTAGCAACAAACACTATTATAAAACTAAGGAAATTGCTCATCACTAATAAATGTATTTTTATTTAAAAATCAAATAGAAAAGTTGATGGTTATGATGGACTAAGACCTGTCAACATGTGGTGCTTTTCCAAAGAGGACATGAATGTATTATATCTGAAGTAGAATATTTCTAAACGTGTATTGTAAAATAAGGGAAACAAAGATTGCGCTGCTCTTATAAGTCACAAAGGGGAAATGCATTTCGAAAACATTTTTATTTATATTTGCCTAGCTTTTGTGGTGCTATGAGCTTTATCCTAGATTTCTGCCAGAGTTATATTTATTTGCTTCTTCATCATTTTATTTTATTTGTATTAGCATATTTAATGTGCAGTTAAAGTATTTAGACTGTGTTATAGTTTGTATAACTCTGTTCAAAGAGCAGCAATGTTTCCATAATAAGTGTATTATGAGTTGATATTTATAGAATAAATTTTTAATGATTAGTTTCTTAAAAAAAGAGTCCTGTTATAACATTGCATTTTTATATAGGACATTTCTTTCACTTCATGATTTTATGCCATCATTTCTTCAGTCATTTTTATTGTAAATCATTCTTATATCATATATATATATAAAAAGTTAAGCCTTTTGTAAAAGTTAAAATAAAAATCAAGTGTGTGTGAAATGTTAAAGAGGTCCATTGATTGTCATATATATAATGATGAAAAGTGTTTGATGTTTTTAAAGTAGAATTAATTAAAATTAAGAAAACAAAACTAGAATATTTAGCACAAATGTTAAAATAAAAAGTTTTTTGTATTAAGACGCTAACGTCATATAGTAGCTATATTATAGCATTATTATGAATGTATATATTCAACGGTACACAGTCATGAAATTTCGCGTTAATGAAATTTCGAGATATATGTAACATTAAAAGCAGATTAACGTTTTTGAAGATCTAAGAATAACAATAATTTGCTAGGAAATGAATTTATGTAAGTTGAATATATTGAAAATATTCAAAATTTTGGAACGTAATTAGGCAATTTGGCATTGCAGGAAGTTTCAGACATTTCTTAAGACTGAATTTTCTCCATAAGTTATCACATAGTACCAAAAAAATTAATAAATGGCAAGTTTCTGTACATCATAAATTATTTATACGTAACTATATAAATAATCCATTTAGGTATAGTACACATTTGATTTAAGCTAAAATTTGCGGCTTTGGTAATGTAAAATTTTCACTTTTTAAAAAATTCCTATTAAACCTTTCATCAAATGGCTCCTCGAATCGAGGCTCTACTCAAATTTTATTCATTAAAACGACTCATTATACAATTATCATATCCGAGCCTCTCATAATTCATCCTTATTGGTCTTTCTATCTCCACATCTGTGATTTTTTTGTCTGTGATTTTAAATATACTTGATAACATTTGTGCAACCGAATAGTTGATAAGTGAGTTTGGTTATGAAACTGATCTGGGTGAAGTCTTAGGCACAGCACTACTTTTGGTTTTCCGATTCCTATTGTTTATGAGGGGGGGGGGGGGGGGATTACAATTTACTTGAATATAATGGAACTCTGAAATCTAAAAGTTAGATCCATATCTTGGAGCCTCAAAGAAACTCAAAAACAATTAAAAGTCTCCATATAGCTTTTTTTAGAAAAAGACATTACAGAAAATTTCAATTCAAAATTTTCAATCGAAATTTTTTTAACAAATTGAAAAATTGTAATTTGAGTTTTCAAAGGTGTAATCTAAGATTGGATTTGAAACAAAAATGATAAATAATGCAAAAATGTATAACTTCATTTTCGCACTATCAAAACAAGATCCACTCAAATAAATATCGGTTAAATAAGAAACTTTCTCAGGTAACCTTAGTGAAAATATTAAAATTATTTTGCTTGCTAATAATCGTAATTATATCAAGCACTTGCGATTCAAATAAATTTAAAAACAAGTCTAAAAAAAATAAAAAACCAACACCCACGATCATATAATTCTACTAAGATTAGAATGGATTACTATATTATTTCTTGTAAAATTAAATATTTAGAAACAAATCTTTAATATAACTTATCGAATTTTAGTAGCCTTTTTAATTTACTTCTAAGTTAATCATCTAAAAATACAATTGAAAAGACAGTGCAAAATCATACTGCTAACTATGTATGAAAAACAGCAAAAATTGCTATTTTTCTAAAGATAACATCTCATCACCAGGCAAAATCGATTATCTTAACGCGTCTCAAGTGATTGTAGTGGTTCTTTCTAGAAACTTATTTCCGGACATTTTCGTGATATATGATTGCACAATAATAGCCATAAAAAGTGCCTATTGTAACAAAGTTGGGTTCTTATATATATCAAGAAAAGCCATGACAAACCTAAAAAAATATACAAACCTATGTACCATATTTACATTATCATTACGTTACACATACAGATATTTACATTAACATTACGTTACACACACACATATATTTTTTGACGGCATTTGTCAGCAAAAGATTTCAGAAACACATCCAGGAATGTCATGGAAGATCTTTGCTTTCGAGCTTCAAACAAACACATAGTTCGATTGTTTCCTTTAGGGTTTAAATTTTATGCGTAGTGAGAGTTTCAGAAATTAGCCAAAATATCAAATCTGTTTTAAGCATATAAAAATGTTTCATTTTCAAATTCAAATTTTTAAATAATTAAAGCATGTATTAATACATGCAATAATATTAATGCGTACATTAATAAATAAATAATAAATACAATAATTTATTAATTACCGACTATTTTTTTTAATCAAAATGATAAGTGTACTAATATTTATAATAAAATAACTTTTGATATAAAATAAAGATTTAAATGCAAAAATATACCTTGCTGGATCAGAAACCAGAGATAATTTTCTCCACATAATGGCTTAACACCTTGTGGTTTTAGTAACAGGCTTTTCCTGTCACGAAACACAGATAATGAAATAAATTAATAAATAATACACAGCGGGGGAATTATTAAATACATTAATAATTAAATTTATCAATACGAGGTGCTATCGGAAAATTCCAGGAGTGCTGTTATTGCGACTGTTTCTGTTAAAGCGGAGGTAAAAGTACTCATGTCCCTGCTTGACTTCAATATGTGAGCACACAATTCGTTGCTACGAATTTTTTTTCGAACTCGTGTTTTGAACTGTTTGCGATTTAGCAATGGTGTGTGCATCAAATTTTATAAAGCTCAGTAAATCTGCAACCGAAACTCTTGAAAAGCAGCCAAAATTAGTTAAGTTCAAATAAAACTTGTTTTTCCATCAAGTTCGGTAACTTTTCGATGGCACCTCGTAGCTTGCCTTATGCATATTCATAGTTATATATATATATATATATATACACGTAAATTTGTGTATACATATTATAAACTCGTGAATATATAGTAAAATTTCGGTTATCGGGGAAAATATCATAGTTTTCTACCATTTTCGGTTAAATAGAGACTAAAATATTTTTCAGTAAATGTCATAAATTGTTTTGCAGTCACTCGTTTGAAGATGATCGTACATTCTTTACTTGATTTTATCGTTATGTTTATTACATTGTGCTGATTCCCCCATTCAGTTAGGCATTACGATACACATAATTATAAATTGCATTTACAAAAACATAATAGTGTATCAGTAATATCATTCGACATTTAAACCGCTCATTTTCATCACGTGGATTTTATCCACTATTCAAAGTGAAAATGATGGTTTGTTTCAGAGAAACTGCACTTATCTCTCTTAGCTTTTATTTAAAGGAAAAATAACGGTAAATGTAGTGGCACAGTATTTGTAAAACTAACATTTCTGAAACTAAAAATTATCTATGATTAAATTGGAAAAAAAAAATTCAAAAGTAGTAAGGGGTAAACTTTGCTGAAAATGATCGAAATGCCTGAATCAAAATTTTCTATCAGCACCCATTTTAATTAAAATATATTTTAAAGACAACAAAGTTGACAGCCCTACAATGCTTAGAGCAAACAATATGTGAGTTTGTATAATTGTTTTTTATAGATCTTTACACATTATTTTTGCTTTAAAAATGATTTCAATGAATTCTTTATTCGATAAAACAGTTTTTATAATAGTTTCTCTATCCTGTATGTATGTCGAGATGAAAAATATGCGCAGGGTTCGCGTTCTTCTTTCTTTTGAGTACGACTATATCCGAATTGTAATCTTCACCTAATTTAATCACAGAATCTCTCTCATTAAATTAGGTCTAAGATTACAATTTGGAAATAGTGGTATTTAAAATTATGTATGCATACAAGCACTAAATGTATAAAGTATATGTATATGTGTGTAGACCAGGGGTGTCAAACTGAGGCCCTCCTTATACCACTAAAATTTTATAGTAATCATTGCCTTATCTAATCACCGAATCTCTGCGATTCAAAAAGTCGACTATTTCTTTAAAAATAAATAGCGGTATCCGCCGCGCCACAGTTTGGCACCCCTGGTGTGGACACACATATTGGGTCGTCCGGAAAGTCGTGTCTGTTTGGGAAAATCAATTCGTACCGGGAAATTCTATCATTTAATTATTAGACGTTGATTCCGATATCTAATGTCTAATAATTACCGGGCAGAATTTTCCGGTGCGAATTGATTTTTCCCAAACGGACCCGACTTTCCGAACGACCCAATACATACGCATAGATACAGAGGCAGAGGGAAATCTACTACACAGTTCTTCGGAATACTAAGAAATCTCATCAACTAATAATGTTTCTCACATTCAAGAACATACAATATAGCATAAATAACAATGATCTCGCCAGTCAAAAAACTTATTTGACAGATATCAACGCAGTATAAAAAAAATTGCTAACAAAAATAAAATTTACATAAACTACAGAAAGCAAACAAATTTAAAATATTAGGCAAAATTTCTTAATTAAGGCGGAAACTGATAAAGGCGAATGCATATTCGGCTATAAAACAACTAAAAAAAAAAAAAAAAAAAAAAAAAAACTATTATCAATTGGATATTTAATATGATTTTTATTTTTCAGAAAATTTAGAAGAAATCTTAATATATTATTAACCAGCAATTTAATATGAAACATGGGTTTTGAAATAACAAAAGCCTCGCCCGCTTCGGAAGGTATTTAGTTCTTTGACTGGCTAGGCTTTTAACTTTATCCTTAAGTTAATATCTTTCAACGTATGAATTTAACATAAAATTTCTCACAGTATGTTTAAATATATAATATAAATAATATTCTTTCAGATAAAAGTTTGATAAAATTTTATGCAAGAAAACTAAATGAGTGGAATTAAGGATTTAAAACACGCCTTAGATCAATAACGTTTATTTATAAAAACACAAGTATATTCGTGACAATTCAACAATGTGCTAATCTTCCTAAATGAATAATCAATATTAAAATGGACAATATTCACTGATCTGAGTTCGAGGCTTTAAAAAATCACATGATTGTGGAAAAAGTCCCATTTATGTGTTATTGGTGTTAAATAACATTATTTGGCGACAAAAGTAAAACGAAAGCATAAATAAACAAACAATATGTATCGGGAGTACAGTTATTTTTACAGTTACATCTTCTAATTTCTCCTGTAGGTCACATGATAGGGGAGTATGTCGTCAGGCGGATATTGTCCATTTATTCATTAAAAATACATTGTTAAATGTTACATTTTGTTGATATTATGTGTGAGAATTTTGTGATAATTTAGAAAATGCTGCTCCGTATGTTTATTTTACAACATATATATTTAAATGTAGATTTGTAAATTAGTATTTAAATTATTTTTAGGATAATATATAATTATTGTCCCTTGGTGATTTAAAAGAGCTAAAGGAAAATATGCTATTGCCTATGCTGTGCCAAAAAGTTAAAGCATATTGTAATAGCATATTTTATGAATTTATCATTTTCTTTATATGTAAATATAAAAGTGAATCAAACAAATACTAGAAAACATATATTTTTTGTGATAACAACCAGATTTTAAAACTATTGTAAGTTTTTGCTTCCAAAGAATATGATAAAGTTTTACCTCAAAAATTTTATCTTTATAGTTAAATGTGTGTGATGGAAATAACATTTAACCCATTTGCATCATCAGCGCATATATGCGTTCCTTTCAGGAATTTCTTTTTCATTCAGAAATTCCGAAAGAAGAATTTTTACTTTATGCAATCACGAAATATCTGTCATTAGATAAAACAAAAAATACTGTTCCGAATTTCTGATACGACTTCTGAATGAAAAATAAATTCCTGAAATGCACGCTTTGGATGCAAATCGGTTAATCAAAAGAAAGATAACGAATTTTTCTTCTAGATCAAATATATACGGTGAATAGCACAATTCTGAGAGTTTATATATTTGCCTTAGAAAAAAATATTATACATATTACATGGAAATATTAGTAATATTCCTTTTTCTACGGTTACAGTGCTGAGCTATGAAAGTTATGTGAAACGATTACATTGTTTGCTTGTTGTTTATAATAACGCATTTAACATATATTGCGTATGTGTGTCTACATGTGTGTATTTGAAAGTCTGCATTAATTACATGCACGCATAAAATACAGAAGTCGTTTCATTTTTTAATTGATATATTCTTAAAGTTTGATTCATAAATATGAATGTCTTTGTGAAACTTAATACAAAATCATATTAATTATAACTTGATGTCATTGTGTACATGTATTTGAGAAATAAACTTACTGACACAGAATGCCCTAAAAATTATCCTATATCATGTTTTTAAAAGTATAAATGAGTAACATTACAGCTAAAAAGATGTAGCCAAATTCATTCATTTCCATCATTGAATTTTCTAACAGCAAAGAAATAAAGCCTGTTATTTGCTTCGTGTGGCTTCAGTTTTTTAAAGATTATGATATGTATAGTTAAAAAAAAAGGTAAAAAAGATAAAATTTTCTCTATAGAGTGCACTTTCTAACCGAGAAAGAAAAAATTGTTTTGTCTGCAAAACACACGACGATGCAAAACAAAAAAGATAAAATTTGTCTTTCATGCTTAGTGCGCATTCTACGTCACAACAGCATCATTTCTTAGTAAATTCATCTGTTTGTTTTTTTTTAATATTATATATGTATAGTACATATAAGTCAAAGAGGGTGAAATTCACTGCATTGTATATGTGCTCTTTCACATCACAAATCGAATAAAAAAAAAAGGGAACAAAATCTGACTTCAACTGAGGTCAGTGTTGCCAGAGGGCTAGTTTTTTAAAATTTAGCTTTCCTGATTGGCATCACTTTTTTGAAATTGCTAAATCCACCTTATTTAATGACTTATTAATTAAGGCGAAAACAAGGGAAATTTTACTATTTCAAAAAAGTGGTGCCAATCAAGAAATATGAGTTTAAGAAAAGTAGCCCACTGGCAACACTGACTGAGGTATCTACGTTTTTTATCTTTTTAAAAAATATATATATTTTTAAATCATGACATTCTTTTATATGCTGTCAGGTTACAGTAAACATTATGACAATATTATTAAAAAAGTAATTCATACAGTTTGTACAATCTACAAAATTTCAAAGCACTATTGATTAGTGCATGCATAGTCCATTTATATATGTAAAAGAAGTTAGATGAAAATTTAAAGTAACCAGAATTTAACTTTTGAGCACAAACACATATCCTACATCTAACTTATTAGCAATTTACATTAGCATTACTATACCTTAGCTATGACATAGCTTTGAAAGCCAATCAAAGATAATTGTTGTTTAGGCAGCTAAAAAATAAACACGCAATGACTAATATTTTATCAAAACTGTTTTATGCGTAAATTAAGCATCTTGTACAAGAAATTATACTGCTTTTGGGCATTTTGTGTCTACTGTCTACATATGAATGTACATCGTATCAAAAAAATATTTAGTGTCATACATAATATGTGTTTCAAACATGCATTGAAATCCAGCCATTAAAGAACTTGTGAATCACATCTTTTTGAGTAGAGCCATTCCACATATATCATATAACATAATTTAGTTTATGAAGTTGTATATAGATCTCTAAGTTTCAGATTTATTTCATGAATTTGTTTTCATGTATGAATTTTATAAATGCAGTGTGATGTATATTGGGATTGATAACCAATATATATGAAAGCTGGTGACGAATTAATTTACAATAATGTTTCTGCAATAATTTGTTAATGAATTAAAGTAGTTTGCAATGTATTGTCTGTGTTTAATTTCATATTTATGAAAACTAAATTAAACTTAAACAACAAGTATAAGAAATTTGTGTTTTGGAATATTTAGTATGCAGTTAAATCTCTCCTCCCCCTTTTTTCAGCCAGTTTTTTCCCCTTTTAGCAATTATCCTCACAGATTATTATACTCTGTAAAACTGCTTCTTTTCCCATTCAACTTTTGTCGCTTTCATCAGCTAATATCGATTTCTTTATTACCAGCAAATGTCGTTCAATGGCAGAAATTATACACTTTCATATTACAGGGTGTCTACAAAAATTATAAAAAAAGGCTCCCTGATTTTTCCCTGACTATCTTTATCAGACTTCTCTGATTTCCATTATTAACAATACGCATACGACATTTTTTCATGTATGCTGCTTTCTCATATAACACACTTATCCAGCTTGCTAATATCTCATTTGGGAGAAAAAAAAACAAGAGAAAAGCACAAAAATTGCCTAATATTCATTAAGTATTGGTTGACAGTTTTATAAATCCGAATTCAAAATTTTGTCCAACAATTTCATATAGTGGCCTATGGATATATGGTGACCAGAAAATTACCTGATTTTCTGAAAAATGTTCAATTATAAGACATAGCTACATTTGACGGGATAGTTAATTAGATTAATCTGGCCACCTGGTCAGGTTATGCTAATGTATCATTTAAAAATTTTAAAAATGGATAAATTGCCTTCAACATAAGCGCTATCCACAGAAAAGGAGGACATCTGATCACCTTAATTTGTGTTAAATAGCAAAAACTTACACGACGTGCATCTTTTTAAAAATATTGGGAAAGACAAATCAGCATGTGACAAAAATATGGTATATAAAATAGAGTAATCAGTCTCGTTGGCAAGGTGAAAATGCAAATATTTTTGCATAAAGACAAATTTCCCTGAATTTCGAGTATTTTTACAAAATTTCTTTACTTTTCCCTGATTTTTCCAGATTGATAAACCTCCCAGATTTTCCCATGATTCTCCGATTACCAGATTCTGTAGACACCCTGTATTAAAAATAATATAAAAACAATTAATGTATTAACTTTTTACATTAAGTATTACTTTTAAAAACCCTAACATTTAGGTAATTATGAATAACTTTGTTTTTGCATCATATCGCTCAACCGGGAGAAAAGCGACACAACTCAAAAATACTACATTTCACAAGAGAGGCAAAAGAAGATTGGCATTTTTATTTTACTGTAACATAATACTATAGTACTTAGCTCTACATGGAGCTATAAAAGCATACATAAAACACTAAAACCCTAGAGAATTAGTAGAAGAGATAGGGGGGATTGAGTAAGTTTATCCCCCATCCTCTTTTGTGATGGCAAAATGACACATTGCTTAATCTATTGGTCTTCCGGATAAATACGCTTATGACACTTTTACTGTGGCAAGACGCACCTAGCGTGGACTAATAGGCAAAATAATTTTTTTTGGAATTGTGTCACTTTTCTGGCTATACATTATATAGGTTGCTAATTACCAAATCATTAGATTTAGTGGTATAGTTTCAATTGTAAAAAAATGTTTCAAATGTTGCTCTTCATCTAATGAAAATCTACAGTCCCTGGGTACTATAAATTATATTTATAAAACATTATCCTTGCTCTAATCAGTAAAAATTCCATTTTTCTACGACCAAAAGTTAGAGTTACTTTTAGCTTTATTAATTTTCAGCATTTCCCGGCAATAGCGTTTTAGAGAAAAAAGCTAAATTCCGCCAAAAATTCATTAAAAAAAAAAAAAAAAGATAGCTCGCTAAGTTTTGGTGGTAGAAAAATGCACTTTTTACAGTTCTACTTGTTAGAGCACGGAGAAAGTTTTTCTAAATATAGTTTATATGAGCCAGGGATCGTATAATAATTTAAATTTCATAACTTTAAAAAAATGTAACCATTTTGACATATATGATTTGGTTTTAATAATGTTCAATGAATAGTTTTCATATGATGAAGAACAGCATTTGAAACATTTTTGCAACGGATACTGTACCTCAAAACTAACTGTTTAGGAAATAGCTATTGGTTAGCTGTAAAAAGAAACACCCTGTATAAAACACAAAGATCTTCATGAGTGAGGCTACCTTTTTAGTGCTCTTTCATAAGTTAAAATTTACAAAAAATATCATAGTATTGCAGGATGGAAGCACTAGAAATCTCTTGGTGCCACATACACTAAATAACATTTAAAAGTTTCATATTTATTATAAAAAGCTCAGAAATATAAAGCATGTCCTAAAAATTGAATCCCTCTTTTCCAAGCTAAAGCACACGAAACCATTACAAAATCAGCAGCGCGGCAGTTTTGCTGTTGTTCTTGTAGTTGTTGCGTCTTCTAGTTTCTGGGCTTTTAGAAAGCTTTTAACATGTCTATATAATGACATCTTTCAATTAAAAAATAATACAAAGTATTAAATATTTATTACCCGACTGCCAAGAAGGGTTATGTGTTTCTCGCGTATCTGGGTATGTGGATTTCTTTATACCCTCGAAACATTCCAACGGCTGGATGGATTTTAATGAATGAGGCCTCTATCGATTCGTCTTAACCGTCTGATGGTTATAGGCTAGGTTTTGTTTTTATAAATTCAAAATGGCGGCCCGTAAAATACAATATGGCGGTAGAGACAAAAAAAATTACGCACCCTATTGAGTGGCATATCATTGGATAGGTCTTTCAAAATGAAGACGATGTTTCATTGACTATTTTACAGTCTCCATTTAAATATTACACAACCTGGAAGTTGTGTAGGTAGGATATCTAATTCTACTGCAATTCTAACCTTCATAAACATCTATAGGCCTCATCAAAACAGTGTTTATAGATAGGAACTAACAATTAAACACAACTTAAAAGTCATTAATACAAGTAAATAAAAAAAAAATAGGTAAGTAATATAAAAAATAGTTTCACAGTGATAAGAAATAATTAATTAGTTCGCTTTTTACGCAGTCGGGTTTTTTGATTTTTTAAATTTAATTGGATTTATTTCAGACATGTTCACAAATCTGGTAAGCTTGGGATCTCAAAGAGAAAAAAATCACGAAAAAAAAGTATTCATTTTTTCTCTAAACTTTTACATTACTTTATTTTATACTTTAAAAGTAAAATTAAAGAGACTCGGTGCCCTTCATTTTGCAAAAAATTATGAAAATATCGATATTCATTTTATTTTTTGGCTTATATGAATTTAGATATCTGTAGTATATTCCGGCGGAGTTTCGTAAAGCTCAGATCAGATCATTAAAAATAATATGCTTTTTACTACATCTTTTTTTCTTTAAATGATTCCGAGTTGCATTCTTTAAAATCATTTTTCTCAGCTTGTTTTTTTTTTTTCAATATATTACTAAAATCAAAATTTAAAAATATATTTTACAATTGACCCGACATTGTTAATGGATAATCTTCATAATGAATTTCATAATAATAAGGATCAGATTTTCAGTAACATAAATAGTTTGTCAAAATAATAATAATAATAATGACATTTTGTTTATTTTTGTCAACGTTTTGTAAATTTTGTCCTTACACTTATAGGGCACACTTATAATAAAAGCATGAACAAACAAATCTCGCAAAAAGTTCAAAATTGTTGGAGAAATGTGTTTTTAAATTATCTTAAATTTAAAAAAAAAAATATTTTTTTGTCTAAATTTTACCACAAGAAGTGGATTTTTTCTTGATTAAAATATTTCCCAACAAAAACCACTTAATATGTAAAAAAGGCTGTTTAAAAAATCTCTCTCTATGTAAAAGAGTTTGTCCTGACTGACTCATAATCAATGCACAGCCCAAACTACTGAACCCAGAAGCATGAAAATTGCGGGAAAAAATACTTCTTATGACACAGACGAGGACTAAGAACAGATTTTTGAAAATACCCCCCCCCCCCCCCACACACACACAAGGGGGTTAAAGGGGCGTCGAAAATTTTAGAACATTTTGGCCATGTCCCAGCAGCCGCATTAGGTAGGAACGTGAAATTCCAGAAAATAAATCTACTAAAAGAATAATTAAACGCGTATTTCAGCGATTTTATAAATTCCTCCCTAAGGGGGTTAAAAGGGGTGGTCGAAAATGTTAGGACATTTCGCCATATCTCGGTAGCAGTTTTAGATAGAAGCAGAAAATTCAAGATAACAAATCTATTAAAAAACAGTTAAACACAGGTACTTTAGTGATTTTAGAACTATTTTGTCTATTATGTTGCCAACATTGACTTTGAACTGGATAATGTAAGATTATACGAATAAGACAACAATTATGGATATTTGATTAGATATTGGGGAAAGGTGTTTTTTTTTCATCTTTGTTAGATATATTTCGTTTGATTTAAGATTCTTTTAGAGAAACCGACCAGCGTAGCAGGCGAAGGCTGCTATTACTAAATAAAAATAATAATTAAAAATACAATGTTCAAAGCAAGGTTGCCAGATTGACCTCCATTTTTATTCAAAAATTCCAAATAGTAATTTTAGATTTGTTTAATGACAGGCATTTCATGATTACATAATGTAAAAAATTCTTTTCTCGGAATCTTTGGTAGGAATTAGGAATTTCTGAATAAAAAAGAGGCCAAACTAACAACCTTGGTTTAAAGATGGCACTCTTTAAGTGGCACAGATTTGACGGGTTCCCATTCGTCCATTTTTTAAATGCCATTTAAAAAAAAAATCTGATTACATTTCTCTTGCAATTTTTGTAAAAACTTACTCCGAAGGTTACTTCTTTTGCAAATTTTGTAGAAGCTTACCATTAAATTTTTTCTTCGGAAATACTAATACTCAAAAAAAAAAAAAAAAAAAAAAAAAAAAATAGACCAGTGGGAGAGACCTGAAAATAATATATAATAAACCTATTTTATTGAGTCTGGAATGAGATAATCCAATTACGTTTCATGTAGAACAAGACAACAGTGTGGTTTGAAATCCAGAAGTAGAATTAAACTGGAAATAGAGATCATACGTTGCCTTACTAATGCTCTCATGCATGAATATTATTTTTAAATGGGTGAAAAATAAATGAATAAAATATTTTGTACTTAAAATATATTTAAAATAAATTATTAAGAACAAATAATGTTTATTTTTAAAAATATATTATATTTTAAGATATAAAGCCAGTCTGTTGACATGTTTCTCATGACATCAATGTTGCTGGCATATGAGGCATTCTCACATAATTTTGACTTTTAAGTCACTGAATAATAATTTTTATTTTACTACATATTCTTGTTTTTCCCTTATACTGAAAAACATCCCATTGCATGATTGTATGACAATATTAAGGAGATAAATAAGTTTTGGGCGATGTTGGGGGTCCAAATATACCACCAAATTCCTTACCGTGCCGTGCCCCTGATGCTGATTTTTAAGTTTGGAGCTGTCTGTATAAAATTGTTTCAATAAAAGTAATTCGATGTAATTTTATTTCCGAAACTGGGACTATTGTTTTATATAAATATGTAGCAAAAAATTAACCTAAACACATTTTTACGGATTAAGTAAAATAATGCTATAAAAAGTGATAAAATATCTTTATTAAGATTGACGATCATTTCATCGCACCAATGGCGACATTTTCAAAATCATTCACGATAGAAAATATTTTCACATAATTTAAAAACAATAAACATAGTAAACAATGTCACGAGACATGATGCATAATGAAAAACATTGCAAGCATAAAATTAAATTAAAATTAAATTAGCTATTTGTGAGCGTGGATTAATTTTCATATAATTTAACAAAACAATAACATGGTAAACAATGTCACGAGACAACATGCATAATGAAAAACATTGCAAAACATAAAATAAAAATAAATTATTTTGGCTATTTGCGAGCGTGGATTAATTTTTACTATTTTTATTAAAATTACATAGCATCTCTTTCCACATTTTAGGTAAGTCAAGGGACACTGAATCATTGTTTTTAAATTATGTGAAAATATTTTCTATCATGAATGATTTTGAAAATGTCGCCGTTGGTGCGACGAAACGATCGTCAATCTTAATAAAGATATTTTATCACTTTTTATAGCATTATTTTACTTAATCTGTTTATAAGTGAATTGTACACATTTTTACGGTTGTTATTATTTTTTTCTCTGTCCTTGGATTTTAGATTCCTTACCGTCCCTCTTGCTAAAATTATACAGAAAATCACTTCAGATGCAGCCACAGAATTTTTTCAACTCTTTTTTCATGCAGAAGTATGCTAGAGGAAGAATGTCTAAAATTCTTTGACAGGAAATTTACTGCAGAATTTAAATCAGCATTTAAATATCAATTTCAAGCATTGTGACTTTATTGGTAGTCTTACCGCCGTCCCCAAGGTTTATTCCTGCACTTTTCGAAGTAAATTAAAATTTTTTAAAAATTTAATTCAATGTAAATAACTGTTGTTAAAAATCAATGAACATTGTGGCTATCACTTAGCCTTAATATGATTTGCCTAAAAATAGGTGGTAATTTTCCTTTTTTTCCCCTTTCCGTCCCCCTTTTTTTCCTTACCATCCATTCTTTAACACACCTTTAAGACAATGTTATACTAAAATTTTGTACTAAAAATACTACATTGTTATTATTTCTTATTTGAATGTTCTGTGGGTACTATACAAATTCATTATAAGTAAAATTTTAGAAGAAAATGAAAAGTTAGAGATGTAAAACTAAGGAAAATTAAACTCGCAAGTTTAACTTAAACCTCAGTTCAACAATAAAAAAAAAATCATCGCTACTGACCATTTTTTCTTTATTTTGAATCAGTAAGGCATTCGTCTATAAGTTTAAAATGAGTTTTTATTAAGTTTAATTTCGCTAGATTTTTATTCCTGAAAGTTAAAATTTTGTGAGAATGCCTCATATCTTGATTACTGTTAAAGTCAATTAAAATCTCAGTTTCATTTGAAGGGAGTCATACTTCTTTTTCAATTAAAAAAGCGTTTTTTTTACTGGTGACTTTGGCTTCTTGCACAAAAATAATTAGTTTTCATGGATACACCCACCCCCGATATTTTCTTGAAACAGGTTACTATCACTCTGTATATTTTAAGGACATAGTTTCGATTAAACAAACTATTTATTCTAAAAAATTTTTACTTCTTTACTTTCTTCACTACTTTTTTGCCTCCTTTCACAAAAGCAACAGATTTCATTTATGCTACACAACTCTGATAAATAGAAAATAAAAACTTAATAAATGAATATAATTAAGTATTGAAAAAAAAGGACATTGATTGTTTTTTTGGTGTATAAGTGAATGCTTTCTTCAAGAAAAATAAAAATTGCATGGATGAACACCATCTGTATTTCTAGTTTCAAAAGCATGAGTTTCTTTCTTTGGAAAATATTCTCAGTTATTCATGCACAGTTAATCAAACAGTTTTCTGACTAATTAATTAATTAATTTTATTTTAACATTCAACTTCTTGTTAATTTTCGACTCTTTCATAATTTAGTTGAAAAAAGTCGAAAGTTCATTTAAAAAAATAACTATATCATATATATTATCCCTGACGTCAACATCCCTTTTTCTATGCACATATAAAGCGCACAATGATGAATGAGGTATGATACAAAAAGTTTTTGAACAAGCATTTGACATAGTATACTTACATTTCGTTAAAACACGTTGTTTGATTAATTTACCATTAATTAAAATGAATGAAGATTGCAGTACAAAAGCCTTGCATGGTTCCACTGGTTAACAATAATGCCAAATCTGAATGAATTAATTTTGCCTTGTTTTTCTATCGTTGGATATCAGTGTAATTAACAGTATAACTGATCTCAGTGTTTTTTTTTTTTTTTTTGTCCATGCACATTATTTTATCATCTTTTTAAAAAGTTGCCTTCTCAAACAACCAGTAACAGGAGATAATTAATTCTCTAAGTCAGCCGGAAGTAAAATTTTTTCTGCAAGTTTAAAAACATTAAAACAAATAAGCTGCAAAATTAAACACGCATGTTTTTGATTATAATGATTTTTTTTACATGGAAATTAATGTAAGTCATAATTCATAGTTGTTTTAAATAAAACTTATTAATAATTTTCATAAATTGAAAAATTGCTTATGTTTGGATTATTTCGTTGTTTGTTATTTGAAAAGAAACATTTCAATTAGCTAACTTCTTGGAAAGATGTAAATTAAAGTTTGTCCAGAATATTTAACATGCTCATACACAAACTTTTGACTCCTGTTATTTCACGAAAATCCAATAAAAATGCATAAGTAATATTTTTCCACGCTTCTTTAATCCGAAAAATTCAAATTAACACTCAATAGTTAATAAAAAATTAGTTGTATGGCTCTTAATATGTTTTCATATATTGAAAGATGGCATTATTCCAAGTTTTATGCCATCTTTTTACGATTTTATTCTCTTTTTTTTTTTCTAAATAAAGACTGGTATATATATATATATATATATATATATACAGTAGCTGGCAAAAGTTTTGAGATGATATGTTTTTTTGTCCTAACTTTTTCTGTAAGCAAAATTTCTTAATGATGTAAATTAGTAATTTGTAGCTTTAGTCATCCTACATGGTACACAACTAATGACATGTGTGAAAATTGTTAATTTAAAAAATACCAAACGTGAATTTGAAAAGTTGAAAGCAGAAGTTTTGACACAATCTGATAAAATTCCAGTTTTTAATACTTGACTTAAATATATGTGTATTGTCACACACACAAGGGCTCTGCTAGCTGAGTGGCTAGAGCAGAGGAATTCCATGCAGAAGATGTAGGTTCGAATCCCATCCCTGGCTTTTAAATTATGTTTTCATTAGTTACAAGCTGTATGCACATGACTTTATAATTTCGATAACTTTGCACAGATATGCAGTAGCTTTACATAGTCAAGTTCGCAGAACATTCTAGAATATGCGATGCTTCATATATAAAGCACGAAACAACCCAGCACCTCAGCTGAGTTGTTGTATGTGAAACTCACTTGCTTAAGCCTTAAAGCATTAGAATTCTATTTTGTATGTGAAAATCTTAAGGCTCCTGTCCCTGGAAGTGAAGACACTCGCCAGCTAATGCTAATCCTATTGAGAGACCGTTTCGCTGATTTCTCATGCGCATTTGCATATTTTTGAATTTTTCTTTTTGCACATGATATTTGAGATCATAATGAAGGGTACCTGTTGATTAAATTTTCGATTTTTGTTGCTGTTTGATTGTGAGATGACTTACAATTTTGGAACTTGAAAAAAGGAGGTGTTTTTTCATTCAAAGCTTTGTAAAATATTATCTATGAAAGATTCTGAAAATTAAAGCACAACGCCCCCTAGCTTAAACTTTGAACTTTTCAGATAATTTTGTTTCACAATTTTATACCAATTAGGGAATGTAAAATTAGCGAAACCGATTGGGAATTTTAATGAAAATTTAAGCAAATTCTCCAGAATGTCCTCCCCCGATAGGTTCCGCCTATTTCACATTGATTGATGAGAGAAACCGACCCGCTCCACAGGTCTGTTTGTAAATGGGGAGAGTCTATTCAACTAGCACATCTGTTTTTAATACTGGACAGCACTGTATGTAGTGTTATCTCAGCATGTTTCTTTTTCTTTTTTGAATCTTTACGTTTAAACCACAGACTTCTAATATAATCTTATATTAGAAGTCTGTGGTTTAAACAATTTTACCGAAAAATCAAGTGTATAATCCAAGAAAATGTATTACGATCCATATTTTCTAGATAAAACTATGAAATCAAATACAAATGAAAAAAAAAGAAGATTTTTAAAACGTTCTTTTCATTTACGAGTTCGTTTAATAAAACTATTTTAATTTGCATTACATTTGTTTTGTGCAAGAAAATTAAAAGCAAAACCAAAAGTTTAATTGTCACAAAAGTTAATTAAAATGAACTCAACGACTTGTAAAAGAAGAAAATACCGAAATCAAAAGAAGCTGAATTTTTTTTAATTAAAAAAGTAACTAATGCTGTCACCGCCACTGTTTATGATTTTTTTAAGATCGGGATGAAAATCGGTGGTACTATAGAGAAATGTTCGAAAAACACACTGATGCAGACAGTTTTTAAATCGAATGTTTATTTTAATAGATATTTGATGTTAAAATTGGTCAATATCGTTCCATTAAAAAAGTTTTATAGGGACAAAAACTATACATAGGAATGTAATAGTTTTTTCTGGGGATACATTAGAAATTCCCAGTGTGCAGGTTACATTCATTTTTTTAATTTGACTCATTTTTTGAGGATTTATTTCCATTTTAAATTCAAATTTTCAGCATTTCGAAAGATATTTTTTATTTTTTTATAAAAGGGTATTATTTTACATTGTTGCCAATTTCAGAAACAGCGCAAAGAATATTTCGTTCAAATTAAAAATTTATTTACACGTGACTACTATAAAAAGAAAAAAAAATCAAATTAGAATTAAATGATTACGTATTAAAAGCAGGAAAATATTGAAAATTACGTCATAAAAACTACATTTACACGTGAATTTTAAGAGAAAGAAAATTTTTAAATAATAAATTCATTTACATGCGTTTAAAGTCGTAAATGGAGGAAATTACGTCCTATTTAAAATTGCCAAACGGTTTAAATTTAAAAATATATTTGCTCGGGGCTAAATTTTGCAAATTTATTGCCTATATCCTAATTTTTATTATACGCAAATATATTGTGTTGTAATCCACATGGATATTGATGGTGATATTGATGTGGGTATTGATGAAATTATATTTTTCGCGTTGAAAAAAATCGCTGGAACTATGGTAGAGATTTGACGATTTTAACCTTTTTCTCTTTTTTTAATGCTTTACGGCGATTTTTCCTCATTAATAAAAGGAATCCGGTATTAATATTTTAGTTCAATATAGGGAATGATTTCATTACATTCCTCATTTCAATAAAATTTATTCGGAATTCGTATATAAATATTTTAATTTTTCACAATATTTTTATGCGATTTTTAAAGTATTTTCGCATTTTGCAATGATTTTATGACATAAAGGAATGCGGTTTCAGCTTTTAGCCTAATATAATATTTTTTTTCCTCATATATATATACATTTTTTAATTTTAGAGATTTTTAATGCTAATTTTAGTGGTTTTTCACGTTTCGAGGAAAATCTTTCCTGAAATTCTTCTCGTTATAATATTTCAGTCCACCAAAATAAATTTTATCGTCTGCGATTTTTGAATTTTTAGCAGGATTTTTTTTTTCTCTGTTTTGCGGTGATTTTTCCACATTAGTAAACCTAATATTTTTTTTAGCTCACAGGCTATCTAAGCCTGAGAACTAATGTGCCCGCAGGTTCTGTATGTGCGATAACTCTTGAACAGAAATATCCGATTTGCTTCAAATTTTGTATATAGGTTCATGCTCATAAGGCGCTTCCCTGACTAGATTTGGGAGTGGATTGGTTAAGTATAAAGGGGGGGGGTGAACGGGGCTAATCCCCGCTTAACCCTTTCAGGGGCAAAGCAATTCCATTGTTAAAGTGTTGTAATTAATGAATGATACGGGAATTTGAAAACAAACTTGTAAATATAAAAAAGCTATATTTCACGTACATAATAAACCGATAATTATTACCAAAAGTCTGGTGCCATCATAGCATTTGGCAATTAAAATTAAGTAGTTTCATAAACATACCACTGCCCCTCAAGAGGTTAATTTAGATATACGTATTCTAAGGATGAATGAAATCTGCAAGTGAGACAGATGTTTTCTCAGAATTATACGCAGTGTAGATGGTTACTAATGAAAATTATTATGAAAAATATATCTGATTTTTTTTACATATTAATTAAATCTGCTGATGAAGCAGATTTTTATTGTTTTTCTAAATTTACACAGAGAAAATAGTTTGCTAATAAAAATTATTATGAAAATATCATATGAAAATTTTTATATTAATTAAATTTGCAGATGTGGCAGATTTTTAGTTTATTTTTCCTAGAATTACGCAGAGACGATAAGTTGCTAATCATAATTATGAAGAAAAATGTATATGAATTTTTTTTATATTAATTAAAGGCAGATGTGGCAGATTTTTCATTGATTTCGCAGCATTATGTAAGGAAGATGTGTTGCTAATAAAAATAATTATAAAAAAATATATGAAAATTTCTTTATTATTCTTTACAAGTCCTACTGTAAATGATCAGAAGAATTGCCGCTGCCCAAATTTTGGATTATAAAGATAATCTGAATAATCAGAAACTGAATCATACTTAAATAAAAAAGAACCTTTTTACATTATTTACTTGCTATTTCTAAAGTATCACTTAAGAAAATTAACCATAAATGAGAATTTTCATAGTCATTAATGATCTACCAATACAAATTCCTGAGCATTGTCTAGTAAATAATCTGTTTTTTGCTTTTTCACAAAAAGGGTGTTTCCAAACAAAATAGAAAAACGTTCCGAGTTTTGATAATAGACATGAAGACATACAATTTTTGTCCAGGAAACCAAAATCACAATTCACTTATTCAGTCATAATTGAGGTCAAACATGGATTTTCGTTAGTTACTTTAACCCTTTGAGGGGCAAGCAATTGTGTTTCTGCAATGTTGAATTCCCACCGGAAATCTTGAAAAATTTTATTTTAAAATAAGGGAAAGCAATTTTCAAGGGTTTCTTTCACCAAAGTTATAAAAGTAAAACTTAATTAAATTTTTTTGGTGTGAATCTCAACTAAAATTAGGTGGGAGATAACATATCCCACCACCCCTCAAGGGGTTAACAATAATAAAGTTATCATAACTATATTTTCAACAGTCGTGCTTTGATTTCTGTGAAATATGATATGAGAAGTGATGAAAGTTACCACCCTTCAGGTCTAAAGAACTATGAGCTAGACATTCCTTTATTCAAAATGCTGTTGAAAGTATTTATACTGTGTCACTGGTCAAAATTCAGTCAATTTCAATCATCACATTTAATACAAGCAAAATTAATCTGTAACAAATCTCGCTAAAATATTTTCATTGTTGATAAAGTTGTGAACGAAAATTCATTTTCGGCTTGTAGTTACATATTCAATATTGTTGATTGAATGTATTTTATGATGGAATAAATGGATTGAGCTATTGTTTGTTGGAAGATTTTAAGAACAACCTGTATGTTTACAATCTCTAAACAGACACTGATCTAGGATGCATTTAAAAACTTCCTTGATAAATGAAAGTGAGTAGAAAAGTTATTCTTGCTGAGTTGCCAGAATTTCAATAGATTGTATTATTTATTTATTTTTAGTTTAGTAAAACAGCTTTATAACTATCCTCGTCTTAAATAACTCAAAGCAGAAGATTTTTTTCAGTATAAAGTTTACTTGTAAAAACTTCTTTTTTATCAAAATGTAAGTTGCCGTATTAAATATTATGTAACAAAGTTTTAAATTTTAACACTTTAATGACTTTAAACTTTGAAATATAAAAGTATTCGACCGAATAATTACTATGCGGCTGACAGAATAATCGGTTTTCGGACTAACAGTTAACATTCGGCTAGTCGAATATTCGGCATTCAGTTCGAAGGTAGGCCGAATATTCGGTATTCGGCAAAAATCACTATTAGCTGCATCCCTAATGTTAATATATATATGATATATATTATTTCTGTTAAAATAAGGAAAAAATATATGCAAGTATTCTATAAGAAAGTAAATATTTCACACTTCTAAGGAAACAAGGATTCTTTCTAATTACTTTCCTCACTATTGAAAAGAAAATTCTGTTTGTAGTATAGTCCAGGGGAAATGTATTTTGCAAAAGGTCGGGTAGAAGAATTTTTTTCTGACTTGTTGTCGATCAGGCGGAAAAATCGCGAATTTTGTTGACCGGCTTGGAAAAAAATGCGTATTTTGTCGATCAGGTGCGGAAAATCGCGAATTTTGTCGACCGGCTTGGGAAAAAATGCGAATTTTGTCGATCAGGCGCGGAAAAATCACAAATTTCGTTGATCAGTAGCGGAAATATCACGAATTTCGTTGATAAGTTCCTCCTCCCTACTTCGTTCATAAAATTCACATTTTTTTGGCACCAGCTACTTTCATGCCTATGTTTGTTTTTTAGCACTTTTAATAAAACAAAATTTACTCTCCCGAATAAAGTCAAGGAATATTATCACTCCTTCAAAATAATCCTTGCTATATCTCTGTTATGTACAAACATAAACTGCTAATATATCGTTGCCAACTGAATTGGATATGTTGACTGGGTCAGGGAACGTAGAGGGGTAAAATTCCCCCCTCCCCCCTCTGAAACCATATTTTTAATCTTACTTGAAACTCTTCTCGTTACAGTGCTTCAGTCCACCAAAATAAATTTTATCCTCTGCGATTTTTGAATTTATAGCAGGGTTTTTTACCCCCCTCTCTGCTTTGCGGGGATTTTTCCACATTAGTAAAAAGAATTCTGGTTTTAAACTTATAACCCAATGTAATAAACGTTGCCCTCTTTTCAATAAAGTTTATTCTGAATTCACAAAGCAATTTTTGAATTTTTTAAATTATTTTTTAGGGATTTTTAACGTTCCGCTGCGATATTTTTGACATTTATAAAAGTAATTTGGTTACAATGTTACGAAGTCCACTATAGCAAATTTTGTTCTCTATGAATTTTGAGTTTTTAGTGTTTTATTATTATTATTATTATTATTTTACTATGGACGGATTTTTTTCCAAGCGCATTTAAATATTGCCACACTGTTTCAAATATTACGAACTTGATATAAAATGTAGATCCATCCTCTCTCCTTCCCTGTTGAAAAGCAAGGGTGCCAAATTAAAATTACCCTTATGTAGTACTATATATGAAGATCTGCATGCATAAAAAATATCAGAAAATGTTCCCTGATTTTAGAGATTGCGGTGGGGGGTTAGGGGTTAAAGGAAACAAATTAAAAATAAAGCAGTCGATCTGATACCTATATTCTACCTATATTATTCTATATTAAAATAGCTTTCCAAAATTTTACCTGGATGTGATGTTTTTATTCTGATTATCTGTATCTTACAAAAATTTATCATTGAGGCAGTGATAAGTTTTGAGATACGTTTTTGAACGCCCCTCCCTGTATTAGGAAGCAAGAACGCTGAATTTCAAAATATCTCCTGCATTTAGAATTTATATTCGAAATCTTACCATCAGACCATACGGTACCATCAGTCTTATCTAATATGTAAATTGTGAATGGAATTTTTTTATATAAAAAAATTCTACGATCAATGAAAGAATTTTTTTTTTACTGGAAATAATTTTAAATGTAGTAAAATATCGAGCATTTAACAGTAAATTTAGGTTTGGAACAGTATTGCAAATGTGATTATATATATATGACGTAAAAAAAAAAAAAAAAAAAAAAAAAAAAAAAAGAAAAAAGGGAAAAGGCATTTTTAATATTTGCTTCTTTCTTGTAATCAATAAATATATTTAGGCTAATAAATTAGGCTGTCAAACCCTGAGAGCTAATGTGCCCGCAGATTCTGTACATACGTACGTATGTATGTAACGCGACAACTCTTGATAGAAAGATCCGATTTGCTTCAAATTTTGTATATAGGTTCATTCTGATAAGGCGCTTCCCTGATTAATTTTGGGAGATTATTGGTTAAACATAAAGGGGGTGGGGGGGGGTGAAAATATACTAAATAGGTGTTTTAATGGATGAATATATTTTTTAAAAGGCAAAAGAAAAAAAAACATTGCAATCGCATAAAATCGTATTTTTTTATGCGATTTTCAATGTTTTTTTTTTCGAATTTTGTGGTGATTTTTCCGCAATTATAACACTAATCTGGTTTTCGATGTAAATTAGTATATAGTAAATTGACCTCTTTTCGACAAAGTTTATTCCTATGGCGATGTTTGAATATTTTCGCGAAGTTTTGTATCCGATTTTTAGTTTTTTCCCGTTTTGAGATGATTTTTGGACATAGGAATGCGGTTTCAACTTTTAGGTAGTACATTTTGTCCTCAGCGATTTTTTAAAATTTTTAGCAATTTTTACGCGATTTTTCACGTTCTGCGGCGAAATTTATCATTCGTGAAAGTATTCTTGTTACAATGTTTTAGCCACCAAAATAAAGTTTGTTCTCTGCTATTTTTTGCATTTTTAACAGGGTTTTTTCTGTATTTGGCGGCGTTTTTTCCATTAATAAAAGGAATTCCGAATGTAATCTTTTGGCCCAATGTAATAAATGTTGCCACATTTTCAATAAAGTTTATTCGGAATTCACAGAGAAATTTTTAAAATTTTTTATGCGACTTTGAGGATTTTCTAAACACAGGAACTTCTAAAAGTAAAATCTATAGGGATCAGAAAAAACATAAGTATCATAAAAATTGCGTTATAAACAGGCTCTGCTTTCACAGGTTTTACTGTATTCAGTTTTACTTATCGCAAACTAACAAATACTATGGCACGAAAAGAAATTCAAAAGAATTTGTGCATCCTAAAAAAACGAGCCATTTAGCGGGTTTTGGAACTTCTAAAAATCTGAACCCCTAAAAATATATAAAAGTAATCAAAACCACCTGCTTGTCTACGGATTAGAGCGCTGAATACTGGACAAGAGGTGCTGGATTCGAATTAGAGTTCCTATATCAGGACGGATTTCCCGCCTTTATCCACACCCGACCTGACCCGAGATTCGGCTCGGGGCAAAATTTTGCAAATTTATTGTCTATTTATCTTAATTTTTATTATATGAAAATATATTGTGTTGTAATCCTAATATTGATGAAATCACATTTTTGGCGAGTAAAAAAATTGCTAGAACTACGATAGAGATTTCACAATTTTAAACTTTTCTTTCTTTTTTTTTTTTTTTTTTTTTTTTAACACTTTACGACGATTTTTCCTCATTAATAAAAGGAATCGGGTTTTAATCTTTTAGTTCAATATAGTAAATGTTGTCTTATTTTGATAAAAATTATTCAGACTTCGTACATAAATATTTTAATTTTTCGCAATATTTTCCTGCGATTTTTAGAATATTTTCGAATTTTGGGACGATTTTATGACATTCGATAAAGGAATGCGGTTTCAACTTTTAGCCTAATATAGTAAATTATTTCCTCAGATATATATATATATTAAAAATTTTTAGAGTTTTTTTTATACCAATTTTAGCAATTTTTCGCGTTTTGCGGCGAATTTTTCTTGAAACTCTTCTCGTTACAATATTTCAGCCCATCAAAATGAATTTTAACCTCTGCAATTTTTTAATAGCAGGATTTTTCTTACTCTGCTTTGCAGCGATTTTTCCACGTTAGTAAAAATAATTCCGGTTTTAATCTTTTCGCCCACTGTTTCGCCCCCCTCTTTTCAATAAAGTTTATTCTGAATTCGCAGAGCAATTTTTGAATTTTTGTGATTTTTAGGGATTTTTAACGTTTTGCTGCGAAATTTTTGACATTCGTAAAAGGAATTCGGCTACGAAGTCCACTATAGCAAATTTTGTTCTCTATGAACTTTGAGTTTTTAGCGGGGTTTTTTTTAATATCCTATCGATGAAAATTTTTTCAAGTGATTTAAATATTGTCAAACTGTTTCAAATATTAAGGACTTGATATAAAATGTAGGTATACCTTTCCTCCCTCCTCCCCTGTTCAGAAGCAAAGATGTCAAATTAAAAATACCCTTATGTAATACTATAAGAAGATCTACATCTTTAAACAATTATCAGAAAATCTTCCCTGCCTTTAGGGGGGCGGAAGGGGGGCGAGAGAGCAAATTAAAAATAAATCATCCGATCTGATACCTACATTCTTAGAAAATAGCTTTCCAGAATTTTATGTGAAAGTTATGTTTTTATTCATATTATCTGTATCTTACTAAAAATTATCATTGAGGCAGTGATAAGTTTTGAGATCATTTTTGCCCCCCCCCCCCCCCTTTCCCTAGGAAGCAAGAATGCTGAATTTCAAAATATCGTCTGCATCTAGCATTTATATTCTAAAGCTTATCATCAGACCATTCGGTACCACCAGTCTTATCTAAAATGTAAATTTGAATGAATTTTTTATATAAAAAAAATTCTACGATCAATGAAAGAATTTTTTTTTACTGGAACTAATTTTTAATTTAGTAAAATATCGAGCATATAACTTTAAATTTAGATTTGGAACAGTATTGCAAATGGGATTATATATATGACGTAAAAAAAAGAAAGATGCATTTTTAATATTTGCTATATTTTTTGTGTTAAAAGATTTGTGTATTCATTTTAACGGAGACTCCCGAATACTGGACACCTCTATTTAGCAAACCATAATATTGGGTTGGATATTTTGCAGACACAGTATTTCATTAAAGCATGAGCAAACTGGGCAATGTCTCTGCCCCCACCCCTTTGATTTTAGAGTCCCCAAATTTTGTATCCAATTTTTGTAAAGCTGATATTTATAATCTCCTTGAACACTGTAGTGATTATAATCAATATTTTGAACTTTTACGTTAGAATAATATCAAAAACAAAAAATATATTTATCTAAATTACAGAAAAATCTCTCAATAGCTCGCTTCGGGAATGCTGCATTTGTCCGTTATTCATGGCGTTGAAACATACCCGCAGAAGAGAGTACCGTATTTTATGCAAGAAACGCCGCGGCGTTTATGAGTTTAAGAGTTAATTTTTTTCCAAGTGCGGCGTTTACGATTTTTTTAAATACCAACTGAGTTTCCTTAATTTAAAAATTCATAAAAATATTTAAAATCGGATTTAAATATTTTAAATAAAACTTCAGACATTTTAAGATATTAAAAGGGAGGCATCCTATATTGCTCAGAAAACTTTGATTAAAGTTAAGTCAATGCGACGCTGTCGGCAAAAGTAGCGTTCCGATGGATGCGGCGTTTACAACGGGTGAGGCGATTACGATATTTTTAAGCTTATTCAGGCCAATTTTATGAGTGCGGCGTTTACGATGTGTGCGGAGCCTATTCTTCCATAAAATACGGTAGTAGTAATTTCATAATTTCAAACTTCAAACAATATCTTTTCATTTATAACAAAAACATTTTTAGCTGAGTTTGTTTTATCCTGTAAAAACGAATTTTCTTGTATTCGGGAACTAGCTAGATCGTGCTCGATTTAGTATAGAAGGCAAGTCTCCTGAAAATATTCCCAATCGTTTACGATATCATTCATAATCGGGAAAATCGCATGCTCGTTTAATATATATGATTACTGGCATTCTTGATATGTATTTCAGGTAAAATTTTCCGAAAAGTTCAAATACATAAAAATTGTTGCTCTATCTTTAATACTCTCAAAAATAACATATATTGTGCATTAAAAAAACCCAAATTTTTAAACTAACTATCTTTAACTTCGCGGAAGTGTATGAAGTCTTTTACATGTCAACGGGCACCTGTTCTAATGGTCACTAATTGAGTTTGTTGGTGTACTTGTGGCATGATCTAGGGAAAGAAGAACCAAAGAACACGCCCCCATCTTCATATATCACTATATCTTGACAGTCAAACAATCTTTTTTTCATTCTGATTGGATGCAAAATACCAATATGTACCTCTTTCCCTGTCGGCCGTAACTGGAAGTAAAAATTAGAAAAAGCATTTCGGAAAAATATTGTTCAGGGACAGTAGCCTTAATGTTAGTATCTGTATCAGTTTCAGTATGAAAACAGGGGAAAATATGCCTTTGGCCATTCGTCTTTTAATTATTAAGTAAGCGGGGGGAAATGTCATATTCTGTTATTGCCAGCGAGTTGGGAATTCCAAAATCAACTGTTGGCCACATAGTAAAGAAGTGGAAGGACAATAAAGGTGTGTGCAATCTTCCAAGGTTAGGAGCCCCAAGAAAAACATCAAGACACGTTGATCCGAAGGAAGTTGGTCACTGACCCGAACAAGAATGCTGCTGAAATATGTAAAGAGATGACCACTAAACATGGACTCACAGTGAGTATGGGGGCACCATAAGACATCGTCTGGATGTCGCTGGATTGTGTGCATGGGTCCCTGCAAAAAAACTTCTCATTCAGGCAAAGAATATGAAAATCTATTTGAAATTTGCTAAGGAGCATGAAATGTGGACAACCGAAGCTTGGAAGAAGGTCCTTTGGAGCGATGAATCCAAATTCAATTTTTTTGGAAATGATGGCCAGTCATCGTCCAAAAGGCACCACAATGGATCCCTGGTACAAACACCCAACAGTGAAGCATGGAAACAGATCAGTAGTGGTCTGGGGAGCTTTCCTTCATGATAGTGTTACCCCCTTCATACACATCAATGGGATTATGGATCAAAATATTTATAAAAACATTTTAGATGATCACATGCTGCTTTATGCTCGTTAAAAGATGCCTCATGGATGGATGTCTCAGCAGAATAATAATCCCAAGCACACCTCCAATATGGTGACAAATTGGTTTACAGCTAAGAAAATTAAAGCTTTGGACTGGCTGAGTCAGTCACCTGACCTCAATTCAATTGAACATCTTTGGGAACACATTGGAAAAAAGTTGGGACATGGAAGCATTCTTCAAAGGCAGAACTCCTTCAGGATCTTCAATTGGAATAGGCAAAAATCAGTAAGTCCACCTTAGAAAGCCTTGTTAATTCCATGACCAGACAATGTGCCGCTGTACTCAAAGCAAAAGGATGTGCAACTAAACATTAATTATTGCTGAATTTTGTTACATTACACTTTCATTGAAATTAAATTTCAATGAAAGTTTAGAAAAACTGAATTGTCTCAAAACTTTTGCTTAAGTAATTTTGCGAATTTTCAAATTATTTTTAATTTATGGATATGTCTCAATTGTTCTAATGGTGCATTTTATTGAGATTTAAAAGGAGTACAAATTACTAATTTACATCATTAAGAAATTTTGCTTACAGAAAAAGTTAAGACAGAAAACATATTGTCTCAAAACTTTTGTCAGCTACTGAATATTTAATGGGTTTGTGTATATTCATATTTTACATTAACATAACCACAGCATTTTTTAACATGAAATTGTATTTCACTTTGAAGTCAAATTAATTATATAAAGGCTCAATTTTAATTCATTAACTAATGTTATACTATTTGTCATGTTGATTTAAACTTATCAAACAAATCTCATATTTATATATCTCAGTTATTTGACAATATTTATTTCCTTGTGTGTCCATAATTTATACGAAAAGACTAAACATTATATCCATCTTAAAAAAAATAATTAAAATCTACTATTTAACTTCTAAAAAAATGAGTTGCTTTACATATGTTTTTCAGATATATTAATACATATTGTTGCAGAAACCAATGCAAGGCACATTTATTGGCAATATAGTGTAACTTGTCAAAGTGACTATCGATAAACATATGACTCAATTTTTGAAAATCTTTATAATAAAAAAATAATTTTTAATTTTGTTAGGCTATTTTTATAACTACATTTACAAGGCAAAAAATATTTTGGTCTAAATGTTACAAACATTTAAAGTTCCTTTGCAATACAAAAAGGTACATTGTAGTCCTTCGTATTAAGAGGCTTAATAAATCAAATATTGAAGGGGATGCCCCCTGGTATTTTAAGGCAAAATTTTCAGGTCCTGTCTATACAGGGTGTTTCATAAAAGATGGGCAAAACTTTAAGAAGTGATAGTAAACATCCAAACAAACATCTTTCCTCAAAGAATGCTTTATCGGAATTAAAAGGCAAAGGTGCTAGAGGGCACCAAATGTGATGCTGTTATACGAGGCAAAAACACACAATGAATGATTAAGTGGCAAAGCAAGGTGGGAAACCACTCTCCATACAATCGTTGATCCTCTGAGAAATTTTTATTAGCAGTTTTGTAGATAAAATACATACCAGCATTTTCCCTATTAGTGGAGGACAACATCTTCTGATACGTACATACCGCGATTGAAAATTGCACACTCGGATCAGTGGCTTCTATGTATTATTTGAGGCGAAATTTTGTGTATGCATTCTTCTTCTTCCCCTTATCACATTTGCATGCTATTACTGTCATTTTTCTCCCGATAACTCGCTACAGGAATGGAGCTTTAATGTTTGCATCGACCAAGTTTCCAAATGGGCCAGCACCTTTGTGTATTATTTCCGACCATGTATTCTTTGATGAAAGTTGTTTGTTTTGATGTGTACTATCACCTCTTACAGTTTTGTCCATCTTTTATGAAACACCCTGTATAAATATACCAATTAGAGTATAAGACAGAAAACAGATATTAAAAATAAAAACTAGTCATGATCATTCAAAATTAAATTTTTATCTTTTCTTTGAAGATCTTAGCAGGTATGATAAAATTTTATAGCAAGCATGGTAAAAAGTATTTGTACTCATTTCATTTTAATTTTTGATGCAGAAAGGGAAACAATTGAAATTAAAAATTATAACAACTAAAAATCAGACTATTATTTAAAATATGAGGAGATGAAATTCTAATACAGTAGACTCCCTTAAATCCGCGACCCTAAAATCCACGAATGCCTAAAATCCGCGTATTTTTTCAGATGTAAACAATGAAATGTACAGTTAAGTTGCAGGAACAAAATTCAAGATGGCGCCAAAATCAGCGACTACAGCAATTGTTTTTTTTACTAAATTTTTTGTTAATCATTCTCTTTTGGCTATTACAGCTGATTTATTACTAAATATATTTACATTATTTTTGATTTTGATATAAATTAGCATATCTATATCAAAAATTCCAGGGTTCGAAATGGAAGAATCCACGAACCGGAATGCTATTTTAAAATTATTGTTCACAGATTTTTTTTTTTTTTTTAATTATAGACAAATTTATTTCTAAACATACAAGACAGTATAAGAAAAGCATTCAAGACTCTAAATAACAATGTAAAAAGTTACTAAAGTTAAAAGTGCTAAGTATGAATAATGACGTATCGATCTTACGATGGCTTCACCACTAGATGGCAGCATAGGACTATTGGAATCGAATTGAATCGATTTCAATGCTAATAATTTAATATTTTTTCTAAATTGTTATTTTACATAATTATTTTAATAATTACTTACATTTAAACTAATAAATTATTTTAATATTTTACTTAATTTAATGTTTCACTTTATTGTAAGCATTCATTATAATTTCCCTTGCTTAACTACCAATCAAATTAATGTTTCAAAAATGTAAACAAATCAATGACCAGAAATCCGCAAAATTCTAAAATCCGCACAACCTCTGGTCCCAAGCTGTATGGATTTGAGGGAGTCTACTGTACAATATTTTTAAATTTTTATTAATTGAGTAAGCAGTACAAAGGTGAGAAATCATGAATCAAGGAAAGTCATTTTTGGAAACCTCACATGAATTTCAAATTAAATACCAGAAGCCTATTTTTATCCTAACAGAATACTCAGGACCCAGAGCTAAAACTCAATCTACCATCCTCCTTTTGGCAGGTGAGAGCTATAAGCATAGCTGCCAACATCTTGTGCTTTTTTGTACCACAAAAATTCAATAGAAATTTTTGTCTTATTTAATCAGCAGATTATGATGAATTAAGAAGGTAAAATTTACTATACAATTTTTGTGGTATTAAAAAGCATAAGAATTGGCAGCTATAAGACTTACTGTCTGAATGCAATTTACCTTGACTCATACTGCTGAAAGGCTTGTAAGGAAATATAATATTTTGATTATGAATTTTCTTCTAAAAAAATAAGTAAGAACTTCATCAGAACATTTAGAAGCATCATACTAATTTGCATTAAAGAAAAAGGTGAAAAAGCATTTGAAATAAAAATATTTGAAGAAAAGAAATGTTAAGATATTTTCTAATTTTAAAACTTAAAATATTTTGAAAGACATTCAATTGATAATTTTAATTTGTTTTCTATTGAAGTGTTTGGTGCCTGATTGACATGATTTTAATCTACAGGGTGCAAACTATTGTCAGGAAACACTCAAATAACTTCTGAATGAATAAAGCTAGAATTAGGAAACAAGTACTGCAGCATCCCTAATGACAAAATTTAGACGTTATCATCCCTATCTCAAAAACAATGAAATAGAGCAATAAAGAAATGTAAATTACATAAGTGTAGAGCATCCTCAGTTTAGTAAGAAATGATATCTGACATATAAAAATAACTTTAATTTTTAGATAACCAATCACCAGCCTAAATCTATCACTGATCACATGCAGAAGTGTGATATTATAAAAGAAATTAACATTTATTAATAAAATGACACATGTAAGCAAGGTATAATTTAATTTAATTTAAAAAAATCAAGTTAAGAATACTCAATGTATCTACCACTGCCACCAATGTATTCTGCATGTGTCCTGATGATAGGCACATTGAGCATACTTAACATGATTATTTTTATTAAAATAAATTTCACTTTGCTTACATGCATTATTTTATTAATAAATATGCATGTGCCTCTTAATATCACACTTGTGCATGCAATCAATAAATTTAAACCAGTGATTGGATATTAAATAATTAACATTAATGAATTTCTAATAAAGTTATGATTTTACATGTATGTCACTTCATATTGAATTGAGGACAATCTATAGATTTTGTGTTTGTCTGTTTTTTGCTATCTCCCACAGATTTCTAGATAGTCAATAACTTCCAAATTTTACCACCAGGGGTACTATAGTAACTCATATGATATTGTGTAGCTACTTTACTATAAGTAGATACATGTCCCACAAGTCTAGCTTTAACATTTCAGAAGTTATTTGAATAATTCCCGACTTAGTTGGCACCCTGTACATACTACTACTGTTATTGTTATTGAAAAATCCAACTTTTTAACACTTCCTTTTTTATATAAATAGTATGGCAAAATCTTGATAAATATAATAGAAATTAATGCATCTTCAATTTGTAATATTTCTCCTTAATATTCATGTAAAAATTGAATAAGATATGAATCACAGATGTCAACCCATATTAATATAGTCAATTTGTGATATGTAATAATAGAAACAAAGTTTTGTAAAAACAGATTACTCAATGATGTAGTAAAACATTGATTAACAACATATAAATATTTATTAAATTACATAAAAAAATTAAATCACATGTATTATATTTGAAGCTATAAATTTTTAGCACAAATTTAAGTTTGAGCACATTAACATGTTGGATAAATTGTAAGCTTAAATACAAAACGATTTTAAAGAAATACATAGATACATTGAAACAACTGATCTATAAGTATACAGATTTTGTGATACATTCATAAACAAAGCTTAGTTAAAACTTGGCTGTAAACCAACTTTCACATTACTGAATACATATTTCACAGTTATTCCTATCTTTAATTCCGATTTTGAGATTGCTACAAGAATAAAACACATGAAAGTTTAATCCATTCCCTGACACTGATGCAAATATATACTATTTTCTTAAGTAATTTTTTCTCCTAAGAAATTAAATGTTTGGATCAACAAAATGTTTTTGTTAAAAAATATATTTATTTTAGTTAATTACATCATTCTGGTTGCCAGTAACAATTTTCTATATAAAAAGTGATATTATAGTTTTCTATTTCTTGGAAAAAATGCTACATGTCTGTACATGCTAAGTGCTTAGAAACATTTCATAAATAATCAAATAACAATTGATGAACTTGCTAAAGAATGCATACAAATCATGCTTTTGTTTTACTGTTCTATCAGTATCTGATTGCATCTAATGTTTTGATGGTTCAAGCTGATCATTTGTTTTAGCATCATTTTATAATTCTTAAATTAATAAAGGGTTTTTTACCCCAGTTTTTTAGTTTTATCAATGACATATTTATTATAAAAAAGATTATTAAGAAAAAAAATATTGTTGCAGGGAATGGATTAAAATAAATATGAGTAAATAAGCACTTTTTAAAAGTTAAGTATCATATCTAAAAAAAATATTTTCAAAAGTAGAATATCCATTAAAAATATGAGGTATAATAAAAAAAGACAAATGGAATTAGACTTTTAATAATAGTAGGAAAGTGAAATCACAGATAAAAGTGAAAAAAATGGAAAAGATATCCAATAAGCCATATCATTGAAATCAATAATACTATCAGTAATACATATAATACAATCAATGTTATATATAAGCAAAATACTGTGCAAATCTAATAATTCTGAAATGGCTGAAAAATATAAATTTTCTAGATATATAAAACTCTGAATCTTTGTAGACATTGCATTTGCTCTAGATTAATGAAACTATTAGAAGTAAATAATAATAAAATAAAAGAATGAGTATAAACTTTAATATTCTCAACATAGCTGAAAGAAAAATCCTTTGTGGTATATTTTTTTAATTCTGGAAATATTGGTTAAAATTTATATTTAAATCATTAACAATTACTATGTTTATCATACTTTTATATTTAAAACAGAATCAATATATTTTACAGAAGTGATCTGTTGATTGAAAATGATTCTACTAAACTTTTTAAAGGAAGTTCTCAACAATTTTCACCCAACATATTATTTTTTACTTTATCAAAAAATTCTTGAATAAACAACAAAATATTAAAATACGGATTATAATAATTTTTAACATCAAATAAAACTTCCTCATTATTTATTTATTTTTTTTTAAATAGCAAAGTAGTGAATGACAAAGCTTAAACTGAACATGTATTTAAGCTCCAAAAATTTATACACTACTGTTTTAAGATGAGGTGTATAGAGAATTTTTGAAAAAGAAAATATTTCTAGGATAAAAGAAAAACTGCAGGTAATCCATTAAAAATAAATATACAAAAAAAAACATAATAAAAAAATATTTAAGTACTGTTTCTTTATTCCTATTGCTTTATAAATTTCTAAAATGTGTATGTATGGCTGGATGTCATGATTTCTCATTTTTTCATGATACTGAGCTACAATATATGGCAAACAAATTTCTTTAAAAAAGAAAACAGTTACAGCAACCATGTTCTTGAATTAATATCTTTGAAATAGAGAACACTGTTTTTTTTTTTTTTTTTTAAGTAGTTTGAAAAGAATATTTTGAATAATCTTTTAGAAAGTCAAATCAGTATGACAATCCATTTTTACTTGATTACTTAAAACTTCCAATTAACTGGGCTTTAGATAATTTTAGGTTAAAAATTCAAATTGAGATTTGTTTTTCAGTTTTTGATATTATATCCTACCTCATTTGAAAATGATGTTTGTAAAATTCACAAAATTATTTTGGACATTTTAAATATAGTTCTGGAAAATCTTAGATGTTGACAAGATGATCTAAAGTTAACTAGGTCAATTGCATTTTTGATAAATTAGGTTATGCCTAATTTTTCTATTAATAAAAGCCATTTTTATTTAAATTCAAGTATTTATTTTTAATTTTATAGCAGTTTCATGTTACATTATGATACAGCCATTTATTTTCTTGACTGAAGAGCAAATTAAATTCCAAACATATTTCAAAGCTTTCAGAAACTATTTACGTGATTTAAATGAAAAATACAATTTGGTAATGAAAACATATCACCCAGTTAGAAAAGTGACATGAACAAATGGAATAATGATTGCAAAAGCAAACATACACAAATCATTTTTTGCACTCAATACTAAAATAAAAGATTATCTCTACAGTAAAAATGACAATTTTACTTCTCATCAAGGACTGTTTTTTGGAAAAGTTTTTAGTGATTTTACAGAGGTACACAGTTTACAATATTTAAGAATTTTATTAAAATAAAAGAAATAGAAAAAATACCATAAATACACATACATGCATAACTAAACATGATAAAAATATGAGAAAGTGAAGAAAAAAATATAAAGGTAAAATGAGTAAAATGTATACCATCAACATTCATATTGATTTCCGGCTTTAAAAATGAGCTAATTCACAAGCAATGTATTGAAAATATATTCTTAATATTTGAATCATACAGTCACGATAATGCAGGAATATCAGATAAAAATACTTTTTATGAAACTTTAAACTTAGATAGGTTTTAAAACAAGGAATTCTTTAGAATAAAATAAAATTTTATTTATAAAAATATTGAATATAGTAATTAGACACTTGGAAGACAAAACCATATTTCTTATTTAAAAGTGTGCATTTCTAGAAGAAATTACATAAAAACATATGCAATGACATTTTGACATGATGCAAACACATTAATGTAAACTGTAAACAAAACTAACCCAAATGTTATATGCTATTTTTTCCCACAGTAAAATAAAGTAAAATAGATTTTCAGTAAATTTTAAAATACTGCAGAATAGAAGGGCAAGAAAATTTAGGTAGTCAAGAAGGTTCCTTATTGAAATTTACCTTTCATCTATCTACTCCCTAATTCTTATTTAAAAAAAAAAAAAAATACATTTAGCACAAATAGTTGTTTTAATATTCTAAATGTATTATCTAATATTCTTTATTTTCAATTTATGCATTTAACGCACCAAAAAAATCTAGTCTATACACCCAAGTAGATAAAATATTACAGTTTAATTTATTCTGTTTTATTAATTAAAGCATGTTCTTGAGAATGAATAACTATTCATAATTCCAAAAAAAAAAAAAAAAAAAAAAGTGTGCATAAATTCCTTCTAATTTCTAGATTTTTTATAATATTTATCAAGATCACTTATTTTTTATGATATGAAGAATTACTAATTTCTAAAGAAAATGCTAAGAAATTTATACTCACCAAACTTCATTTCTTTGCATGTCCTTGTTCTTTCACCAACTGTCTGCATTTGGTAAAAAATGACCTTAAAAGTAGCACTTTGAGGGGTTGGGTCAGATGTAGACAAAAAGTCCTTAAAGGGTGATGGGTAGTCATGTGATACGTCAATAGGTTGAAAGTGCATGGGATAGTAGAGAGGTCAAAAACTATCAGATACTCATTGCCCATTTATGCCACTTTGATATTATATTTGGAATATGTATCATCTAGTAAAATCTCTCAGTTAGAGTGATTTCTTACCAATATCAACATTGGAGTACTTGAAAAGAATGGTCTATTGATAACATAATAATATTAATGGGCGATTACTGATATTCTGAAAACAATTTGGATAATTGATCAAAGTGATGCACAAAATGATCGAGATCTTTTGTTCCTAAGTTTCACTATTGCATCATTTAGTTTCAGTGTAAAATTTATTTAATGAGAAAAACTACAATAGATCCACAGCCAACTTTTTAAAAACCCAATATGCAGAAATAAACAATACAATAATGTATTATTACGATGTTATTTTTAGAAAGTACATATTGCAACTTGATTTCAAACTTTTTAAATGAAATTTATCTAAGTTACCTGACCTTCCATTAACAGTAATGTGTGAGCTAATTTAAGATGTGATAATCAAGAAACATTAAAATAAAGACTGCATAATAAAGACTTTTGTTCAATTATTGCATCACTGGTCACATTTTCTGTCAGACTTTTATTTTATTTCATAAGAATAAAGTGCTGCTTGACTGGCAAAATGGGATCACTTGCTCTGTGCTTTGTGCACTAGTCAAAATTTTTCATGCATTAATTGAGGAATCATCTAAAAAAATTACCACACTAACTGAAACTGCATAAAGTGAAGGAAACGTGTATTTCATTTTTTAAAGTTGATAATGCAGCTATACATACTTGACATATTCCTGGTGATCCTTATGTATACTAAGATAAAATATTGCATACTTTCATTTAATGATTTTCTGTTTTGGGACCTTTTCTTAATTATGCATGAACATTAAATATAACAGTAGCATAATAGGTAGCATAAGTAAGAATAACATAACTAAAATTTTATAAAAATTGAAAATGGAAATGCAAGTATAAAGAGATATTGAGATTCTAAAATTGAGAATAAGATCTTTCAAAGATAGTGAAATAGCAAGCATATATGAAAATGAGATTCTGCTGTTTGATTTTCTAGTTTTATATTATAATGCAACATATAAAGTATTTATTTATCCTTACGCCCCCCCCCCCCCCAAAAAAAAAAAAATGCAGATTTTATTTTTTTTATAAATGCTTTGGGCAAGTTTTATTGGATAGAGATATTAAAAAAAAAAGCTGTAGTAATTTTGTCAAATATGAAAAATTCTTGTGAGAAAATGAATATATATTAATTAAGTTGTAATATTATACATATGTGATAAAACACACATAATTAAATGTTTTACATATTTAACATTTTAAAATCTGAAATAAGATTTTAAAAACATGATTTTAAAATGTAAAAATAATCTATATTTTGGCTGTTTCAGCTATCCAATCAATGCCAAATAAGTAAAAAGGCCCATCCAGCTTTTCATAATGCTATTAAAATGGGGGTTTTCTAAGTATGTTAAAAACAGCCAAGTCAAGGCAGAGATTTAAACCTAGTAACATCTCAAGTAATGACCAGTATCCTAAGCACTAGAGGAGTTAGTAGGTTTTGAATATCAGAATGAGAGTTTTTAAAAACATTTACATTAATGATATTTTCTACTCTGGAGATAATTATTACATTTGTAAAATGAACTAACAATTGCAAACTGAAATACAAAAAAGGCTTGTATTTTAATAGCTAAAAAATGTTCGAAATTCTCTAGGAAAAATCAGTTAAGAAATAAATCACATTATATTGTTATTTTTTTTTCTATAAATAGCACAGCACATTTTTGTTTAAGAGATTCTAATTATAATAATTTTAGCTTACACATATTTTTTTTAATGAAAAAAAATCACATTTATTTAAATCACACATTTTTTCTTACTCTACTGCTATATTGAAAAGGTAGTCTATGTAATATGATATACATTCAACAATAAGGTGAAAAATGTTAAATAAAATTTTAACTTAATTAAAAAGCTATATTTTTGAAAACTTAAACAATGAAATGAATCTTATCACTCATTTTAAAAAAAAGATCAATATTTCAAACATTTTGAAATTTTTTCGTTAGGATGAGTCAGAATGTTATTAATTTGAAATTGATGTTTAGAATAACACATTTCTTGACAACCTAAGAATCTGTAATCTGAATTTACATAAAGAGAAAAATGATATAATTAAAAAATATTTATAAATCTAATTATGTCAAAAAGAACAGCAGCTTTCATAGAAAATATTACTAAAAGAGAAATATTATTTTCTAATCAATCTATCACAATAAAAGGTAGCTAAAATATACAACTTTCAAAATTGTAAATGCATGCTTTTTAAAGATGACATTAAAAAGTACACTGATTACAAATATAGCTTTGAATATAATCACAGTGTATAGCAAAATTATTAAAAAATAATAAGCTTAGAACATTAAATATCTTTTCATATGCAAAAAGGAAAAAAAATTAAATTAATTAAAATAAGTGAACAATGTCATAGACTATAAAATAGAAGTAGTTTAACAACCATAAAATATAACAATACAAAGAAGTAAAAATAAAATATTCAATCACAACAGAATCACATGGTCAAATAAACAGTTCATAAAAACATTATATTTATCACATGGAAAAAAATGTGTTATAAGAAGGTTAAAAAAAATACAAGTATCAATAAAATGCAGGGCAGTGTGATGAACAGTTTCAGAGTAAAATATACCTATACATATTTCGAAATCTACCTCAAACTCTGTAGAACCTACATTTTTAGACCAATTCAATAAAAAGAAATAAAAGTGAAACTTTTGGGAAAAAAAGGAGTAAATGCACTTAAAAGTGAAATTTGAAATGACCTTAAATTATATAATTTAACTTTCTTTAGAATAAAATTTGGCCTTTCATACACACACACACACACATATATATATATTTAATATGCATTTCTTTAAAAGTCAAATTGGAAGAATTTAAGGAACGATAGTAAATTTGTTTTGACCAATCAATGTATTTGTACAAATAAAATATAAAGATAACACATACTCAATTAAGTAGTAGTTAAAAATTAAGAATGAGAAACAGACCATTCCTGTCAAAAAGATTATAAAAAATTTAGCTCATCAAAATACATCTGAATATTCACTTATCACTCAAGATACCTGACAAATATATCAACTTCAAAATTGTGTCAAATCACACAAATAGCTGCTATTGCATTGAGAGAAAAAAGTTAATAAAGATATGTTGTGTTTACTGCAGGACTTGTTGTTGAATTTAAAACTACTGTGTTGTTTACTCTGCAATAAGGCATTATGTCATCATGGCTACATGAAACACCATTTATTATATCAAATATTGCTTTTATAGTGCCAGTCACAGCAACAATAACACCGACAACAGCAAGTATTATTGCAGGAGCTTTCCGCCAAGAAAAAAAATTTCCTCCAGTAACTTTTATGTAAGCAGCAGCTGGCAAAATATATGCCAAAGGAACAGCAGCTAAAACACCCTAGAAAAAAAGAAATCATTAACATATTATAATTATTTTACATTATTATTATCATACAGGTTAGAAGGTTAAAGAAGGAAAATGACAATTCTGATAGAATTTAGTTTAAACAGAATTTAAAACCAATAATTAAGCATTTTGTTTAACATTGAACAAATACCAACTCCATTTAATGTTAGATTAAGTGCAAAACAATAATTAAAGTCAGCCCCATATCCGCACAAATGAGTTCACATTTTGGGATATGAATACCAGTTCCCTTGTGACAAATTTTAGTTATGATCTGATAAGAATAAAATATCAGACTAATGTCAAAAACTATTAATTGCTGAAAACTGGTGCATTTTAGATTACCAAAAAATTCTTAAAATGTTCAAAATATACCCTCCTGTTTTTTTTTTAATTCCAAGATTTTGTTAAAATATTAATTATATTAGCCATTTTACTTAATAATTTTACATAAATTACTCTTTATAGAAAAAAAAATAAAAGCATAAGAAATAAACATGCATACTTACAAACTTTCAGTTAAAAATATATTTTGAACTAGACACTTTTTTCATTATAAATGTGTCTTGCACCAATGTGGCAATCATTTGAAATCAACTTGATTTCATTCATGAAATAAAATTTCTGATTGAAATAAGATTCTGATGTTTATTTGAACAGGAGTCTCCGAAACAAAATGGGAGAATTAGCAAGTATGAACATGAACAATAGATTTTCAGATGAATGAATTAAATATTTCTATAACAAATAAATAATAATAATATGAAAATTAAAGGGATGATTATGGTATAAATACAAAGTAGTGTATCACAGAAAATTGAAAATATCTTTCAGTAATCAAGAGAATGTATTGTATATGGAACTATATTACACTATTCATAATCAAATCTCACATAATGATGAATAATTTCAATAAAACTCCTTCCTGGAGTTAGTAACATTTGAAATATAAAATATTATAAGAAAAACTGCAAGAACTTAAGTATTAATATTAATTTTTTTTTTAAATTTGCATAAATATTACTATAAGCACAGAATTTTTAGTTTCTTAAAAAATAAAATTATTTTCTGTAATTTACATGTATGTAATGTCTTGTGGTGAGATAACTGGAAGATATGAATTTGACTGGGGAACCTCTAGGTGGATCAAACTTGTTTATTTTGCCACTAGATCTTACAGTCATCTTCACAAGTTCGATCAGATGCTCTGCGAACCATTTATGTCGATTTTCAAGACCTACATGTTCATAGGTTAGGCAAACATCGCAAATTTTCAAAATCTAATCTTTATTGCACAAGTTGTAGCTAACGTTTTGGTGTTTGTAATATTTTCCAGCAGTCGGTAAAATAGTCAAAATAGGCATAAACATACTTTTAATTAGATAAGAACTTTTACTGATGTAATTATATGGTGGCAATAAGGTTTGGCTACAACCCAATTGCAACACCAACAGTCATTTCTAAATTTGATGGGTAACTGTTATTTATGATCTAAATATTATAATAACTGTTAGGCAAAGAAAAGTTATTTAGGATTTAAATGTAATCATCAAATGCTTATTTTGACATTAATCATAATTTATAACTTAAATATAATCCTGAATCTAATTACTGTCACATTTAAAGAAATTTCATTAGATTTTATTGCTTTGAGTAATCATCTAATATAAATGTGTCAATCAACTTATATTTTGGGAGCTTAATTTCATAAACATTAATAATCGTTAAGATGTTTATTTATGGGTAATTCCTTTTCTTAACATTTCACATATATGATACACCTTATTTTATCAAAACGTTCAACAATATCAAACTTACATTGAGTTCCAAAACTATACTAAGGCAATCTGTCCGAGTAGATAATGCATATGTTAGAACAACCAAAGCCACTGTAAGAATCGAATGACGAAGAAGAGAAGATTGTTTTTCTGTGAACACAGCATTTTCAAAAACCTACAGTATAAATGAACAGAAAAATGTTTTGTAAAATCAGAAAATTTTCCCTATAAAAATGCTTCTTAAAAACACTCTAGGAGAGGATTTTTCAACTCATATTTTTATGGCACATTTGAACACATAAATTTCTATGGTGCACTGTGATTATGATGATGAAAAAAATTTAATCCAGCATATTAACATATAAATATATTACCACGAGCTTGCATATTAACACAAAATGCTTCATCACAGACAAAATAAGTAAATCGAATTATTTTTTTTATTCCTCTCCCCTTTTTTGTTTTCTTTCTTTCTTTTTTGTTGTTGTAATACATTTAAACTGAAGACTGAGTGAAAACTGAATATGTAAAATGATATTTTAAATTGCTATTAGATTACACTAGCCTGCAAAATTTGGGGTAAGTCACATATTTTAGCTTTGGATAATTGATTCGGATTATTTTGTAGTGCTGAATCTGGAACTGATCTTCTTTTTTAACCATCACATAAGGATTTTTTGCAAATCATAAATTTCAAAGTTAAAAAGTCTAATGAAAAATCTGATACTAAAAAATAGATGTGATTGTTGTGGTTTTAACTTTTGATAAATGATTTTTTACTGCTGAATGCGAAACTGACCTTCATTTTTAGGGTTTCGTTCATCTGACGAAACCCTATTTGCCTCGCTCCTCTGTCTGTCTGTCCGTCACAGAGCCCGTTCTCAGAAACTATACATATTGGAGACTTGAAATTTTGCATACTTATAGGTGAATACCACACATCATATGACAAATCATAAAATTTTCAAAAAAGTCGTACATTTAACCCTTTGGGCTCCCACATGTGTATTTTAAACAATTCTTTCTAAGTGAGTCCCTAATTAGGTTGCAGGTGTGAAATTTTGCGTACTTATAGATGGTCACCTCAGATAAAACGACAAATCATAAAATTTTGAAAGAGTAGTATACTTAACCCTTTGGGCTCACACATGTGTATTTAAAAAAATTCTTTCTATGTGAACCTCTAATTAGGTTGGAGGCATGAAATTTTGCATACTTATAGCTGATTACCTCACATCAAAAGACAAATAATAAAATTTTGAAAAAGTCGTACATTTAACCCTTTGGGCTCCCACATGTGTATTTTAATCAATTCTTTCTTTGTGAGACTCTAATTAGGTTGGAGGGGTGAAATTTTACATACTTATAGCTGAACACCTCACATCAAACGACAAACTATAAAATTTTGATAAAGTCGTACATTTAACCCTTTGGGATACCACATGTGTATTTTAAACAATTCTTTCTAATTGAGCCCCTATTTAGGTTGGAGGCGTGAAATTTTACCTACTTATAGCTACCTCACATCAAACGAAAAATCATAAAATTTTCAAAAAGTCGTACATTTAACCCTTTGGGATCCCACATGTGTATTTTAAACAATTCTTTCTAAGTGAGCCCCTATTTAGGTTGGAGGCGTGAAATTTTTCATACTTATAGCTGAGCACCTCGTATCAAACAACAAATCATAAAATTTTCAAGAAGTCATACATTTAACCCTTTGGGCTCCCACATGTGTATTTAAAAAAAATATTTCTATGTGAACCTCTAATTAGGTTGGAGGCGTGAAATTTTGCATACTTATAGCTGAATACCTCACATCAAACAACAAATCATAAAAATTTCAAAAAGTCGTACATTTAACCCTTTGGGATCCCACATGTGTATTTTAAACAACTCTTTCTAAGCGAGCCGTTATTTAGGTTGGAAGCGTGAAATTTTACATACTTATAGCTGAGAACCTTGCATCAAACGACAAATCATAAAATTTGCAAAAAGTCGTACATTTAACCCTTTGGGCTCCCACATGTGTATTTTAATCAATTATTTCTATGTGAACCCTAATTAGGTTGGAGGCGTGAAATTTTGCGTACTTATAGCTGAACACCATCAGGCGACAAATCCTAAAATCTTGAAAAAGTCTTACGTTTAACCCTTCGAGCTACCACATATGTATTTTAAGCAATTCTTTCTAAGCGAGCCACTAATTAAGTTGGAGACATGAATTTTTGCATACGTATAGCTGAATACCTCAGACCACACGACAACTCACAAAAATTTCAAAAAGTCTTATATTATTTACTCCTCCGGGCTCTAACTTGTATATTTTAAGCAATTTTTCTTACATCCGCCCTTTTCACCCGGGGAGCACTTTTCCAACTTTTGCCAACGCCCCTTTGACCATTCTTTCATATTATGCACAATAGCATTACATACTTTAGTTCCATTTTTTACCGCCAGGGGCGCCTACTTATCTCGAGTGCTATGGGCCCAATCTGTTCGACTAATATATATACGGATAGTATGTAAAACGGAGTTTCGTTCGGATAGAGGTTTGTTTAGAACAGAGTGCGCTCTTGGTTGCAAAATGTGGAAGTAACAGAATTTTCAGAAGGATAAAGTGTTTTGAAAGGAATATTAAACGAAACCCTCTGTGCGATCTGTGATCACACTTACCCACTTGTTAATGATCACATCAGTATTTTTCGCAAATCGTAAATTAAAAAGTTAAAATTTAACCTCCACCCCCATACTTCATCGGACTCTTCAGCTGTTTAGCTGTAAGAATCCCAATATAAGCCAAAAAATTGAATAAATTAATGACCAAAATTAAATTAAATTTTTAAAAAAATTACATTTATTTTATAGTTTCAGATTTTCACTTTTTTTTTTTTTAACTTTGAAACTTACGATTTGAGAAAATTTCTAAGGTGATGTTTAAAAATGAAGGGCATTTTCAGATTCAGTGCTAAAAGGTATATAAAAATCAAGTATCAAAAGTTTAAAAACTTACAGATTTTTGCTATATCTTAACTTTGAAATTTACAATTTTCAAAAAATCCTGACATGATGGTTAAAAATCAAGGTAATTTTGGATTCAGCACGAAAAAATAAATAAAATTCAATTGCAAAAGTTAAAAAACACAACCATCGCAGGCTTGCGTTATCTAATCTAAAACTTTTTTCTTAAACTTGTTGACGATAACCCATCCGAAAATTTTTGTGTTATCCTGTAAAATAAGTATTAATGGTAAGCACTGAAAATCATAATAATATTACATTGTCAGTGGATTTATGTCAGTATGTAAAATTTAGCCTTTATTGGATATTTCGAAGCGAGTTAAAATTTGAGTAAAAATTTTGAACTGGAAAGACATACATATGATCGTTGCAAGTTAAATAAAAGCTTATAAAAATAACATAATTTTTGTTAAAAGAAATCATGAAAAAAAACCAGCCTAAAAACCTTACAAAATAAAACATATGTTAAAGTACAATTATTTTAGCCAATCTGAAACTTAATTAATAAAAGTTAACTCTATCATCATACTTGTATGATTTTTTCAAAGTGCTTTCATTCAAAGTGCAGGTATACATGAAATAAGTTCTTTTAATACTTTAAGCACTTTGTATACGACCCCTCAAAGCATGACTGAACTCATCTGTGTTCATATTCAGAAAAGTCGTATAAGTTGTGCGTTTCAAAATTTCGTAACTTGGTCAATTTTAGTGTTAAACAAATGGGATTTTTTTTTCTTTCTTTTTAGTATAACAGGAAATTTTTACTAAATATCACTTATAAGACTGAGGGACCATATAAAAAATTAATACGTCTATTACTAACTGTTTAGGAATTAGCCATTGGACATCATTGAGAGTTGACACCCTAAAAATGAATAAAACTTTTGAGCTGATCATTGAATCCTTTGGCACATTTAATAATAAAATTATTCACATAATTGATCATAATTTGAAAAATATTCATGTAATGAAAATTATTCTAGTACATCCATTAGGAAACAATAAAAAGACAAAATTTACAAAGTTAAAAAAAAAGGATTATTCTTTTATTTTCACATAGAATGTAGCCAACTTGGCTACATTTAAGTTGAGTTATTGTTTTTTAAATGAACAAATTTTGTGTATGAATCAGTGTTAAAAATATGCATTTAAAAGCTAATGAAATGAAATTTTTTAATTAACATAGGAATGTAAATAAACTTATTAAGATCAAAATAGCTCTTTATTTAGTAACACAAAACAAAACAAAAAATTCTTTCTGAGTTTTGCCTAAATTGATAATTTTAAGATATATCAATGCTTTAAAAGGTTTAACTCAAACTTTCATTTTAATGAGGACAGATATTATTTGTTGCAGTGTTATTTATGTTATAAAGTTTTATCAAAATAAAATCCAAACCAAAATATATATAATTTGTCGCTTTTACTGAGATAAAAATTTAATTAGCAATTAAATATACTACATCTTTTTTTTACAAAGAACATTCATCAAATAGAAGTGCCATTTCATAAAAAAACAGAGTGTTCTGACCCCTATGCCATTAGTGTGCAAAACCCCAGACTTTCAGCAGACTCATATATTGCAAACTTGCTTCTAATTCATCCATATTGGTGGAAACACATTATAATCTACCGCAATAAGTTTTAAATTCTTGAATTAATGAGCATTTTAAGAAATTTAAGTTGTGCAAGGATGGAGAAGCCAGAAGCCAGATTAATTTCTTCAGGGATGACACGGACGCGCTATAGCACATAAATTACGCGAAAAATCGGAGGCAGGATGCAAAAATATAGCTCTTACGCATCCCGTGGGATGCGTAATTTTGTCGTAATTTTGTCAAAAAATCGCGGAGAAAAGTCTATTTTCGTCAAAGAATCGCGAAAAAAGCGCAAATCTCATCAAAATATCGCGCAATAACAGCGATTTTCGTCAAAGGATCACAAAAAAAAGTGAATTTCGTCAAAAAATCGCAGAAATAAGCACAAATTTCATCAAAAAATCGCGGAAATAAGCACAAATTTCATCAAAATATTGCAATAAAACGCAATTTTCGTAAAAGGGCCGCGACAAATTAGCATATTTCGATAAAATATCGCGAAAAAACAGCGAATTTTGTCAAAAAATTGCGGAAAAAAAGCCGAATTTTGTCAAAGGATTGCGAAAACAGTACAAATTTCATCAAAATATCGCGGAAAAAAGCCGATTTTCGTCAAAGGATCGCGAAAAAATAGCGTATTTCGTCAAAGGATCCCCAAAAAATAGCGTAAAAAAGCCGATTTTCGTCAAAGGATCGCGAAAAAAAGCACAAATTTCATCAAAATATCGCGGAAAAAACGCTATTTTCGTAAAAGGGCTGAGACAAAATAGCGTATTTCGTCAAAAGATCGCAAAAAAATAGTGAATTTCGTCAAAAAATCACGGAATAAAGCCGAATTTTGTCAACGTATCGGGGAAAAAGCACGACTTTCGTGACAGGCTCGCAAAAAAATAGCGAATTTTGACAAAAGGATCGCGAAAAAAAAACGCGAATTTCGCCAAAGTAACGCAGAAAAAACGTGAATTTAGTCAAAGCACCAAAAAAGATGTGCAACCATAGGTAGAAAATTCATAAAATGGGATTTTTTTTTTTTTTTAATGAGATTCTTAAAAATACAGCATGATTTCAGTGTACTTTAATAATGTATTCAGTTGGTGGACCAGTGAAAAATCACCCCCCCCCCCCTCCATCATACTGAATTGAAATGTCTCCTGCCTTCAGAATATGTAGGATTTGATGCTTATCAATGATTTAGATGTAAATTTCCCTTCCAAGGAAAATGTCTGATTCCAACACAGATCTATGCTGACAAATAATTCAATGGGAAGTATAATGAAAGCACCCATTCATTCAACAACAAGTACACCTTTACTTAACATAAGTATTCTTTTTTTCAGCAAAAATATATTTTTCAATAAACCCGTCTTGCCCCTTTTTAAAAGAAATGCAAACATTAGTGATACTTGTTAGTGGAACTTGATATCTTCTACTCTCAAATAAACATTATTTTACAATTAAAATTGTATCTTGCATTTTTACTTTTAAAAAAGTAAAGAAAATTTCTCTTAATATTTTTTAAAAATATCTTATTTGATTGCAAATAATACTGGTTTTAATTCATTATTTAATTATTATTAAAACAATAATTAATGCATTTAATTCATCTTTTCCAAATAAACAAGTTTCATTTATTCCTTTAAAATATAAATTATTATTGATGGGGACCCGCTTTTGTAAAAAAGGGACCCAGATTTTTGGAAATCCTGGGTCCTGGGGACCCAGGTTTTTTCAAGTACAGCGGCATCACTGTTCTTATATCTTCCATTTGACTATTTTGTGTAACAACTTAGTTGATTGTTCAGAATCAGTAATAAATTGCTAATTTGTAGTTATTTCCATATTCATAATTAAAAATTTTGTTTGCATTAGAAATGAGTTTAAATTTCAAGTAATCATTGTAAATGTCTTCATACAGAAAAACATAAAAAAACAAATTTAATTAAATGTAGTTACTCTATTTCCTGCCACTATAAATGCAAAATAAAAATCTGATATACTGAATTGAATCTATGTTATCCATTTATAACTTCAATATAGTAAGTAGTCATACAGTGAAAAAAAAAAAAAATCATTTTTCTTAAATTTGTCTATGTTGTTTCAGAAAGTTTGAGAAAGTTGAGAAAGAAAATTGTGTTAAATCAGCACTAGCTATTTTTATCTTACATATAACTATCAGACAGTGAATCATAAAAAATCAATTTTACTTAAATTTGGTTAATCTTTTTCTTGCTAAAGGGATCAGCATAGAAGAAAATTCAGTTGAATCTACCCTATCTAATTTTAACTTTGAGCATAGTTGTCATATGAGAAAACATAAAAAAATATCCACTTAAAAATTTTAGTTGTGTAATTTCCTGATAACAAAAAAAAAAAAAAAAAAACCGAAATCTCACACGAACCAAATATGATAACCGACAAAAATATTCTAAAGCACCATAAGCCGATCCCAGTAAGACAAAATAATTTCCGTGAACTCGCAACTGGAACCGAACCTAAGAATTCCATTAGAAAAAACCGGAAATCTTACACGAACCAAATCTGAGGCCCGACAAAAATATTCCAAAGAACCATAACCCAATTCGAGCAAGACAAAATAATTTCCCTGGACACGTAACTCGACCCGAAACTAAAATAAATAAAAAAAAAAAAACGAAATACGACCTGAACCTAATATGATAACCAACAAAAATAATCTAAAGAGCAATAACCCAATAAAAGAAACACAAAATAATTTCCTTGGACGCAACACGACCCGAACCTAAAAATTCCAATAGAAAAAACCCGAAATCTAACACAAACCAATTTTGAAACCGATAAAAATATTCCAAAGAACCATAACCCGATCTGAGCATTACAAAATAATTTCCATGGACACCGAACCGAACCTAAAAATTCCATTAAAAAACTTGAAATCTTGCCCGAACCAAATCTGAATCCGACAAAAATATCTCCAAAAAACATAACCAGATACGAACAAGAAAAAATAATTTCCATGGATGCAACAGAACAGATAAAAAAACAACAAAACTACCAACATAAAAAAATCCCTTATGATTTAAAATTTTTATGAAAACATAAATTTGACTATGGCAGCAGAAAAAAAATCTATTTTATTTTAAATGAGTTTCCTATTTTCTAACAGGGGATGTTATAAATGCAAAAGAAAATTGTGTTGGATCTGTGCTACCTTGTTTTAACTCCAATAATGCTGTCATACAGTGAAACATAAAAAAAAATCAATTTTACTTAAATTTGGTTATACTACTTGGGCCCCAATGAGTGCTATAAAAGTAGTATGTTGAATCTGCACAACCTTATTTTATCTTGGAGTATGGTTACCATTAAAAAAAAAAAAAAAAAAAAAAAAAAAAAAAAAAAAAAAAAAAACATAAAAAAATTCATTTTTAAATTTTAAATATGCAATTTCCCATCAGGGACACTACCAGCATAAAAAAAAAAAAGTCTGTCATGTAAAAAACTGTATGACAACATAAATTTAACCATGGAAGAAGCTTATTTTGGAGATTTACTTTAAAAGAAAACATAAAAAAGGAATTTTATTTAAATTTAGTCACTCTATTTGCCACCAGGGGATGCTATTAACACCATAGTAAATTCTGTTGGATCTGTGCTACCTATTCTGAACATTATTCTATAGCTATCGTGCAGTGAAACAAAAAATCGACTTTTATTTAAATTTGGCAAATATACCTCTCGCGAAGAGGTTTAAAGATTGAATGGGTGCTGATGGGATTCTAACCAAGGATCTCATGAATAGTAAGCAAGAATGTTAGCATTGACCAAAAGACGCAGGCAGTTACTCTAAAGTAGTAACTCACTTTATACATTTAGAAGAAAGAGATGAGATTGCTACACACTCCATCCTCAGTGAGGAAGTTTTGGTGATGAGTGATGTGCATGCATGAGTGCTGCTGTCATGTTGCCGTGTGCAGGTGCAATGTGTGGCATAAGCAACAGGCTTTGGTGTTGTGAGCATTTGACAGGTTATGCATGCTGGGGATGATTTTGAGTGGTGCTGCAATCTGTTGGTATTCAAAGGAGATGATTGTGGTTATTGTTGAAGGTTGTGTGATTGTCTGGGTTACCAATTTAGAGATTGGATTAGCACTGTTGGGATTTGAATATGAGACCTCATGAACAGTAGGTGAGTATGTTAGCATTGAGCAAAAGGCCAAGTTAATTACTCTAAACTAGGAACATGCTTTATACTGTTCAAGTAAGATAAAATCACTACAGGGACATTAATGGCATAAAAGAAAGTTGAGTTTAAATTACCCAATCTCATTTTATTAAGAGCATGATTGCCAAGAGAAAAAAAAAAGAAAAATTTATTTTAAAATTTTAGTTTTGCAATTTCTAAACCAGAGGTGTCACTAGCGTAAAAGAAAACTAATGTGAAAAATCTGATCAATATATAAATTTGACAATGACAGAAACTTATTATGAAGATTTGAGTGAAATTTGTTCATAGGATGCGAGATTAAAGAGTGTTAAAATATTACTGGAAGACATAGTTACACATAGAGATACATGAAGCATCATAAGTTAAAAGTTAAATAAAGGCAATTGAAAATAGCTCTTTCAACAGTAATTAGAGATAAAGTGTAAGGCATTTGAATTACTTTGTGTTGTCCTGTAAAAGAACCATAAATGTCGCACCCAATATTTTCAATGGAGAACATGCTTCAATAAGCCTTGGTAACATACACAAATTTTGTAGAGTTTCAAATAACATAATGGTAATAAGATGCAGTTTAAGTATAATTGATTTTTTTTTCTTTTGCAGCCTTGTAAATAACTATAAATGCTATATAGATCCTCTTTAAGAGAAAACATGTTCTAGATGACTGAAATAACATACTAAGATTACATTATCATCAGTGTTCTATAAACCCTGCATTTAAGTATTTCAAACAAAGGTTTCATAAATTTGTTACATTAAGATTTTATATATATAGAGTAAATCAATTTTTGTCTCATTTTATTACTAAGGGACACAACTTGAAACATTTTTTTAAAAAATGATACTGAACAAATTTTATGTAATTGAGTTCTATGTTAAGTAAAATATATTATATTTTTTTCGTAAGTTTTATTTCCTTATTTTTGATTACATGATAAGCAAATAAAGTAAAAAGACAATTACCATTTATGAGTTCAATTTTGCTTTTCACAATTATGAATACAATATGCTTTCCAGGGGCTAATATTTAAAAATGCATGTTCCAATTTAATCAAATAATAAAAACATGTGTAACAAAATTTGGGCTTAAGCCTTTATAGTTGTTTGGGATAAAAGTTTCCCACCATTGCCCTCTAAAGAGTTAAAAAGGAGATTTTGTAGAGTTCAATTGTTAATTTAGGTTTGTGTTTTTTAATTTCCATTACATCTTATTAAATCAAACTTTTAAATTGACTCAATCAGTTAAACAAGAAAGAAACATTCTTCTGATCTAATTAATGGCTAAATTGCCTTTCACAAACAATAAATACATAAACCATATCTTTAAGTATGAAACACAAAAATACCTCTCTAGTAACAAAACATTCAATTGGATAAGTCAACATAATAGTTATTGTAAATATCCAGCGAGCTGCATTTGCCCAGTCATCGTTCATGCAAAAATTTTCAAGTAAGTCACCTGAAATAAGATGGTTTACTATCATACATATTATCATAGAAGGTTTTACTCTATCATAAATATCATTATCATTACTATCATACATATCATAGGAGCATATTGCATTAACTTTATTTTTCACCAATTAGTTCAATAATTGTCAAGTAAAAAAGGAAAAATAAAATGAAAGAAAACAATTTATTAAGTTTCAATTTTTGAGAATTTCAATTGAAATTAAAAATTATTCAAAAACAGTCTAAAATCTTTTTGTCTGTAAATGAAATTCAGAGACTAGGGTCTAATCATGCTTTAATAATTTATAAGGTAAAACTAGCCAATCTACAAAAAATGTAAAAGAAAGATTCACCTTTACAATTAAACAATTTTAAATTTAGTAAAATTATATTTTCTTAAAACTTAAACTGAAGAAATCTTGGGATTCATCTCCCTGACCCTATTACTGACTGAAAAAAATCCTGTTGTTGTTGGAAAAATACTAACACAATACTGATTTCATACGAAAAACATAGGTTAGACATTGGCTAAATATAGATTAAAAAGTTTAGACCAAACTATTGTAAGATTAATATTTACCTTGAACTGAACCAGTAAATGTAACATATCCACATATTCCAAACACAAGGATAATGCAACATGATAAGCCAATGCTAATATGTGTGACACGATTCCAGCGAGCTTGTGTAGGATTATCAAGAGCATCAAACAAAAGAAAAGAGTTGTGATGGCACATATAAGCTGTGTAAAGAAAATATAAAATGTGTATATACTAAATATTGTATAAAAAAAGGACATATCAGGGGTCGATGCAGGATTTTTTTCTTGGGAACCATTTTGTGAAATATGTTATACGTATTTTTGTGAAAAATGACATTTTGTAACGAAAGATGAAATCCAGTTTCTCAAATTCGAACTAAGCATTTATGAATAATAACTTCTTTAAGTCCTTTTGCTAGGGTTTTCTTTTTTAATTAACTTGTTTTATTTGTGAATTACAAATTAAAACCTAACAAAGTAAAAAACAATGAACAAAGATTATCTTTTTATGAAATGGAATTTTGTGAAGGGGCCCATTTTATCAAGGGGAATTTTGTGAAGGGAACTGTTTTATTAAGAGAAATTTTATGAAGAGGCCTGTTTGATTTAATTAATTTTTTAAGGTTCCGTACTTAAAGAGTAAAAATGGAACGATCATTATAAGATCATTCCTGTGTCTGTCTGTCCATCTGTCACAGCCATTTTACTCGTAAACTATGGAACATGGTAAGTTCAAATTGGATGGAGTAATAAAGGCTATTGACCCACATATTTATAGATTATCAACCATTCACAAGTATATTTAGGAAAAATTTAGAGGGGCTAATTAAGTTACTTGAAAAATAATATATTTTTTTTTTGTATATTGTGTGGGGCATCGTGTGAAAGCTTTCATAAAGCTGTATTCAAAAATACATTTCTTTTAATTTTAGGTATTATATTTTCATAGATATTGTCGAAAATGTAATACAAAAATATGCCTCCCCCCCACCTCCTCTATTTCCGAATCTACTGAAAAAAAAATTTATAAAAAAATTACGGGTAGTAGAAGTTAACTTAAAACTTGCAGGAAAAATATAGCGATTACCCTAGATCACATAGTTTTTGAGAAAATCCCATTTTTCCATTACACACAAAATTCGATTTGCGGGTTTTCAATAAAGGAGTTGAGGAGTGCTGGAGGTTCCTATCATCACAGAAGTATAAAAGGATTGTTGACAATGATTTTCTAAAAAAATTGTTGGTAATTAGCCGAGATATTAGTCCTTAAAGACACAGACGTTTTGGACATACATAAAGACATGGGCGCTGTACTCTATGTGCCATCGGCTTTTAAAGCCTAGATAACAACTTTTAATGATATTACTCATACTTGTCCAGTTATTGTGATAGGGCTCAAAATAGGCCCCAAATTTTGCCTGGATCGACCCCTGCATATATTACAGGTGACAAAAATTTGAGAAAATACATAAATTACTTTAAAATTAATAATAGAATACTGTCATTATATGAAGAAAATGTGCATTGTAATTTATATACCAGGTGGCTATAATTAAAGTGCACATTTTTGAAGGGCTCTACAAGCTAAACTATTTGAAATATTTAAAAAAAGATTTGGTATTTATTCAGTTTAAAGCGTACAAAAATAAGTTCTGAAATAAAAAAAATAATTTAAATTGTTTTTAAACAAATGGTACTATATAAAATAGAAAAATGAAGAATTTCCTACCAGCTAAATTTTTAAACTTTTTTGTGGAAAATGTCACATGATACAGTATTTTTTATCAAAATAACAGTAATTATAGAAAAGCTATGAAAGAATATCATCGTCTCTAAATATAGACTTAAAATGAGTTGTTTTTGTTAATATTCACAAATAAAACATCTCTAACATTTAAGTGACATCTATTGACAAAATTTAAAACAAACCATTTTTATTGCATAATTTGTTTCTGCATATTCTAAAAAGTATAAATACTAAAGCATTCAAAAATATTTCAAATAGTATAACTTGTAGAGCCATTCATATGCATGCACTTTAATTATAGCCATCCCGTATTTAAAATACACCACTAAATTATAAATTAATATGTTATTAAAAATATCAAAAGTTAGAATGGTTTTGTTTTAAAAATAGGCAAATTTAAAATTTATCTTTCAGAAAATAATATTAATAAGAAAACAAATGTAATTAATATAGGAATAACTATTATTATCTTTCAAATGAAATAAATTGTGCTTAATCATATCTAAAAAGCAAAATGTAGACATTATCTTGAAAGGAATATTAATTTTACAAATTTCGTGAAAATACAAGAATATTACTAAATTTAATCTACAAAGGAACATTCTGTAGACAGGAAAGAAATTAAAGGATTTCTTTACTATTTTTAGCAATTGTTCAAGCTGTCAAATACCTTGATATGAAAAAAAAAAATTACAATAGCACATTAATGTATAATATATATAAATGCTTCTTTATTTAGTTGCCTGTTAGCAAAAGCGTATTTCATATGTGCAGCAGAAATGACACTGAATCTTGTATGAAAGGAATTGATTGTTTAGAAAATAGACCACCAAATATAGAATATATGAATAATAATGTAACTGTAAGAGAAAGACTTTTTAATGTTGTTGTTGTTACTAATGATGCCTGGACAACTGCATACATGTACCAGGTCCAAAATGCACTGGACGAAGGGAGAAAACTTCTATTTGATGAGACACACCACAGGGGCAGAAGAATAATTTGGCCCTGAAGATTTTCCTCACAATTTTTATTCTTATTGGAAGAGGGGATCTTTTGGCTTCGTACCTCTCTCCTACCTGCTGATTCCTAAGCAAGAGGACTCTCCACACTACTTATTTTGTGTGCAGGTCTGTGGAATCTACAGGACACCAATAGCAGTGAATGTTCCCAGGAGGTCTCCCTCCCAAACACCGACCTTGCTTGGTGCTGCTGAACTTCAGTGGGTCAAATGGGTATCATTGTTGTAAAGCATGCCTTTTCTTCTGTATTTTTTAAAAACAGTAACTCATATTTTTTCTATAAGACATGTTAACTTACTTTTCTACAGACTCAGTATATAAAAGCTTTAGAGAAAAAAATGTAAAATCAATAGAAATAAAAATTTATTTACCAAAAGCAATAACACCAACCGCTTGTGTGATTCCTGTATTTGCAAACCTAAATGCATCTGGGGTAATTTCCCTGTAATATATGCTAATTTTAATAAAATATAAACTTTTTTAGGCATTAACATTTTCAAAAACAGTCAGAGCAGACGTTTTAGTTAAACAGAAATAGTTTGACATTATAAAAATTTACAAAAACAATTACATTCAATGATATCAATACTGTCAAATCCTTCTGACAAACTCAATACAATTAAAACAATTAAATTATTCAATATTTCATTTCTAAATCGGAAATAATGATGGATAACAAGAGCATCTAGTTATATATAATTTACTCATTTCCGTTTATAAAAAAAATTAATTTATACTAGAATTAAATATAGACAACATGAGTTAATAACATATAACATACTATACAGAAGTTTCACATAGTGACTTTCTATTAAGATCTTCTATTATTATTTGACTAGAAGATAGCCCGTCAGAATGACATGTGTGCATTTTCAAAAGAATGATATAGCATTGTATTCTAAAAAGAATTATGACAGAATAAATTTTATTTTATCTGACTATTAGGGTCAGGTGGGGTAAAATAGTTATGAACACAGCCCAGTTTTTATTGAAACTTAATTTGCAAGAAAATTATTAACTGAATTGGTAAAATAATGATATAGAATGTGCAAATGAACTTCACTCACAAAATTTGAAGAACTATTTCACAAAAACATGCAAATTAGTACTAATAATGCTATTTAAAAAGATAGTGTCAATTAACTTTCGTCTTCATTCATTGCATTTAAAAAAACCAATAAACTTCAATTTCTTAAAAAAAAAAACAATATAAGAGTGCAATTCCAAATAAATTTGCTAGTTGACAGTAAAAAAGAACACACATTATAAGATTGAAAAATCAAATCTAAATAGTAAACATTCACTCGTGATATCACTCCAAAGAATAACATGCAGAATAATACCCAATTTCAACAGAAAGTTTATTTGTTTTTATTAATTGTTGATAGCTGGTGCCAAAATAATATTTATATAACTTAAATTTTAAAAAGTTTATCTCAGATTAAATCCTCATTTTTTTAAAACATGCATAAAGAAACCTGTAATAAATCTTTTATCACATAAGTAAATTGCAACTATTAATTGCATTAACAATTTTTTTTCTCAAATTCTTTTATAAAATTACAAATTTGTTTTCCCTACAAAATTTTATTTGCATTGATATATATATGTAGTACACAGCATCATATATTCCTATGATTCATTTTTTCCCAATGACGTCAGAATTCAAAGAACTTGTTCAAAAGAAATTTTCTTTTTTATTTTAACTACCGATAGATTGCACCAACACAGAATACAACTACATTCACTGAACACTATGGAGCATTCTCATTGGTCAGAAAATAGATAGCCTTGAAAAATAGAGGTAATTTTTCATGATATTTTTAACAGTGTATACTGAATTCAAACTGTAATGTAATGAATAAATGTAAACAAAAGTGAAAAACATATTTCAAAATATTAATATGCTCTTACAAAATATTTTAAGAGCATTTAATGAATAGCTGAAAGAGTCATTCATTTGTTTTTGGATTTGTAATTTGTGCTTATGAATGGCAACGGTAATTGTTCGTATACATCGGAAGCCTGTTATTGGTAGTTGGTTATTTTTAAATTAGATCTTAAAGCGTCATAATTGTATACTTTTTGAAACTTTTAGAAAAATTGAAAAAGAATATATGTTACACAACGAATAGATAGACAGATTAAATAAGGCAGTTGGCAAATAGGGCATCGGAATGCTTAAGCCTAACATGGCCATGTTTGGCTGATTTTAACGAAAGATTATCAGGAAACGGATGAGTTCACTCCTGGAAGCGTTACACACTTTGCACTATTCTATATATAATTTGATTTTTTGATTGATTATTTGACTTTATTCTGAATAATGGAAGTGTTACATCATTGATTTCTAGATTTTATAGACAGATACCAAAAACCAACTATGGAAAAAAAGCTTTTCTAGATAAAGAATAATTAAAACAATATACCTGGAAAAGACCAGCTTTAAATAATTTGGATATGATGCAATGCATTCCCAATGCCAGTGATGTCACTTGTAACTATTTTATTACTAATATTTCTAAACAATACATTGAGAATTAGTAAAAATCTACTATGAAGATTATTGCTTTAAAATAGTGGTAGGCAAAATAAAAAAAACGCAATCACGAGTCACAGCTCTGCAATATGCTCATTGACAGCAAAGTCATTAGCATCTACAAAGAATGAAGAAACATCATTGCCAATTGCGGTCATAGGTAAAATTAAGTGCATAACATTTTTCTAGTACAAAATGCTAACAGGAAACAAGATTGTATCAAGATCTTCAGAACCTGATTTTAGTGAGAAATTTAAGAAAAAAAACATGACAAAAAAGTCAAAGAAAAATTGCAACATACTTTTGTTTATGAATTTTGCTATTTAGTGATATGATTTATGTTAAACAGTTTTATAAATGCTTATCAGAACTTTTTTCTAAAGAAAAGTATTAGTAATGCAACAAAAATTTCTGAGATATTTTTTACATTTTCAAGTCTGAATTAAGAAGTTGATTGACACTTCAATTCCAAAAACTAAAGTAACAGATTATTAAAAAATTCAGAAATTCTATTATCAGTTTGTTAAACAAACGTTTATCCTAGTCCAATGCATTTTTGTAGTGATGTTTTGTAAAAGCAGGATTTGCATCTGCATATGAGAGTTTTATACATTTACACACACTCTTCTGGTGGTACAGGAAGCATCAGCAATTATTCCCACACTTATCTGAACTTAACTATTCCCTTGCTTTGGCAACCTGAGTCGACATTCCTGTGCAGTAAAACCCATTGGAGTTCGTGAGGAAGAAATAAGAGTAGGTCAGTGTCTTACTCAGTTGCAAATATTTTCTCGCTAACAGGTGCTGGCTGAAATTAATCAATATTTTACTGAAAGTTTCTGACTAAATTTTTGCTGAATGCTTTATGAATTTATGCATCAAGAGTATATCCAGAAAGAAAAATCATTTTCGTAATGAAGCAGCTATTTCCTTATTTGTGATCAATACATCGGTCAGTAACTATTTTAAAATACTTGTCTATTCAATCATCAGTGAGTGCAGAGTTTAATAAGGGATGATTCCATTACATAATAACTACTGAATAAGTGAACTTTATTTCCTATTATCATCAAATAGGAATTATGACGTTGTTTCGTGTTTCCATAATAGATGTTGTAGGATTTATAATTTATTTTTCCCATCCCTTTCCACTCTATTACATATATTGTTAAACTGGATTCCTGTATTTTTTTCTTACTTTGATTTTCAATTGCACATGGGGAATCTGTTTACGTTTGAACTTCACGGCTCAACGGAGTTGTTTGCCGGCAGTATGATCTTTCTTGGCACTCAGCCATTTTGAGTTGCAATCGCAATCTCTTTATTTTAAATTCATCCTGTAAAATTACTTTTAAGTTTATTCAAGCTTTAAATTACGTTATAGTTATTTTTAATGATATTTTTATAAGTTCAGATGTTTTTCATGTAATTTAAATTTATAAAGTAAAGTGTTAATGCAAATTGTATGCAAATTGCATACTTGCTTTTCATTGGCTGTCACCACGCTGCTTGCATTTAGAGCAGTGTTTCTCAACCTTTTTTACTTCATGGCGCACTTAAACCAAGAATTAAACTTCTGCGACACACTAAAATTATAACGACTTAAAAAGAAGGAAGAATTATCTATCATTACATAAGAAATGATTACATATAATTTTTAATTTATTTACTATCACAAACAAAATAGGCCATCCGAGCCGAATAAAGGTCTGGATAATTATTTATAAATAATCTTATAACCTTCTTTAATATACTTCTCTTTAATATGCATTAACATTTATAAGTATATGAAACACCATTTTAAACACAATTTTTAATTCTAGTTTTGGTATCATTCAGCATACCATCATCAGTGCGAAGAATCATGTGATTTTCCCATATATATGGAGAGGAAGCGGATTCGAGGGATAGGCTTATTGATCAATAGCAGTTTAGGAAATTACAGGCAACAACCTGTAGAAAATTGTACAGGGAAAAGAACTGGTAATGTTGAAAACATCTTAATATCTCAGTAATTTGTCACATTAGCAATTAAAGAGATATCTGAGTTTGACATTTTAAACTGTAACCTTTTTTCCTTCAGGAGAGATTTTTTTTCTGAAAGAATTTATCTCAAGAGATGTAAGACCATTTTTAGGGTTTCCTCGTATATTCTACACTGAGTAACAGAAGAAAAATCTCCCAAATAAACCAAATTTGTGACACTAAACCTTATTTCAAAGTAAATCATATAATATGAAATGTTGGACAATAGAGATTTGAATTTTTGAAAATTTGAAGCAACTTGCTTAAAAGTTTTGCGGCACCTCTGAGATCTTTTTGTGGTGCACTATTGTGCCGCAGCACACAGTTTGAGAACCACTGATTTAGAAAGACAGAGATTCTGTTTGCACAGTGTGCTCAGATGTTTTGATATCTACTGCCTTTCCCAGTGCTCTCATTCTGTTGACGATGTTTTATGAAGCTGGGTCTCATTTCCAGTTGTAGTTATGAATTTAGAGTAAGTTCGAGGTGATATTTTGAATGTGTTAAGATTAATGATAGAATGTTATCAGCAATAAGTTTGCTGTTATGAGTCTAATTTTCCGTTTTGGATGTATTGTTTGGAACAGCTGTGCACTTATTTCTTTCTTGTGTATCGAATTGATGATAATTGCATCAAAAGGGCTAACATTGTGGTCGTATTACCGGAATCTAGTGACAAACTTTATCCTGTAACCATATTATTTAGTCATTAAAGTTAATTGGATGAATCTCCTCGCCTCTTCAAATAGTCACCACAACATATATGGTTGTAAGTACTCTTTTCTTTAATTACTTACAAAATATTTTTCAAGTGTTATATAAATATGAAAGTTATAGTTTTGACCTGATACCAACCTTAGTCACTCAGCTACAAACTTAAGGGAAGGGATACAATATTGAGTCAATGTTTGTGAGTGCAAATTTCATCCCTATTAAAATTAAACACTTACAAATTGACAGATGTTGATGTTGGGAATGATAAACAGTGATAGAAGGAAGAATTAATCCATAGGTCAGATAAAAGACTAGCCGTGTTCTGAAATGTTATTTTATTGGCACAAAGGAATACCAGGATCTTTGCTATAATTGCAAGGTGAGCCCTCAGCAGGACAAATGCCACCAACTGCTGGAGAGAGAGGCTTCTGGTTACACTGTTATATCACCAAGATCAAGAGAGGAGTGATGTAATTATATTTTCTCGAAGTTATCGAGTATTGGCAGAACTACATATACACAAATCTAAGCAGAAATGTTACCTTTGAAGCTTCATAAATATCAGCCCAAAATAGCAGTATTTAATGGGAAAATGATGTATGAAGTTTTCTCGGGAAAGAATAACTTTGATTTTGGAAGGCAGCCAGATCCTATTCAAGGCACTGGAATTTCTGTTTTTGTAATGCCATCCTCCAGTGCATGATGTGCTCAACTACTTAGAGCAGTAAATGAAGTTCCCTTTAACATTGCTCTTAAAAAACTGTGGGATCACTTGTGTGATGCTCTGCCTGACTTAGATTTTTCAGAAGTATCCTTTTCTGATGTCAAACTAAAAGTTGAAGTTAAAGAAGAGGCTCATGATGATTGTTTTACTGACTATTCCAAAAAAGATGTACAATTGTGCATCATAGTTTACAAACGCCTGAATCTGAACTGTGAATGATGATACCTGTGACTTGTGGTAAACATGAAAGGAAAAGGAAAGCTGATTTAACAAGGTATCCTCTGCAATTCTTACAGAAACTTCTAGTCCAAAACCTCATGGACAAGGTTCAGGCCACAGAGGTTGGGATAGAAGACCTGTTGAACACAAATTTCTAATACGTCTTACTGATCCTGGTCATGGCACCAACTGTGTATGATGTTTCATGTTTCCATAATAGGTGTTGACGTTAGGAATGATGACAAACAGTGATAGAAGGAAGAATTAATTCATAGGTCAGATAAAAGACCAGCCATGTTCTGAAAGTTATTTTATTGACACACAAGAACACCAGGATCTTTGCCATAATCACAAGATGAGCCCTCGGCAGCACAAATTCCCCAATCAATGGAGAGATAGGCTTCTGGTTACATTGTTATATCACCAAGATCAAGAGAGGAGTGATGCAATTACATTTTCTCGAAGTCATCAAGAATTGGCAGAACTACATATACACAAATCTAGCCAATAACGTATAATATGGTGAGAATTGATTAAGTGAAGGCATGTGTTCTTTTTCTGTTAATTATAACTCAATGGGGGTGTCAAAGGGCAAAACATGAATTCTTTAATGCCAAATGATAAGCAGAGAATTATGAAGTACCAAAAACCACAAGGCTAATATTCTACAGGGGGTTGCCAAAAGTCTCATGGGACTGAAGGACTGGCAATGAAAGTTAATAAAATAAAAAGTTAAAGGCAGAGTACCAATAACAAAATAATTTATATGTTGCTGAAAAGAAAGCCATCTGTAGTAATGGTCAAAAGCAGATGTAGAGTGCCTGGGTAAATCCTGCATAGCAACAAAATTAGGTATTAGAATGAAAAAATGTTGCTAGGCTGAAAAAGAAATCTTTTCTTTTCTTTTAATGCATTGTGCTGCAGTTAAAAAATCACAGGGAGAGAAATAAAACTGATAAAGGAAACCTTCATTACAAAATACATTGAATCCAGATCCAGAATGATAATTAAAGTTAAGAATTTAGAAAAAGACATAATTTTAAAGGAGGAAAGGGGAAAACCATTAAAAGTTAATATGTGAAGGTAAGCACCTTCACCGGAATCAACTAAATAAAATGTGAATTATTCAGAATTTTCTTCAATCCTTGAGAAATACATTTTCAGTACCTTCTCATGATGTACTAAAAACAAAATTGTGCCTTCAAAGCTGAGAATCTTCTCAGTATGCTTTCATTTCAAATAATAGTGAATTTGTGTCAGTACAATAGACTATATTACAGTTATCTAAAATAAAATATTTAAAAAATCGTGTCTGATGCTCAAAGATAGAAATATAGATGAAATACGAGCGGTTGAATGAACTGTGTTTGTGTGAAAATTCTATCTCAGGAAAATTATTACTGAGTGCACTAAAAAATGTCATCATTTATCTAATCTGTATGATCATGCAAAATGAAGATTTAAATTATTTTGTGTTTTTTTAAATAAATTTATTCCTTTCATATGCATGTTTATTTTTAGTATGATTTTCTATGGAGTAATAAATATAATCCAGATGTAAATATAAGATCTAGTTATTTTTTAAATGAAACTTTTATTTGGATGAATTTCAGTATTTATTGTTTGCTTTTAATGTATTAAATATGAGTCATTTTAAGATCTAACAATTATAATAACTGAGTCAGGAAAAGATTGTTTTAATTACAGCAATATACTAATTCTAAATAACCATAAATTAAGAAACTATTTATTCAAAATTGATACTCCAAATTTCCATTATTATTACTAAATATTATTAACCATAAATTATTAATTATAATCATTCTCCTTAAATTATTAATTTCAACACAGTATGCCAATATAACCCCACACAGTTTTATGCACTGAATACTTTGAAAATAAGGTTGGCCAACTTTTTTTGTTTAGAAATATTTACATGTATTATTTGATCAGTGATACATACTTTCATTCATGAAAGAAGTTTCAATAAATGAGATATATGAAGGTTTTAAAACACAAATTTCCTATAAGTGAAAACAATAATTCTAATTTATACATTTTAAATTTGTCAATAACCATACACATACCTAACTTGTAAATCAGTGGTCCTTATGTTACATACACCTGCTAACAATTCTATCAAAATAAGAAATGCCAGAATATCACACAGTAAAAGTAAATATTCACTAGTTTCTATAGATGCAGTTTTTTTACAAAAGCAAGTCCATTCAACACATTTCTCCCTATACAGGGTGACAATAAATAACCCATACAAAGTTCAAGTGGAAATTTAAAAAAAAAACCTACTAAAGTCAACCACCAAAGTTTTATTAGCTCTACATGAGAAATAAAACTCAGCCCTAACTGATATTAAGTTCTGTAGAAATAGTCTCACAGCAAACTGCAATTATCACATTACATGCTGAAGGCATGAAGTAATGAGAGTTCATTTGTGCACTGAAGGTTGTTAGAACTGTATGGGATGCCTTCAAAGAGTTTTAATAGCTTTGGTATAATAGAGATAGACCAAAACAAAGCAAAAAAAGAGCAGATAACATTTCTAGAAAACACAAAATTGTTAGATGTATCCCTAATTGTTTCAAAGAGAAAAGTTGCAAATGAAAAGAATGCCAATCCAGAGATGGTTCGACAAATTGTGAAAGGTTCCTTGGAGGCCAGCCTTACAAAATGAAAGTCTAGCACTGTTTCATTTTGTATTCTTATAATTTATGGTGGCCAACAATGAGGCAAGACTCCAAAAATAGGTAACATCAAAGAAGTGGACTGTTCATGAGTAGCTAGCTGCAAAGATATTAAAAAAAAAAAAAAATCATCGTCAAACTGGCTCATAAGTGACACAACAATAAAATTTGGTTGAAGCATACTCTTAGTGCATCATCCATTATCAAAAGATAACAAAAGTCCCAGTTGGTTATGGTTTGGGATGAGATTTCTTCAACTGCCAAAACACTGCTTGCTTTTGCTGATGAATGCGTTAAAATCAATCATCAAACATACTATTAAAAACTTGAAGAATATTTAGCTTCCCTGGACCAAAGAGTACTTGGGAGCTGAGAAATAAACTTCCCAGCTAGATTCAAACACAGCACATAGAAGAAGAAGAGCACAGAAATGGTGCAAGTCACTTCTGGCTGATTTCTTAAGAGCTCAAGAAAAGCCTCTATACTCTGCAGTTCTCAACCAGATCAGTTATTCTGCAGGATTATCTTACAGAAAACAGTTTGTTTTAAGGCCACAGAAGAATGGAGTCCATGAAAAAATCTCTTTAGGAGGAATTCCTAATATATCAGGAGATGAATTACAGCCTTTTGCTGAAATATTTCAGTTCTACAACAAAGCAAATTGCAGCCACTTCAGAAACTTGTACTTTTCTGTAAGTTATAGATCAGTACTTTGTCTATCAGCAAATTGATTTTGATTTCTGTGGTTATTAAAAGAATTACAGGATGCTTCACATAAAACTGGACCAAACATGTAAACAAAAGATTACATAAATTAAATTTGAGGATTGTCCAAGCCAGGGGGGTGCCATTTCCCTTTACTTCTGGTATCAAGGTTTCGGTGCGCATGACGTCACTGCGCGTGCTAAGGAGGAGTCTTGCAACAGAAAATAACCTATTTTCTTATTTAAAATAGAATTTATGCTAAAAAAATTTGTATCTTTGGTCAGAGGAGAGCATGTTTCTTCAAAATAAAACATTTTTCTTTAACGGAAGTATTTTTTTCTAGGAATAAAACGATTTAGAAGGGATTTTTTTTCTTCAAATAGCCGTGTATTTTTTTCTTTTCTAAGATGAGTTTTTATTGCTTCTTATCTTCAGTCGATCTTTAAAAGGGACGGAGGCGGGAAGTAAACCTTTCTTGTTATTTTCTTTGACACCCAGGGCAGTTTGCCCTCACACGAAGCTTTAATTGCTTCTCTAAAACAAGGTTACTATATCCATAATAAAAACATTTGTGAAAACCAGGACTTTTATTCGATTGAAGCATTTTAATCAAATATATTCATCAGAAATAAAAAAGAGATACGCTGCCAGAAAATAAAAAATGTGGAGTAAGTCAAATTTGATTGCATGATAAAACCGTACGAGAAATAGCAAATAAAGGAGCACACATTAAAATACATCTTCAAAATGCACCCTGTGATGAAATCAAATGCTGGAAATGAAAGCATATTCTGAGGGTAAAAACCTAAAATATAATATATATTAAAATAATTTTATATAATTTTATCCCCATACAGCATTAAAATATAATTTTATATAGCTCTTTTGGAAGGTATTTATAAACGTATAGTGCTCTGAATTTTAAATTTTAACTTTTCTATATCGCATAAATGATTCAGTTTTAAATATTTGGCAATTTAAAAATTAAAATTTCTGTTATTTGTATTCTAAATCTCCTTTATAAATACTGCTGTCCTCATTTTTATTATATAAAAAAAATAAATCAATTTAATATTTAATCACATTAGCTGCATCTGAAGAAAACAATAGTACATTTAAAATTAAGTTTTAAAAAGCTGAATTGTAATTTTAAATTTTAAATATGGCACTTTATTTGGATGTAAAAATTTAGTTTAACCCATTACCCGCTGGTGTTGCGTTCACGCAACAGTCAAAATAAATACACTTATTTAAGTTATTTACATACCCACCGCTATTTTTCAATTAAAAAATTGGCCTTACTTAAAGACATAAAATTTTAAGACCATATAAAGCGAAAATTATCTTTCAGAGTTTGTGGTGGCAAACGCCGTTCAGGTAAAAAGTTGAAAATTTCAACCTTTTAGTTTTGGCGGTTAATGGGTTAAACGTTAAATTCACTTTAACGCAATAATTTGCCTTAATTTCTTTTAATTATGTATGCAGATTTATATTTATTATTATTATTATATAACATTAAATTATTATTTTAAATAAACTTTTTAATGTATTTATAAATTATATTAATCTGAATTTCAAAAATTATTTCCACCAAACCATATAATTATACTGTATAAATATTTCCGTTTAAAAATATTAAATATTCATATGTTTACTTATTAAAGTTTCTATTTTATTTGTCTTTTAAATCTAATTATTCAAAACTCAATCTTGTGTAATCTTGCTATGAAGTTGAAACGTAACTTATTATTTTTTAAACCTTTTTTATGGGTTTTTATCAAAGACATATCGAAATTATAATAATATTAGAATTATCTTAGATTTCAAATTGAATACCAATCAAATATCATAAATACACTATATTAAAAATTTTTAACAAAATATTATCTGCAGTCGTGTAACAATGAAATTTCCTGCTTTTGTAGGTCTTTAAGATTTTATTTATAAAAAATATTATTTTACACTTTTTTTTAATGTAAATGAACTTTTCCATATTGAATCGTAAACGAAACTTAATGAAAAAGACAGCAAATTTAACAATTAAATTTCGAAGAGCTAAAAAGAGATAATAGCTTAAAATTTATATGTGATGTTTGTCCTATGTATAAAGAATATATTTTAATCGTTAAACTTCTTTTCACGCAAAAATTTCTACTGAAATTTTTTAATTAAAAATAGCGCCTTTCTAATGCAAAGTCAATTGGGAAACTCATCTTAGCACGCGCAGTGACGTCAAGCAGCGAGTCGCTCCCTATTGGCTACGGGGTGAAATGGCGCAACCTTTAGATATAGTAACCTTGGTCCAAGCCACTTTTTATAGGACAATCTGACAACCCTGACTCTGACCATCTGGATGATGTAGAAGTTTCCCGTTATACAGTTCTTTGGTTTTTATATGTTACAGAGCTTTTTCATGTCGACTCATGTTTTATTTGGACATGGCTGTACTTTATACAATTATACAAAATAAATGCTCCATCATCTTTTTGTAATTACACCATTTCTATAAACCAAATGTTATACTTGTTGTTTTACAGCAGAAAATTTTACTTAAGGAAATTTAAATGTGAAATACAAATTAGAAATAACTGTTGTAGACATAAAGAATCTAAGCACAATATAATAAACTCATATGAATGAATATTACTTTCAATTATTTGACTATATTGTCAATTATAAACTTTATATATTCAACATAAAAGTAACATTTGAAATCAATAATAATAAATAAATATTGTGTATGAAAAAAATCATATAATCTATATGTTTAAAGAATTAATGTCTTTGGAGACAAGGAGATAAAAATTTCAAAAAATTCTATGATTTTATAATTTTCAAATATAGTAGAAATAGTGAAAACAAAAACATAAAAATAATAAAAGAAAAATGAAAGATAAGCATTGAATAGTTAAAAAATAACAAAGAAGTGACTATTTAATGACTTACACTTCTCCTGACATTGTGAAAGCTCGAATCATAACAAATAAAACTATGGAAAGAGCAAACATCAAAGACAAAAATGATACCTAAAACATATAAGGCAAAAATTAGAAAGAAACTTAATATTTTTTTTATATTTTTTAATAGAAGTGAAATTTATGTTTAACTTACAATAGAGAGTCTGACAATGGTCCGATATAATGATAATGGCAAAGTAACAAGTAAGGTTGACATGAGGACAATAAAGTTGCGATTTCCTAATATTGAATTTCTTGTTACTAGAAATACATAATTAAAAAAAAAATTAGAAAACTTATGCAATACAGTATTCTACATGAAAGTTTATCTCACTAATTTTACAATTTTTTTTTTTTCAATAAATAAACAAATGAAATTATGCAAAAATCTAAAGGCTTAAAAATAAAGAATTCTAACTACATGGCAACCTGATGTGTTGCATATGCATTGCAAGAAAAAACTATATTTATTTAGTTGGAATGTATCAGACGTAGGTTGCTTGCTGTCCGGCTCTGTGCTTTAAGGATTGGTGTCCCTGTTCTATGTCAATTGCTACAGGTTGTAGTTTTTTGTTTATTTCTTTTCGTTCAACGTGGTCTCCATCTCTGTGTGGAGTGGGGATTTTTCCATGTTTGTGTATGTTTGTATTTTGTTTTGTATTTGTGTAATTTTTGTTTCGCTGGTCGAGGACTGTTGGGTTGTTTTATAGTCAAGCATGCCATCCACATTTTCTATTACAGACGCTAATGCTAGTGATCCAGAAACTTTCTTGCAAGAAGTTATTATTTCCTCGCAACAGGTTATTTATGCTTTTGCAAATAGTGTCTCCAATGTTTGTATTTTTCTCAAAGTGGTAGAAGATAAAATTCCACGATATAAACCTGTGGCTTTAAAGGCCTAAGTTGACAAAATAGTAAAAATTAATGCACCGCTTAAAATTCGTTTTACCAGGACTGATAAACTGTTAGTTGAAACATTGGATGCTCAATGCACCCAAGCTGTCACCGATATCGATAAATTACTAAATGTGCAGGTTAAGGCATACATTCAGCAGGAAACTATTACGTCACGTTTTGTCTTACACAATATTGACACGAGTATAAGACTTGAGGAGTTAGGAAAGAGATTCAAGCTGAAAATAACCTGAAGGTTAAACAATTGCACCGATTTACCAAAAAGATAATGTGGCAGCCCACTTAACAGGAACTGTCATGGTGACTATTTATGGCACGTTCATTCCCAGCCATATCAAGTTGTTTTATATGGTTAAAAAAACACTCTTTTACAACAGACCATGCCAGTACCTAAAATGTTGCCTATTTAATCATGGCACTGGCAAATGTAAGAACAATACCATCTGCAGGAAATGTAGTGGAAAACATGCATCTGCTACATGCAGTAATGTCGAGCTTACATGTACTAATTGTCAAGCCACCCACCTGGCATCTGACCCGAAGTGCCCAGCCTGCTTAAGGAAGATGGATTTCCTGAAATTTAAATCGGATAACCATCTATCAATCACTGAAGCACGTAGACAATACACAAAGAGCTCTGAACCGATACTGTTAAAACTAATACTGAATCAACTTTGAACCCCACATACGTCACTAAAGCTGACCTTGAACAAACAATGGAATTTTTCTTTCCGGGCACCCAAGAGTTTACTCTTAGCATTTTGGAGCAGCAAACAAACTTATTCCTACAAACTATGGAAGGATTGGCAAATTCCTTCAGGGTGGCCTGTGCATGCAAAACACAGACTACTAGTACTTCCAAAGATGTGGCTAATAATTCTTCCTTCATACTGTCGAAGAGACTTAAAAAGAAAAGTTGATGACCACGCTGCTGTCCTTAGAGAACTGCCACTACCATGATCACAGCAAGCTGAGAGAGAGCATGCTTGTTCCAAAACCGGCCGCTGAAGAAGAGTCTGGTAGCGATGGCATGGAACAAGTTTAATGCCACCTAATCCCATTTGTGTTTTCTTCCTTTTTTTGTGCCTCCTCCTTTGTTTTTTGCCTGTTGGACTTTAGTTTTAATAAGTGTTTTTTAGTTGTCCCCTTTCTTTTACTTATGTCTCAGTTTTCGACTCCCTTTTCGGTGATTCAGTGGAACTCAAGGGGTATCAAAAATAAGGTCCAGTGGTTGAAATGTTTCCCCTTTTCGAGGGCTGATGTTTTTGATTTCCAGGAATCTTTCCTCAAAGTGGGTGACTCTTTTGCCTACCCAGGAATGGTGGTTTATCAGCAGGACAGAGCCAGCAGAGGTGGTGGTCTTCTCACTGCTATGAGTAGTAAATTTACTTCTGTGGTGATCGCTTTGGGCTCTCTTGGCATCCAGGATATGGAGGTCCTTGGGGTTAGAATTTGGATGGCTAGACGATGGATGACTATTATCAATGTTTATGCTCCCGAGGGAAGAGTCAGTGAAGCTTGGCTTGAGAAGCTCACTAACATGATTCAACATCCCTTCCTTATTCTTGATGATTTTAATCAGAAGCATCACGCCTGGGGTAGCACTTGTAATACTTCAGGATCTGAAGAAATTCTCAACTGGCTTCTTAATAACAATGTATGCATTTTAAACACAAACCAACCAACTCATGCCGCTTATGCAGGTTCAACGTCTCTGACTGATCTTTCTTTCTCAAGCCCTGATTTTTTTTTCGGCTCACGGACACCTATGTGCAACCTAATCTTTTTGATTATGACCACTGGTCTATTATTCATAAAATTAATCATGCCACCACAACCTATTTTCACACCACTACAAATTGGGAGGCGGTTGAGGCCTGCCTCAATCAGGACCTGGATACTCACATTACTTCCATAGAGCACCTTCATAAGAGCTTTCGTGAAGTGGTTTCTAATAATTCTTTCAAGCATACGGTGCAGCGGCGGGGTAATCCCCCTGGTGGGACTCACATTGTCCATGGCTACTTGGCCAAAAGCAGAAATTCCCGACATTGGCTAAAACCAACTCATTGAGAGACTGCGGGAAATTGTACAATTCCTATGTTGCCAAGCTCAAGTGTTATATGAATTGCCAGGCTTGTAATTACTGGGGTGATGTCTGTGAAAAAGCTGCCAAAGGTACCATTTATCAAATTATCAAGACTTTAGCTAAGAGGGGTAGTTTGGAGTCATATTTCTTTCTGATGGATGAAACTGGAGAGATACTCGACAGTACTGATCAAGCCAATGCATTTGCTGAGCAATTTAGAAGTGCCTATCCCCTATGACCTTAACAGCTCGGGGACCACTGGAACAAGCCCATTACGTTTGATGAGTTGAACCGTGCAATTCAGGATACCAAGAATACCACCCCCGGTAAAGATAGCATTCCGGTTCATGTCTATAAAGTTCTCACTAAAGAAAACAAACAAAAATTGCTTCGGCTTTTCAATGACAGTTTCATGCCTGGCAGTGTTCCTGAAAGCTGGAGAGCTGCATTGATTCTGCCTATTTGGAAGATTGGGAAACCTAAAGCGATTCTAAGCAGCTACCGTCCTATCACTCTCATGGCTGTGGGGTGTAAAATTATGGAGCGCTTCCTCCTCAAGAGAATTCTTGATTGAGTTATACCTAGACAACTATTTAATTATAAATACTTTGGATTTCTCCCCAATAGTGATTGCACGAAGGCTTTAAAGCTTTTCTTCTCAGACATTAAGTAAGCCAGATCAGAAAGGAAGTACATCATTGCACTCAAACTGGACATCCACACGGCTATATAGCAGGATGAACTAATTTACAAGATGGCCAGCTTGGGCATTGCGGGCAGAACTGCCTTGTGGATTGGGACCAGGAAGATTAAGGTTAAGTGGAGAGGTGTTTTTTCTCATCTGGTGAACTCCTACCATGGCATGCCTCAGAGCAGCGTCCTTTTGCCCATCATATTTATGATTTTTTTGTAGGATTTATTTGAAGCTGTTGATTCTGGGGTTGAAATCATTGTTTACACTGACGACATCTTTCATTACTTTTCGGATTTTTCCTTGGAAGATGTCATCTCTAAACTTCAGGAAATGCTTAACAGGATCAATACATAGTGCAGCTATTGGAAGCTTGAGCTCCAACCGATAAATGTTCTGCAATAAACTTCTCTCATCAAAAGGATTCTCCCCTGCAAAATTTCAGTCTTTATGGATTGGATATCCCCTGGCAGAATACTACAAAAATTCTGGATGTATTTTTGCTCATAACCTGTCTTTCAACCAGCATATTGATTATATACATAAAAAATGCACGAAGCATCTGAATCTATTAAAAGCTGTAGCCAGCTCTCAGTGGGGAGCAAAAACTGTCCATCTCATCCCTTTGGTCAACTCTCTCATTTGGGGCGTTATTGATTATGCTTGTCCAGTGTATGACATTGCTGCTAAGAATTTTCTAAAGAATCTGGATGTCATACACAATGCGGCTCTCCGTTTTGCGACCGGCCTGCCTAAGTGAACTCCCATCTTCAAGTTATACTGTGAATCTAATCAAGAATTTCTTAGTTTTTGATGCAGTTATTTAACCTCTTCCTTTTATATACGTTGTACTCCTGCTGCTAATTTCGGTCGTCCCTACGCCAACTTTTTTCCTTATGGGCTTTCCTGGCCTACAGACCATGCTATAGTGATGCCTCATATGCTGATAACTGCCTACTGGCCTTACAGGAGCTTAAAGGATTATTGCGAGATCATAGTTGACGAGTTGCCGTTTCAAACTAAAAACCTCCCACCCATCACCATCAGCCAGTGTTTCAATCTGTACATGAGTGATTTTCAACATCTTAGTAACTTTTGTTTTATCACTACAGATGCTCGAAAAATGACTTTAAAACCTCTATTACAGCTGTGAATATTACTGAAAATACATTCTGCGCTTAACTAATTCATCATTTGAATTCAACTTTTACTGCAGAAGTTTTAGCCCTTGTTCTAGCTATCCAACGCTTTCTTATCGGGAAGTACGACTACATTATATTATTGGATAGTAAATCTGCCCTTGAAGCTTTAAAACATATAAATTATAAATCTTCTGCAGTCATCTTACACCTTTTCCAGTCTTTGCACAGGGTTTGTGGTACTGTGGGAAAGATTACTTTTATCTGGGCCACTGGACATATTCGTATATCTCCTAACGAGAGAGTTGATAGTCTGGCAAGAAATGGCCCTTATGTGGTCAGCACTTATAGCAGAATGGCCCTTGAAGATTTAAAAAGTCATTTAAAGGACCAACTTCATGCTAGGTTTCAGAGCAGGTGGGACAATTGTAAATATGGAGTTGATTCACCGTATCTTGGTCCGAAGATTTACAAGTGGACACAGAACCAAAAAGAGGATATTTTTATGGCTCGCTTCCAGACGCAAACGGCTGTCACTGATAAAAGATTACATATCTTCAAGTTAAATAATTCTCCCACCTGCTCTCTTTGTTCTGTGGAGGATGGGACAGAATTCCATTACATGTTCAAGTGTGTGCTTTTGATGCTGAAAGGGCAATGTTACGGGATGCAATGACTGCTGTGAATTTGTCTCTTGATGACTGGATTGACCTTAGGGACAGTGTTAATTCTAATCGTCAATGTTTTCGTCTGTTCAACAATCTCTTCCTTGGGAGCAGGCACTTTTAGTCACTTCTTTCTGCATTTTTTAAAAACTTTTTTCACATCTTTCGTTTAATGGCAGGTGTTGTCTTTTTGAATTGGTGCTGTTGGTCTGGATGAGTTGTATGGTTCCTTCATTCTAGTGTGCATCTGCTTATTTTTTATGTTTAGGGTATGTTTATTTTGTTCTTTTCAGGGGTGTTTTTCTCTCCTGTTTGTGTTTTTGGCTTGCGATGTTTTTGTGTTTGCTGTCCCACTGTGTTTCCTTTTTTCAATCTGTTTTTCATACTGCTTCGTTGTATGGGGTCTATGTGATCATTTGAGGTCATTCCGGCTGGAGCTGCAGCACCTACCTCAAAGCTCTAATAATAATAATAACTGTGTTTTTTGGGGGGAGGGGGGGGAGAAAATATACACAATTTTATTGTACATTTATAATGCTAATTTTATTAAATAGTAAATTTCAAGTAAGAAAACATATTTACAATGAGGTTAAATGGAAATTACAAAAATGATATTTTGCAAAATAAATGGCCATTTTAGTAAAATATTGCAGTTTTCTCAATCAGAATTCACATTTTTAATTATTCGGTCAAAAGTATTTCATTCTTTTAAAATTTGGTTTCTAATTTCAGAGCTGGTGGAATGAAAATGACATCATTTTGAAGATACTTATATAAAAATATTTTAGTTTTAACAATTAAAATTAAAAGTTATGTCACTTTTACCTGCTAAACCATTTTACTGTTAATGCTTTTGTGAAATATTTCAACCATCATCCTTAATAAATAATTAGTTGAAAATTTATGTTTTAATTCAATTTTTGTGAATAGGGGATAATATTTGCCCGGTTGAATACAAAGAGTTTAAATCTTCCTCCTCTGTTGAATGTAAAACTGAAAAAATCTACAATGCAAGGACTTTCAGATGACAATTTCTCAACAGATGATTAGAATAAACTGATAAACTCTTTAGAATAAACTGATTCATGAAGCCTGAATATGTGAAGTCATGCTTTCATTTGTTTGAATTTTCTTGAAAAATATAATTTAATCAAAATGTCTTTTCAATAGAAATGTCTTTTCAATCTATTCAAATAGAAAATACTTTTTTCTTCTCAACTTTATGACATCAAGAAATACCTGATAATCTTCATTATTTGACTTTAATCTGCTTTTCCCCCTTATAGCAATAGAATAGCCAATCTGCTAACAATACAGAAACAGCATTAAAAATAAAGTAAAATAATATTTTGGAAATTACATTTTAAAATTTTGAGAGTTATTATGAACTCCTTCAATCCTTATGAATATTCATGTTATTTTCAACCTGTAATTTACTGCATTCTTGGCAAAAAACAAATACAAAAATACATTCAGATTCCAATATAATAGATTGGCTAATTGAAAATATAATAAGATGCTTGTTAAAAATACAAAAATATACTCATACTTGTTATGAATATCAAGCCAAATGGTCAGCAACCAGCAATTCAAATATATGTATTACAAATATGAATATAAAATGACACAATTCAATTGAAACAGTGATATTTTATAGCTTCAAAAATAAAGTACAACTTATAGACCTTGCAAAAAAAAAAACAATACGAGAGAAGATTTTTTCAAATTTTATTGCTTAACAAAAAGGTATGGTTACCTTATAATATTATGCAAATGACTGTTGATTTTTTCTTTTCAATTATTCTATAGGCATGAATTTTCTTAAATATCAGGATAAAATACATGAAAAAACATTAAAAAAATAAATATAAGCTTTATTGAGGATAAATTATTCATTCAAAGGAGCAAGTAAAGTGCGATTACTCTTTTGAAAACTTAATTAAAAATTAAAATATTATGTATATTTTCCTTTGAAAAAAGTCCTTGCAATAATAATAAAACTTGCTGATGCTTTTGCTTTGTAATTTCCATAAATCTGAAGACACTAGGTTAATTATTATGAAGTAAAATTTATTTTATAATTTTGATAATCTTTCTTATATTTGCCCTTTTTGCTAGCAGGTTTATTTTTTATTTATCAAAACTACTAAGTAAAAGTGAAATCAGCTAACTTCAATATAGTAAAGTGCACAAATATCTTTCTTACAATCAGAAAAAGCCTAGCCTTAATGCTTCAGTTTTGATTATATTTTCTTCGGAAAAAATGTTTGTTATGGAGGGCTTTGCCATCCCTTAAAATGTAATCCAATATTTACAGAACTCCTTGTATATGCATACAACAAACTTCTATAATTTGCCTTTACTTTCTGTTTTACCTATCTATTATTCTTAATATCAAAGTACCTTTTATTTCTCTAATAAGATCCAAAATACATGTCTAAAAATTTTATACTAGTTAAAGAATTTTGTCTTAATAAACTGTAGAATACTTACCATTAAACATTCGCATTAATACTTTTGTAATTGTATCACCAATAATAATATTGTAGCTTATCATAGCTATAAAAAAAAATACAAAAACTAAGTTAATGGCAATTGGTAACATAATAAAAAATAGTTTTAACAGACTGAAAATTCAAATACAACTTTTTAAATTTATATAAATAAATTGTAATTACCAATGAGAGGATAAATAAACTGGGCTGCAGTGAGAAAATAATAACCAGGTTTCCCAAACTGAGATTGAATCAAAGCCTATTTATAAGAAATTGCAGCATTAATGTCTTGGATACACAGTTTCGAAAACAGCATAGCTTCCATTATATATTAAAAAAATATATACAGGACTAAACTTACAGGAATAAGTCATTATGATAAAGTTTGATAAGAAGTTTAACATTAAGATAAAAAAAAAATATATATATATATTGAATATCAGAATGCAAGTAACCATTTTTGTCTCTTTTGTATACTTTCTTAATTACAGTTTTAAATTTGAATTGAATTTCTCCCATTCAATGATGCTAAAAACTGCTTTAATCACTGCATAAATTATTATATGATGTCATGTATTTAATTAGAGTCTTATTAAGCTGAAAGTTGAAAAACATATGGACAGTTATTTGCTTTTTTATGAAATATAAGTATAATATTCAAACTAATATTAATTAAGAATGTAAAAATACCTAAAGATTCTTAGTTTATTTTACAAGTATAAAGACACCACATAACATTTTATGCTATTACAGTTCATATCTAATAAGCTAATTAACAATAAGTTCTAAATGAGTGCATAATGTCCTTTACAAATTAATCAACAGAGCAACAACCTTGGGACATTTCAAGAAATGACTCATGAGGTGAAAGCTCAGATTAACCTATGATATTATATTTGGTACAGATTGAAATTTAGGAAAAGAGAAATAACAAACAAAATTTTATATATTTACATATAAAGAATGATTACTAAATCATAAGATGAAATAATTCATTCTCTCCTTCTCAGAAAGAGAGAGTTACAAAAATATTTTATTAGCAATAATTAAAACAAATGATGCAAGTAAGAAAGTTTTTAGAAAAATAAGCTATTTATGGTAATAAGATTATGGATATGAAGAGGGAATCAGATTAATCCCTTCAAGAGAAGCATCCTTTAACAGAATTTTTCCTTAATTTAATCACAGAAATGCTTTTATTAAATAAGGCAAGATTTTCAGTTAAAAGTTAGTGGTAGGAATAATGCAGGATTCTGAGCACTTTATGTGTCATATATTCATTGTGATGCTTTTGTTGTGAAGGAATTAATGTCCTTCTTGTTTTCTCTAACATGTCCCTTTGATTTCTTACTCATTTTAATTTATGAGTATAATTAATTTAATATTACAAGAAACTGTCCTCTGTTATTCTACTAAAGTATAAATAATACAAATAAGAAAATAATCAACATATTATAACATAATTACAAACAAATAAAGCAAAATTAAATAAATTTTGTAAATAAAAAAATTAAATTATTAAATTTAAATAGTTATTTTAGTATTAATAATTTGAATTAGTATATAAAGGACCTGAAACAGAATCAGCCAATAACTATCTGATGAATTTAATCCAGTCTACTTCAGATTTAATAGCTTGAAGACTCATGTTCCATAAAGTCTTTGGTGATCTTTAAACCACCATTTCTTTTCCTTTTTAACAATATATTTCAAATATTTAAACTTCATCAAGGTATTGAGTGCTACAGACACCTATCGGTGTTTGGTTAATTTAAAAATCTAGTTACAGGACTTTCATGTAAACTTTTTATACCACAAATGTTCTTCATACTTGAAAGAATATAAGCATTTAGATAAAGAGTACATTTGTAATTAAATTGTTTGTTTCTGGTGTATATTGGGCATTACAGACAGCAAAGTACGAGAAAAAATGAAAATCTTCTGCTATTTAATTATTAAACTATCACAGAGAAAAGCCTAAAACACCATTTAATTTAGTATTATGTCTTCTTTAAATCCATAATTAAAATAACGTTAATGGGTCTTTAATCAATTAGGAATAGGAAGAAACTTTAAAAGCTAACATCTAATTTTGACACCAGAAAGTAAATTTAGATCCTCAACTTAACATTAATAGCAATTTTAAATCTATACTGTGATGCATTTTTATGGCTGAAGTATTTCACTTGGTGTGTTATAGACATCTAGCAGATAGCCCCTAAACATACTGTAATCATTAAGAATTATAGAAGATACAATTACCAATCAAATGGTATAATTTGTATCTCCACAGAACAACTTAGTGATACAGAGTGGGATTTCTCTTTTTTGCACTAATTTACATATTTTATATACAGAACAGACAAGTCCACATATTTGAATAGCCATTTTGCCAAGATTAATTATTTTATTAAATGGGATATTACAAAAGCTAGGATCCTACTTTTAAGGTTTAATATTGGTATTACAAAAAAAAACAACCCTTTATAACATACACCTTGAGATGAGAGGTTGCATGTACTATAGAATTTTGCATTACAGTAGACTTCCTCAAATCTGCACATCATCACAAATGTAAACAATGAAACTTTCAATTCAGATATAAGGACAAAATTACAGAATTTTTTAGTTTTATATCATTCTATATGTATTTTAATATATAATTCTCAATAATATGACTGAACTCATGTTTTTTCATGAAGAAAGCATAAACTTATTTCTGAAAAAAAAAATCAAGATATTGCTAATATCACTGATAATCACAATCTTTTTACCGAATATATTTATGCATTAATCAAGCTTTTTTGGTTATTAAGACTGGCTAAATTCGAAATAAAACTTCTTTTCTTTATGATTTTGTGATGTGAATTAATAGGATACCTTTATGAGACAAGTTTTATTGAATAATTCAAGGAAAATGTATCTCATCTTTATTATGCATATTTAATTATACATTATTAATTATTCACTTGACCTTTACTTTTAATAATTTTTTTAATTATCTTATTTTTTATCATTTTAGTTTATTACTTTACTTAATTATTTTAACATTTTACTATAAGCATTCATTATAATTTTGATTGCATTATTATATTCAAATTACTGTTTAAAAAATGTAAACAAAGCAGTGACCAAAAATCTGCACAATCTCTGGTCCCAAGCTGTGCAGATTTGAGAGAGTCTACTATCATACTTACCACATCATTAAACTTACCTTGTAAATATAGCCAAATATATTTGGAACATATCAATACACAGCAAAGATCTTTATATTGCAATTCTTGAGACCAGAAGTTGTGAAGATTATACATTTTTGCATAAAATAGATCTTTCACACATTGTTAAATTACCTTATAAACATGATACAAATATGCCTGTCATTATATTACTCATTTCTAAATTTTTTAAATTTAATAATAGCAATTTTTTCATTCGAAAACTTTGAATTAAGGGGATAAAGATGAAATAATATCTGAAACTTAGTCCTCTAGAGGGTAGTAATATTTCTACAATAAGGATTGAAGGTGCTTCTTAACTGCAAAATTAATTGTTTACATCTGAGAAGTAGTGTATTATGCAGAGAATTACATTATATAGTTATAAAGTTCTACTTCTGTACATTTAAATAATAAACCACTACATAAAAGAAAACTGTCACTCAACTTATGAAAATTAAGTCAACATAGTATATTAATTTTTAATCTCATCTAAATTGAAGTGCATAAGTGGATACTTTAGTAATGGGATACATTAACAGTGAATCACATAAAGTGCTTACAATATGGAATTAGTATTATCTTATATTAAACACTTAACAACAGTCAATAAGAATATTTTAGATTTCTCTTAATTATAATGGACGTGATAAATTATTCTATATCTTCTCGATTTAGTCATGAAAAACATTTTTGATTTCACATCCAGGAACTTAAGATATAAACAGTTGAAAGAGAATCTACCAGTACTTGTGCTTTCTTGTTTGTTTCTCAATGTTATGCTCAGTCAAATGCTATGACTATCAATGCCATACTTCTACAGTAAGAGATGCTATTATGAAATTTAAGATTGCATCTTTTCTATGAAATAAAAAATGAAAGCATTTGAAAGCACACAATTAAAAATTCTTAAATTTGAGTAGAGAGAAAAAGCGAAAAAACTCTCATAGAAATAAAAATATTCTTACAAATAGGCTTACTCTTAAATATATATTGTTTTACGTAATGTTGTTTAACACAGAAAACAATAAATTAAATTGGGACATGGAGATTATATCAGAGTAAGTGAGATAAAAATTGCTCTTTTGTATGATGAAAACTTACCAAGTTATGATGGTTTGAATTCTATGAATTTTCAGCTTTTCTGGCAAAAATGAAAAAAGAACATTTTTAGCACTGAAAAATGCCAAAAATTCATAACTCAATAAATTTTGCCATAAAAGAATGAATTTTTTTTAGATGTGAGCATGGAAAATGTTTCTCTAAATATAATTTATAGCACCCAAGGACCATATAAAATTTTTAATTTTGTAACTTTTACAAAAGTAACTATTTTGACATAAATGGCTTTTAATATGATGGAAAACAACATATAAAACACTCTTAAAATTATAAATACACCTATAAAACTAAAGGTTTAGGATTTATATGTATATATAGATATATATATAATTAAAATGGGCTGTTTAAGAGCCTCTGCTTATTAACCAGGAGAAGACCCTTTAATTGTGCTTGAGGAGGACTTAAAGGAATCGACTGGGAGTGGAGATTTAATGTCCAATCTACACCTTCCACCAGTGCAGCCTGTTAGTACCTTTGCCTAGTGCATGGGGAACGAACGCGGATGGACTTCTTCCAACCAGCTTGGCCAGCATGGATGAATTTGGCCACCTCCTCCCCTTATTTTACGATGAATTCACAAACAAATCTCGGCCTTTAATTCCTGGCAGTCTGCATGTTCCTGGTTACAGCAGTGATCAGAACGACACGAAGACAGAGGGTGCTAAGAATCCCCGGGTTCGGCTTGGCTGCCATAAATTTATGACCATGGCTACGTATAATGGACAATCCTTATCTTCAGAAAATCGTTCACAGGAACTTGAAGAAGAATTAGAAAGAATGAATTCGGACATCCTAGGATTATGTGAAGTAAGAAGAAAAGGAGAAGAGAAGACTGATCTTGCCAGTGGACATGTATTATACTACAGAGGCACAGAAGATGGAAAAACAAGCGGTGTAGGATTTCTGATTCCTAAAAGGTGGAAGAATCACATCGTAGAATATGATAGTGCATCAGATAGAGTTGCACGATTAGTAATACAAGTGTCCAGAAGATACAAGCTGCAAATTACCCAAGTTTATGCACCAACAATAAGCTATACTGATGAAGAAATTGAGGCTTTCTATGAAGAAGTAACTTCAATGCATCAAAAGGGAAAATGCTGCATAAAATTAATAATGGGAGACTGGAATGCTAGAATTGGGGATAAAAAAGAAAGGAGAGTTATCAATAGGAAATCATGGATATGGGGTGTGTAATGAAAGAGGAAACAGATTGATTGAGTTTGCAGAATGTGAACAGATGTATATCATGAATAGAGATGTAAATTTTCTGGAAAATTTGAAGTGGTGGAAAAAAAATGTTTTTTTTCCAGTTTTTTTCCGGAAAGATTGGAAATGTTGGAAAAATTGATTTCTCATAAAAGTTTATTAGTTATATTTTCTTAAAAATATATACAATAATAAATAATAAACTTTTTTAATATTTATGCATACTAAATAATATTTTCCTTTTATATGATTATAAAAAAAGAAGAGAAAAAAAAAGCCAGCTTTTAAAAGTTTATCCTTCCAGTCTCAGAATTCTGACAGTAGCTTTTCTTGCTTAATTTAATGCCAGTGTTTGTGTATCAATGTGCCAATCATGTATCTGTTGAAATAATTTTTCATTAGCGCTTGTTTAATTATATTTTAAAATTAAAAAAATAACCCAATATTACTGCAGTTTCAAACTGTATTGTATATCCCATCTACATAGTACTGGTTTTCAAATACATAAAACCAGTGCCAGTGTAAAAGAAACAAATTATAGTTGTTCTGGCATTATTATAAAAATACTATAATCATTTTCAAATCTTCCATTGTTTAAAAATTTGTATTATTTTACATTTCCCCTCCCCCTTACAGTTATAATTTTCATTTCCTGTATATTTAGTTTTGGTACAGCTTTTCAATCTAAACCCAAACTATGTTTTAGTTTAGATTCTTAATATTGAATGCGGTAATTTTTAAAAATGAAACTTTTAAAACAGGTGGATTTTCCCATATGTTTAAAAATTGTTTTCATCTAGATTTTTCACAAAGATTTTCTTACATTTTCTTTGCATCATTTGTATGGATTTATATTTTTTAAAAATACATTTAGACTACTCTAAAAATCTATATTTCAAGAAAAGGAAAAAAATAATAAACAATTTCAATTGCATGTTATCAAAAGAAATTTTTCTAACAATAGTGAAAAATTACAGCTATGTGAATAAAAATAAATGCATTTTACATTAAATTTCCCACCTTACCATTTTCATTAATTGGTATAATATTGAAATAATTTTGCACATGAATTTTCATTTTTAACAAGAGAAGTTGCATTTAATTATCTTATCAGGGATTTGCTTGGATATTTTTTTCACACAATCATGTTTTTGCAAAATTATGAATAAAATGTAAAATATTGTGAATTTGTAAAAAAAATGTAATCGGATTTTTGTAAATTAGAAACTATCATATTTAAGCTCTTATTTAGACATTATTGAGATGGTCATTTGTACATATATATAGAGAGCTAGATAATAGATTCATTGGTCAGTACAGCTATTATACAGCAGGTCTTTTTTAATTCTAAAATCATTACATTTTTGAAGGACTTAATTTTGAGATTGTAAAAAACTTCTGAAATGTCTATTTTTAAGAGAAAGAATTCTGTTAAAGGTCATATGTTTTAAGGTGAAAAAACTGTGAAGGATCCTTTAAGGGACTCAAGTTCTTTCTAAAGAAATCCCTGCTTACAGGTAAGATTTTCGATGTTAAGGTTTTCATGAGGGGCACTAAACATAAAAAAATATAAATAAAAGTATCAGAATGTAGCAATTATAAAATTTTGAATACATAATTTTATAAATGAAATTTCAATTTTTCCAATTTGGAAAAATTGAAAAATAGCCCCTCGGAAAAAAACTGAAAAAAAAAAAACATTTTTTTCCTAACGTTTCTGTTTTCTTTCCAAGCATTCCCATCTCTAATCATTAACTCAATTTTAAAAGAAAAAGCCACAAAGAAAATGGACATGGCATTGTGCAAATTGCTCAACAAGCAAAATTGACTACATATTGACAAACAAAAAGCATCTTATTCAGGATTGCAGCATTCTCAATAACTTCAATACAGGAAGCAATCACAGGTTGGTTAGATGCAAACTGCTGTTAAATACTAAAGTGGAAGAACAAAGCTTTTGCAACACTCAAAGAAATCAATCAATATTATGAATCTCCAAAAACATAAAGAAGAATTTCATTTAGAACTTAGAAACCATTTCCAAGTACTTCAATCAACTTTAGAAGAAGAGCAAGATGTTACAGTAGTGAACAAGAAACTAACCAATACTTTACAAGATATTGCAAAGAAGATAGCCGCCGATGCACAAGTAAAGCAGACAAAGAAAATAATAAAAGAAACAAGAAGATTGATGAAGAAACGCAGTGAATTTAAAATGAAGAAAAATGATCCTAAATTGAGAGTTGAATATGCTGAATTATGTAAAACGGTAAGAAAATGTGTTACAGAAGATATCAGAAAATTTAACTGTGATCTTGTCAAGAAAGTTCTAGAAGATAAGAAAGGTTTAAAATCAGCTAAAGTGCAAACTATGCATTGGAAGAAAAGGTATTTTTGCATTAAAGAGGGCAGATGGAACAATGACCAAAATCAAGAACGAGATAGTACACATTGTCGAAAAATTCTACAACAATCTATATAAATGTGAAGTTTCAAATGGAAATCAACCCACATGATCCATGAGAAAACTTAACAGAAACTGGAGACATAATCCCAGTGATGACAGATGAAGTTTTACAAGCCATTAAATTTATGAAAAAAGGTGAATGCCCTGGCGAAGATGGAATTACAATTGACCTTATCAAAAAAGCAGGAGAAGAATTTGCAAAAATGCTATCCTTACTGTTTTTCAAATGTCTCGAGAAGCCAGATGTACCAAAAGATTGGAATAATGCTGTGATGGTGCTACTTTGCAAAAAAAGGGAGAAAGAAAACATTAAAAATTACCGTCCAATCAGCTTACTATCAGTGATTTATACAATTTTCACCAAAGTTTTAACAACAAGACTTGAATCAGCTGAACCTGGAGAACAAGCAGGATTTCTGAAGTGGATTCAGTACAATGGATCATATCCAAACGGTAAGCAAACTCATTGAAAAACATAAAGAATATAATTTACCTCTTTGCCTTGCCTTTATTGATTATGAAAAAGCATTTGATTTGGTCTACATATCAGCAGTAGTTGAATCTCTGGAGGACATTAATATAGACAAACCTTATATCAGTATCATAAAGAAGATATACAAGAAAGCAACAGCAACCATCCGTTTAGACAAAGGAAAACCGAAGATCAAGCTTGGTAGAGGAGTAAGACAAGGAGATAGATACCATTTCACCTTAGCTTTTTACTGCTGTCTTAGAAAATATTTTCACGAAGCTGGATTGGGAAAACAAAGGAATTAGAATAAATGGGGAATATTTAAGTCATCTCCGACTCGCTGATGACATTTTAATTTTCAGTAACAGCTCCGAAGAATTGGAAAATATGCTAAAAGATTTGGCAGAAGCTAGCATTAATGTGGGATTAAAAATAAATTTTGAAAAGACTAAGGTGATGTTCAATTCATTTGCATCAAAAAAGAAAATTGTCTACAACAACACTGAGATTAAAGATGTTCAAAGTTGTGTATACCTTGGACAGGAAATATCATCAGATAATAGTATCATGAATGAAATCAATAGAAGAATTAGAAATGGATGGAGTGCTTTTGGGAAGAACAATATTATTCTGAAGAGTAACATGCCTCTTTGTTTGAAAAGAAAGGTGTTTTACCAACATGTTTTGCCTGTACTAACTTATGGAGCAGAAACATGGACGCTAACAAAACAAATGGTACAAAGATTACAAACAACACAAAGAAGTATGGAAAGATGTATGCTAGGTATAACTAGAAGAGACAGAAACAGAATAACCTGGATAAGAAGTCAGACGAAAGTTTTTGACATCATTGAAAGAATTAAATGGCTAAAATGGAAATGGGCTGGGTACATTTCAAGAAGACAAGACAATAGATGGAGCACAGACACCCTACAGTGGTATCCCAGAGATGTAAAATGGTTCAAGTAAGATGGAGTGATGAAATCAGAAAAGTGGCTGGTGTTAATTCGATGACTAAAGCACTAGACAGGAAAAACTGGAAAAATCTGGAGGAGACTACATCCAGCAGTGGCTTGAAAATGGTTGATGATGATGATATAATTAAAATGAAATCACAATTATATATATATATATATATATATATATATATATATCATCATCATCAACCGTTTTCAATCCACTGCTGGATGTCAGTCTCCTCTAGATTTTTCCAAAGTTTTCTGTCTAGTGCTTTAGTCATCCAATTTACACCAGCTACTTTTCTGATTTCATCACTCCATCTTACTTGAGGTCATCTTCTTGGCCGTTTTACATCTCTGGGATACCACTGTAGGGTGTTTGTGCTCCATCTATTGTCTTGTCTTCTTGCAATGTGCCCAGCCCATTTCCATTTTAGCCGTTTAATTCTTTCAATGATGTCAAAAACTTTCGTCTGAATTCTTATCCAGGTTATTCTTTTTCTGTCTCTTCTAGTTATACCTAGCATACATCTTTCCATACTTCTCTGTATTGTTTGTAATCTTTGTACCATCCATTTTGTTAGCGTCCATGTTTCTGCTGCATAAGTTAGCACAGGCAAAACACATTGGTTAAATACCTTTCTTTTCAGACAAAGGGGCATGCTACTCTTCAGAATAATATTGTTTTTCCTAAAAGCACTCCATCCATTTCTTATTCTTCTATTGATTTCATTCATGATACTATTATCTGATGATATTTCCTGCCCAAGGTACACATAACTTTGCACTTCTTTAATTTTTCAGTGTTGTAGACAATTTTCTTTTTTGATGCAAATGAATTGAGCATCACCTTAGTCTTTTCCAAGTTTATTTTTAATCCCACATTAATGCTAGCTTCTGCCAACTCTTTTAGCATATTTTCCAATTCTTCAGGACTGTTACTGAAAATTACAATGTTGTCAGCGAATCGGAGATGACTTAAGTATTCCCCATTTATTCTAATCCCTTTGTTTTCCCAATCCAGCTTCTTGAAAATATTTTCCAAGACAGACGTAAAAAGCTTAGGCGAAATGGTGTCTCCTTGTCTTACCCCACTTCCAAGCTTGATCTTTGCTTTTCCTTTGTCCAAGTGGATGGTTGCCGTTGCTTTCTTGTAAATCTTCTTTACAATATCGATGTAAGGTTTGTCTATACCAATGTCCTCCAGAGATTCTACTACTGCTGATGTGTAGACCGAATCAAATGCTTTTTCATAATCAATAAAGGCAAGACAAAGAGGTAAATTATATTCCTTATGTTTTTCAATGAGTTCCCTTACTGTTTGGATATGATCCATTGTGCTGAATCCACTTCGGAATCCTGCTTGTTCTCTAGGTTGAGCTAAGTCCAGAGCTGATTCAAGTCTTGTCATTAAAACTTTGGTGAAAATTTTATAAATCACTGATAGTAAGCTGATCGCACGGTAGTTTTTAATGTTTTCCTTTCTTGTAAAGTAGCACCATCACATATATATATATATATATATATATACATACAGTGGTGATCAAAAGTTCCGGCCACTATAAAATTTTTCGTTAATTTGCAAGTACACCCTTATGAAGAGGAATCTTAAAGAGTTACTTGTACATTTTATTGACATAACAGTAAGGAACTTATTTATGGAATAACAAATAAGTATCAATAAATTTAATTCACAAAATTAAGAGCAAAGGAAGCTGGGCAAGATTGGAAATAAATGTGTTACGACAGAAAATAACAGTGATCAACAACATTTACAATTAGCATTTTGTCGTCACACCTTTAGCAATAAGTACTGCAGTGCAACGATATGACACTGATTCAATGACTGGTTGAAGATCGTCTATGGTAAGTTTTTTTCACTCCTCTTGTAATTTTTAGGGAAATTCTGTTCAATTGGAATACTTCCACTGGGCTGGCCATTTCAAAAGCAGAATTTTTTTGTGCAAAAGCCACTGCTTGACGAGCTTGCATGTTTGCATTGGGTCATTATCATGCTGAAACAAATAGTTGTAACTACAATTTTTCTTCCAATAAGACAGCAAATGATCTTTCAAGATATCCTTATACATTGCACCATTCATCTTGCCGAGGATTTCAACTAATGGACCAACACCTTCTCCAGAAAATGCTACTCACAGAATACCATGTCCTCTGCCATGCTTCATTCTAGGAATAACATATCTCTAATTGTATCTTTTGTTTTTAGGTAGTTGGATGTAGTGTCTGCCATCACTCCCAAAAAAGGTTGAATTTCGATTCATCAGAAAATATTACTTTTTTCCAGTTTTCACTTAACCAGTCTTTGTGTTCCTTATCAAATGCCAGTTGGGCCCACTGATTTTTAGGTAGATTTCATAAGAAATACTACCTATTGCAGTCGTTACCATGGTGCGACTTTTGAAAAATTCCTTCATAACTTTTCATTATAAAACCCCAGGAACCCAAAACCACCCCCACCTAAAAAGTTTATATATATATATATATATATATATAGATATACGTATGTATGTATGTACTAAATTTTGTCCGCACGATAAAAGACGCAATTATGCATGGATTGTCCTCAAACTCGGCAACAACTTTGATACGGCTAATATCTCGGCGGGGATTGAAAATGGACGAAATCGGCCCAAGAGGGTGGAAATGGGGAGGGTTCAAAATTTTGAATACTGTCTTAACATGATTCTGATATAACCAGCTCTTACACAACAATGGCAGGAAAAAAAATAAAAGTTTTCGTTATAGCAGTTGCCAACAATTAAAAAAAAAAAAACCAATAAAATTCTCACCACAACAATTACTTTTCTAATGTAAAATTTTCACGTGTAAAATTAAATAGTTTGACAAATTGAAAACAAATTGAATATTACGTCATAAGTTTTCTACAGCAAGATTTCAGCATGAAAACTCAAAATAAAAAAATAGTTTGACGAATTAAAAAAATATTTATATTGCGTCATATTGGAAATATAATGGATCTCAGCAGGTGAATATGTAATGCCATGTGAGTTTGAAGAAATGTATTAAAACATGATAAAAACCCGACTATGGAAATATTAACATATTTTAACACTTTAAGGTTCTCTGAATTTTTTGTAGCCATTTTTTAAACCTATTCCATATACATGTGTGTGTGTATTCGTGTATATTATAATTTTTACAAAAAGTTTAGCTCCCTGCAGTTCACTCTTTGTGAAGAAACTGGGTTTATCTCTAATCTTGATTTAAGTTTTGTTGGAGAATTTAGTACTTAACTTCGAAATCTACCTCTGCCTGTAGGCCCGAGCCGGCAGGGATTTTTTTTTACTTATGAAAAGTTTTTTAACACCATCCTTCCATACAGTCCTATGTCACGTAAGCATCTTGACATGGTAGACTGACTTATTTCAGCAATATTTTCACTCTGTATATCGCGGGATATTGCAGCGGCATTTTTATGTAGGTCATCAACTGCTTTTCTCCTGATAATTCTGTCCACATGAATAGTCATTTTCTGGGGTCTTCCAGACCATGGCAAGTCCTGAAGGCCATGGCCATCTTTATATTTTTTTAAATATCGTTCACAGTTGATTTTCCAATCGATAACTTTGCCACAATCTCTTGAGAGGATTGGCTCTTTAGTGACAAACAAATCACTCGTTTACGAACAATAATTGTTGAACTTTTCATTTTTTAATTTCAACTACATTATTCATGTTGATTAATTAACAAACACGTCCAAAAAATACTTTACTGATCGCAGAAACTAACAAATGACAAATGGACGGAAACTTTTGCACACGCGAATTTTGAACTCTTCCCCCTTTGCATCAATTGTCTTCAGTATCCAACCAAAATGACCCCGTGGTCAGAGGTCATTTGTTTATTCCTAACTTTTGGAGCAATCGCGCTTCTTTTTTGCTGAAACATTCTGGCAAACAAATCAAAGAAACTAACTGGCCAAAAACTTTTGACCGCCACTGTAGATATATTTAACAATATTTTTGTTTTGGAATGTTATTCTCATTAACCATTATTATAATTTACATCATTACTCTCATTGGCATTCAAGTGGGGGGCATTTACCAACGTGGCGGCCGGTGTGTTGTGCTCATGGGATTTCTCTCGTAATTTCTGCAGTGGTTTGGCTACTGCTGGTGTATTTTTTGTGTTATTGTTGTGTCTTCATCTGGGGTAAGCGTATTTAGTTATATTTTTGTATTGAATTTAGGCCTGTTATTAGGTGTTTTTTTACTAGTTTGTTTGTGTTGTGCAGTGTAGCAGGTCTACCTACGGTTATGTCTAATACGATTATTAAAGTGGTTCCAGACTCGAGGCCAGAAATTATTAATGCAGTAATAAATGATGTTGCTATTTCAAGCTCTGAAATGCAGAATTTTATCTTAAGTAATGACTCTGAGTCAAGTTCTGGAAATGATATAACAAATATGGATATGACTGACACGGAGAATGGCGGTGCTCAATTTACCGAAAATAATTCTTTTTTCGCACGTTCCTCTGCTCCTATTGAAGAATTGTTGTTAAAGGTGGCGGATAATGGAGGCAGGAACTTTAAACATTTTTTTAACCAGCACAGAGTCAGTAGCAATTCCTAAACGTAACCCTCGGGATGTACAAATTGAAATACAGTCTAAAGTTCAGAATTCTGAGAAAATTGACAATGTGAAATTCACCCAAACTGGAAGTATGATCTTCTATACCAAGGATGTGTCATGTGCCAGAAACATTTGTAAAATTTCTTCATTTCTGGGTGTTCAGGTTTCTTCCCGTGTGATTTGGGAAAATATCTCTTAACAGATTCCTCTTGTTTAATATTCCGGTGGATATTACATTAGCAGATATTGCCCGGGAGATAGAAGAGTCAAACAATCTACACATTTTAGAAGTGTGTCATTTCATGAGGAAGGAAATCAAAAATGAATCGTCCCCGGTGTTATTTACAACTTTGGGTGCCTCCCTCCCCCCTGAAATCAAAACATGTTTCTCAGTTCAGCGAATACAACAATTTGTCGACCGTCCCTGTCAATGCTCAAAATGCTTCAAGTTTAATCATAATACTACTCATTGTAATTCAGAACATCTGTGTGCCACCTGTGATATCCATTATGATGGTACTTGCACTGTCCCTCTTTCTTGTGTCAACTGTGGAGCGGAGCACAGAGCGGACTACAACCAGTGCCCGTTCTGCCTTAAAGAAGTCGAGCTATTACGATTTAAATGTAAAAACTTTTTGTTCATTATAGATGCTCGCAGGCAATTTTCTCCCAAATCCGAAGTCAAGTCTTATGCCAAAATAGCAAGTGTCCAGAAAACAGAGATGGAAGAGTTCCAAAACATTGTCGAAGTTCGTACCAATGCCATGCTGAAAATTATAATTGATCTCCTCACCAAGCAATCTGAAAAAGTTATTGAAGCTATCAATGATATGAGCAACATGCTCGAAGTTGCATGGCCAAATTGAGTGACTTTTCACCTGAGAGACGCAGAAAGCTGAATCATGGCGGCAGTTCTCAGAGGAGGTAGCATTTTTTTTTTTCTTATGGACTGTTTCCCTTTTTTGTTTTGATGTTGGTGTTTGCGAGCAGCAACTCATCTGTAGTGTTCTTTATTCATTGTGTTACTGGTGGCCTATGCTATACTTCACCTGGGTCGGGTTTAATTTTAATCTGTTTTCTCCTTTTCTTGGGTCTTTTTTGTTTGGGCATTTTTCATTATGACTTTTAATATTATACAGTGGAATTGCCGGTCAGTTTCGAAAAAACTCGCCTGGCTCAATGGGCCCCCTTTTATTTCTGCTAATGTGCTGGTTTTCCAGGAAACTTTCCTTACTCTGGACAAAACTCTCACTATTCCTGGCAAAATTGTTTATCACTACGACAGGGTCGGTCGCCCAGGTGACTGTCTTGCCATTGCTGTCAGCTCTTCGCTGTCTTCCTCTCTCATCAATCTCAACTCTCTCAATATTACTAATGAGATAAGGGGGGTCAAAGTGGTTCATGGTAATTCATCCTTTAATTTTATTAATATCTACTCCAACACTGGGGCGGTGGTCAATGATTTGAATAAGGTTCGTCTGGTCCTCACGGGCCCTTCTTTCATTTTGGGCGATTTCAATTTACATCATCAGCTTTGGGGTGCCACCTCCTCCTTGCATGACAGTGAGAATTTCACCAATTGGCTGGCAGATAGTCCTTTCTGCCTCCTGAATACGGTTTCGCCTACTCATGCTACTCCTGGTGGGGTCTGTTCCCTCATTGATCTATCTCTCTGCTCAGCGGATCTGTTTGCCTGTTCTTCTCTCCAGGTAGAAGATGACCCATTCAACAGTGATCGTTTCCCTATCTCCATCTCTGTAAGCCCCTCTCCTCCACTCCATCCTCACTCGTTCCGGTTCAGATGGAATCGGATATACCAGGAAGCAAACTCTTTTCTCGCCTCTAGCTCTACCTCAGACTATGAGTCCTTTTTCGCTTTAATTCAGAGTCTGATGAATAAACATAAAACCTCAAGTGCCCCGAAGCCCAATGGTCTCCCGGCTTGGTGGTCGGCCAGATGTAACAACTTACATAAGCAAAAAAATTTTCTTCTGCGGAAAGCTCGCCAACTAGTGTCCATGGATTACTGGATGAAGTATAAGAGGGTGGCAGCGAAGCTCCGTCAGGTCATCAGAGATGCCAAGCATCACTTTTGGGATTCTGCCTGCAAGGATGCGAATGATCCTCATATTTTGTATAAAGTCTTTCGGAAGATTAAAAATCGCTCCAGTGCTTCCCCCGATTCTCATTTCTGCCTTCTTCAGGAGGGGTCTCTGATTTCTGATGCTAGCTCTCAGGCAGAAATTCTGGCTGATCATTTCAGTAAGGATACAGTACATGAGCCTATCTCTGTGGACTATGGTGGTACAGGCAACACTCAGCTCAATCGGCCCTTCGACATCTCTGAACTAACGGATGCCATCCGTCGCACTAAGTCTTCTACTCCGGGTGCAGATAAAATAAGTGCAGTCTTTTTTAAAGGGTTGAATGAAAAGTTCTGGTTGATCCTGCTTCAAATATATAATATCTGGTGTTCTGGAGATATCCCTAAATATTGGACCTCGGCCACTATTCTCCCTATACCGAAGCCAGGAAAATCGACCAATGATGTTACCTCGTACCGTCCAATAGCACTAACCTCCGTAATGTGTAAAATTTGTGAACGTATGATTGCAAATCGCATCTCCAATTATCTTCTTGAGAGTAACATTTTTCATCACAGGCATCTTGGATTCCAGCCTTTCCGCGACAGTCAAACCGCCCTTCAGATGCTTCACCTGGACTCAGTGGAAGCGAAGAAAAACAAGAAGTTTCTTTTAGGCATATCTCAGGACTTGCAAGCTGCATATGACTCCGTTTATGTGGATGGCCTCATATTAAAGTCTGCTCAAATCTGCATCACTGGCTGGATTCACCGCTTCCTGCAGTCGAGAAGTATCAAGGTGTTTTGGAGAGGCTTGTTTTCTTCAGCTCGCCCCATTGGTAGAGGGGTGCCCCAAGGGGCAGTTCTTAGTCCCATCTTATTTTCGATTTTTCTGCATGATTTCTTTGAAGTTTTGGATGGTCTTGGGGTCAAGTATCTGCTCTATGCCAATGACATCTTCATTTATTGTGCTGATTCCACACTGCTTTTGTGCCAGATGAAACTTCAAGAGGCTCTCCAGCTGATCGCTCAATGGTGCTGGTATTGGAAGCTGTCTATCTGTCCGGACAAGTGCCACACCATCAATCTCTCACGTAGATGAGAGGTTTGCGATTTTGATTTTAGTATCAATGGTGGTCTGAAGAAATCAAGTTCCTGGTCTCCTCAAGCACACAGAGTACCTCAGGAAGAAGGCTTTCAACAGGATAAACATCTTAAAGGCCCTTTCTAATAACCATTATGGAGCCAGATCTTACCATCTTCTCACCTTGGCGAATGCCTCCATCCGGAATTTGATTGAGTATGGCGCAACCACTCTACTCTCTGCAAGCAATACTCTCCTCAGAAGGCTCAAAGTTCTTCAAACTACAGCTATCAGGACAGCTCTAGGTCTCCCGAAATGGGTCCCCAACCTAATTTTCCGTCAGCATGCTGGCTCTCCCCTGATTGCTGCTAGACTCAATTTGATGGCATCTAGGTTCTGGATTAAGCACTGCTCGTTGGGTTGCAAATCCCCGTTTTGGGAATTCCATGATGGCAATCTCTTCAACTTTGTTGAAACTATTCCCAGTATTGCAGACCTCCTAGAACAGATTGACAGTCAAATAGAGCATTTGATTCCTTTCCAGATGCCCATCCCTTGTAACCAGGATGTAGTGCAGTTCCATCTCGAAGATCTGCCCTTCCAACAGAAGGACCTGGATGGCAGTATTATCAGGCCCCTTTTCAAGGATTTTCTACAAAACTTTACTGATGATTGGCAGATAATAGCTACTGATGCTTCGAAATCCCCATCCACTGCCTCCATTGCTGGATGCTCCATGGGTTCTCAGTTTGGCTATAGAGTTCATACGGTAAATTCCATTTTTACGGCAGAAGCTTTAGCCATTGGGACAGCGTTAGACAAGCTGGTTTCTTTGGATAGTCCCATTCTGCTGCTCTCCGATAGTCGATCTGTCCTCACTGCACTTCAAGCTGTCTCCATTAAGTCTCCTAGAGTCATTCTGTGGCTCTCTAATAAATTTCAAAGGATTGCCTCTCATTCCCCAAGTATCTGGATTTGCTGGGTTCTGGGTCAACGTGATATTCCACTTAATGAAAAAGCCAACAGTCTCGCTAGAAGTGTTTGTGATTCTGACGTCCTTTTGAACTGGATTTCTCCCGAAGATTTCATTCAGCATCAGAAAAGGAATACTTATCTTCAACTGCAACAACAGTACAGTTCAAGCAAGTACCTGATCTCACATGGTGAAATTCCCAGTGTCAAGCTGACGCACCCCTGGTCTTCTAATAGAAGTGATGATGTTCTTATCTCGTGGCTGTTATGCAAGATGCTGATCACGCCATCTCTCCTTTTCCATTTCGGTCTCGTTGATGATGACAGATGTTGCATCTGCCTCGTTTCTGACTCCTTGGAACACATTTTATTTTCTTATCAAAAGTACCGCTCGCAGCGTAACTTGTGTTGGGATAGTTCGGTGGTGCATGGTACATGTTTTCGTTCCTTCCTTGAGTTCTCGCAGGAGTTCTGCAAGTCTTCTGTATTTCGGTCTTCGACTATTAAGTTTTTGCATAGTATAAATTGGTTCTAACTCTCTTCTCTATGCCCTTTGTGGTTCTTTTTATTGGATCATTTGAGCCAACAGCCTTGCTGCTTAGTGGGCTCAAACTCTCCCCCAACTAAATAAATAAATAACTCTCATTTATTAATCATTATATTACTCATTTCCAAAAATTTGTAATTTATTAATAGCAATTTTTTCTTTCAAAAACTCTGAATTAAAAAGATAAAAGATGAAATAATGTCTGAAACTTAGTCCTCTAGAGGGCAGCAATATTTCTACAATATGGATTGAAAGCACTTCTTAACTGCAAAATTCATACATTATTTAATAATATTGTAGTAATTTACATGACAAATAGTAAAACTTGACATTCCTCTTAAATTCTTCTACTAATAATGGTTTAAAATACTAAATATGGCTGTGATGCAAGCAGTCTCATTATTATAGAAATAATGCACTTTGCAATAATTAAAATTACACAAGTATATAACGATAAACAGGAAAGGATACCTGATAAGTTGTTACTCCAGCAATAGTTCCAGCTTCTATCATAATACATAATGAATAATCTGTGGCCAAAGCAATAAGCAGAAGCAGAATTGTCCCTAATCCTATACCAGACTCATGGAGAGCATAAGGTATTCCTAAAAAATATTTTAAAGTATATTCACAAAAACATTATTATTTAAATTTTCATAATAAAATGTATGTGTATGTATCATATTTGTTTCTGATTTTCATCTATTTATTAGTTTAAAATTTGAACTGTATGTGATACTTAAAAGTTTCTAAATTTGAGATAATTATATAATGACAAACTTCTACTTTAATATTGAAAACAAACTGATGTGTTATAAACTAAGTTCTTCAAAAATTTTAAAAACAATACTTTTTTTAAAAAGCTTTTGTAATGAAGTGAGTGTCAAATATGTAAAATAATAATTTATTAGGTAGAACATTTTATTTTTTTTATGGTGCAAATGTCATTTGATAATGGCAAGCAACTAATGTAATGTTTCCTTTTTATCTTATATTATTTTTTTGGCGAAGATATGGATAAAAGAGTTGAACAACAAATAATGAGTCAGCTTAATACTATAAATAAGTTATTAATTATAATGAGGTTGCAATAAGGAAGGGGATGTAGTAAGATGCTAAAAACAAGATAATTTATGATTTTTTTAAACCTTAACTGTATTATTAACATTCTTAGATGCCATATACTACTTCTTAAAATATATACTTTTAAAATTATACTTTTTGATCTTGTTTGTAAAAATGCTACTTATTTTATATCAATTAAAACATTCTGCAATCAAAATATTAAAACTGCTCTTTAGTATTAAAGCAGTGTTCACTTCTTGGATATCAGTGTAATAATGTCAAATACAAAATATATGATTGAAAACAACAACAAAAAAGGCATCTGAAAAGTTAATAATAATACTAAATGTATTATACATTTTATTATTATTATTATGATGTCTTATAAGATTTGATATCTTAACCTCTTGTGTTAGAATAATGTGCTACATAATCACTTATTTGGGAATGACAGTTTGAATTTCTTATTAATTATATGCTGGTAGGAAGCTGAATAACATTATAACATAACAATAGCAATTATATCAATTACATCTTTTTAGCAAATTATTTCAGAGAAAAGTAGCATTGAAATAATACAAAGCTGGGAAAATAGAATTACATGAATGAATAAGAGCAAATCATATGTAAAAGGCATAATTAAGTCGAAAATTTTCTGTTTTCATCTTAGTATGATGAATTTTGTTTGCATTAGTTGATTAAAAAAAAAAAAAAACAGTTTGTATATCTTTCTTCCTTTGGATGTATTATTGGACTTTGTACATTTCAATTAGAATTTGTATCATGTAGTAATATAATAGAAAAACTACCGTATTTTCGGCCGTATGAGCCGCGGCACATACGAGTTTGAAAGTATAAAATATTCTAAGTGTGGCTCTTACGCTAGGGCGGCAGATACGGTGATTTTTTTTTCTTTTACAGCAATACCTTATGGCATTTTTTTTTTGGTCAAACCGTATTTTATGATGCCATCCCCCCCCTTTGATCGATAGTTTCATGCTCTTGAATTGATACCAAAATATTAGAAAATGTCCCTCAACCGCAGATGTCCGAGAAATGTTATTTGTTTTGTTTATTTTTAAAAATCAGCGGGATGAATAATGTTTGTCTCACCGGTTCTCAAGTAAAAAATGATTACATTTTCTGCCCATCCGTCAATAATTACTTTACCCACCGGATACTGGAATGTACAGCTGTCGCGAGATTTTCTTCTAATAAACCCCCTTTCTTTCCACTTGCAAAGCAAAACTGCTCACAGAGTGCTTGCTCACTCTGTGAAATTACTGGTCTCTAACTAGAGAAATCTCAAATCCCGGCATAGAACTTTAGTGGGATGGGTCTCTTAATACACAGTAAAAACACTGGAGAGCAAGATTTTTTCTTTATTTTTTTTCAGTACCAGACTCTATAAACTCGGCCCCTAAAATAGAGGCCGTACCCGACTCCACCAGACAAAATGAATTCAAACTTTGAAACCGACCGGGTCAGCAGAATTAATACAGTTTTTTTTTTATGAGCTGGGTCAGGCGATAAACAAAATAAACAGTCCTGAACAATATAACAAATCATGTGGGCCGACTTCCGCGATATAAATATCGGGCTATTTTGCTCACGCAAAAACACCAGCTCGTTAATGTAAATCCTAAGAAAGAATTTTTTTATGTCGTTCGCATTCGATTATATTTAAATGATCTTTTTTGCATTGGATAACTGAGGTTGGTCTCTACAAAGAGTCATTTTTACTTTTTAGATTGCGTTTAGAGGTATTTTTTTTTTACTAGTATACTTTCACTTTCGAAACTGATTCCGAAAATCAAAGTATACTATGAAAAACATCTGTAAACAAAATCGAAAAAGGGTCTTTTTAGAGATCGACCACAGCTATTCGACACAAAAATCATTTAAGCATATTGAAATGCAAACCATGTATTTTTTTTAAAAATTCTTCCATAGGATTAACATTAGCGAATGGGCGTTTACCCTTGAGTGAAGCAGCTGATCCATAGGGTGAAAAAAATTGGCCCGGCCTGTACAAAAAAAAATAAATTAATTTATTAATGGCCCGGCATAAAGCTAAAAGTTTGGCCTGGCACGAATTTAAAATCTCGGCCCGACCTGCCTGAATTTCTTCAAAACATTGATTTTTACGCTGATATGGTTAAAAATTGTTTCATAGGAAGAGTTCTCAACAAAAATACTTATTTTATCTTTTTTTTTCATGTTTATAATCTTTATTTTTAAAGAAGCGCCTAATAAAATCACTCAAGAATGCATTTATAACTAAAAAACAAATGTAATTTTGTTATCTCTCGACTCAATTAAAAGATAAACACACTTGATTTCAAATTCACTCAATCTCCTCGGACTGAACGTTCTGACACATTGCCCTATGACCTTGACGTGTAGTTGGCTAATAGTTTCAGTTTGGTTTCTTTGAAAAGAACTTTGAATGCAGTAGAAAAGAGGTAATGTGATAAGAGATTTTTTTAATGCAAAGTGGATTCGTGGATTTTCTTCCATTCCCTTAAACTTATGATATATATCTTCATAATAATTATCATCATAATAACTTATGATGAAAAGGAAAGTCTAAATTCTGAGAAAGAAATATTTTTAAAAATTACAAAATTATTTTTAAAAGTGAACAAGAAAAGATGCGTATGTAGCAAATAAAAAATAAAATCTGTCAAACAGAATCAATGAAACAGTTACCAATAGGTGAACTGCTAAAAAAAAAAAAAAAAGAAAGAAAAAGAAAAAAGGAGCATTTCTAGCTATCCTAAAGTGGTTTCGGCAATGTGAGATCTGCATGGGTCGGCTTTTCGGGCCGGGCCATACTCTTTTCTGAAGGTTCTGTCCGGCTGGGTTAGGGCATTACTTTTTTCCTGAAAGATCGGGCCGGGCCGGACCTAACTTATTTTTTCTGTACAGAGCCTGGACTTGTTTCATTCTCATTCTTCACGATCCAAAAATTTCAGCCCTAGTTTTGACAAAGCCTATATGAAAATCATTGTCTCGTCGTGGCCTGGTCCGTTCAAAGGTCAGTAAAATTAGGCCTGGACCAAAAATGTTTGCAAAAAATGCATACATTTTTAAATCGCCCATTATTCTACAATTAAATATTAAAATTTATTCTTTTTAAAGAATAGTAGATTTCATACGCTTATTAAAATATAGCTAAATTAAAATATAGTAAAACGAGTGAAAAGAACCTGCCTATGACGGAATCCTGTTTTAAACTGAACAACGTGTTGAGGATCTTGTATATAATGCTTTTTTTTTTCTTTTTTATAGAATTCTGCCTTAGCAGATTTTACTGTATAACATTTTTTCAGATTTTTAACACTTCAATATATAGAATATGGATTAACAATAGTAATGATAACTGAAACATTTACATACAAGAAATAGAGATTCATTAAAAAATATATATCACAGCCTGTGGCACTTCACCAATGTTTTGTAGAAATTCACTCGGGCTGGGCCGAGATTTAAACTTTTTTCTGAGCCAGTCGCGGGCCGAATTTTTAGCTGTTATATTGGGCCGGGCCGAACTTTTAAATTTTTACCGGTTTGGGCCAATATTTCTTTTGTACGGGCCGGAACGAACTTTTAACTTTTGTATCTGGCTGGTCCATTGCGAATTTTTTCTGCGAGTCGGGCAGTCCTGGGCCAAATTCTTTTCTACGAGTCGGGCAGTCCCGACCTAGAAATTTCAGATCGGGCCCGGAAATTTCGGCCGTGCAGACCTCTAAGTGTCTCTATATGATATTTCAAGACCACTAAGATCTGTAAAAGCCACAGCCGAAACGATTCCGGAATTTAGATTGTACAAATATCAGTTCCTTGGGTGCGGCGTTTACGTCGATAAACTTTTTTTAAAAAACAGATTTTCATTGGTGCGGCGCTTACGGTGGGTGCAGCAGCTATTCCTGAAAATACGGTATATATATTTTTTAGTAACTTTCAGTGCGAATTTATTTTCCTTCTTGTACTTAATCGAAAAATTTTCCTCATATTTATTAATCTGGAGGGAGGTTAAATACATAAATCTATAGATAGATTGTCTTTGAAATCCTCTTCATAATCTGCACCAACATAGGGGAGAGTGGGGATGGAAGGAACATTTTGTCTTTATAAGCTTATAAAATAATGGCATTAAAAGATATCACTTTCAAATTTGAGCCTAATTCTCATCTGAAACCTTTGCTTTTATATTACCAAAACTTCTTATCCCCAAGTACAGCAGTTTAAACCATATATGCATTTTTATAAATTAGGAGAAATGACCCTTTTAACCCCATTGTAGGGGATGAAAGGGACACTGTGCAGGGTTGAAAGAGACACACAAGAATAAAACATTTTTATGAATTTTTTTCTTTTAATTTGCAATTACATTATTCAAAAATAAAAGATAATTATACAAAAATAAAATTAAAATATATTGTAACATATGATAAAATAAAAACAAGAAAAATAACATGTTTAGGCCTATTTGACATAAAACAACTTTAAATCAGTCAAAAATTTTAAGAAAGATTTGGTTCTAGTTGTCTCACCACCAGTTACGGGTTTAGGTAACGCCAACACAATATCATGAATATCCACGTCATTCATGTCAATAGTATCAGTAAATATAAAATGGTTTTATTCTGTTTTTTTTTCTGAAAAAATGTACCTTAAATTCATTATGAGCACTTTTCAGGAGTTTGTGGCTACAGTGCGACAGGAATATCACCATAATTATTCCATCACTTTTCGCAAATTTTATTGTTTTAATATTTATATTGTTTTCATAATTATCGAATAAGATAAGCACAGGACCAGTTTTGGAACATCTCAGAATATTTAGCTAATGTGCAATTGCTTTAAAAAACTTCTGCACCCATTGACCAACTTTGATGAACAAGTCCAAGTTTTTGGGATGGAGATCCTCCGACCATGATCTTCTTAAAATTCTTCCTTGGGAAAAAGAATACTGTTGAACAGAGTTACCTGATGCAGAAACAAAACACAAAATTGTGACAATTTGACTATGTTTAGCTGATGTTACGTGAGAAAATTGTTTTTCACATCGTTTTACTACTATATTAGGTGGTTTGTACTCTGTCATTAAGCCTGTTTTATCACAGTTATATATTATGTTCTGTGTAAATTTATAGTGATCTATAGCTAACTGAAGGTTTCTAAAAAATATCAACATTATCTTTATTGAAACTTGTACTTCCTGTTAAACTAATGGCTATAGGTTTCTTAAGAGAAAGTATGAATTTCGTTGCATAAAATCTTGGAACCATTCAATTCCATCTTGCTTCTTTGTTCGCCAAGATAGGGACATATTTGGAGGGTTCAAAGCAATTGAATACTCATAGTAAGCACACCTGTCAAACCATAGTTAATATTAGGTGCTTGGAGCAAATATGAAGCTAACTCTTTTTATTGAGCTTCACTAAAGGAAACTTGATAGAAACAACCTAAGGTTTTTAAAGTGAGATGTCCCTTTCAACCCCTCAGTTTCTGTCCCTTTCAACCCCATACCCACCTAGCGAAATAAAAAATGTATTCATGCATGAGAGTATTTTAGCTAACGAAATACACTGATATTCACATAAAGTGCATACTTTACAGTGCTAAATAATATAAGTATTATATTGCTAAACACAATATTACTTTTTTAGAGAAAAAAAGGAAAGCAACATCAAAATTTACTTTTTTACATCGAAAACAGATTTTGCTTTCATCACCTACAATGCTACAATTGCTAATGTTAGTTATAAGGATTATTAAGACAGAACAAGTATCGTCATCGATTGAGCCAAAGTTGAAACTTTGTACATTTTATTTTCTTCCTGAAATTTTGAGTGTCCCTTTCATCCCCACTCTCCCCTACTTTTTTTTCCCTTGGAATTATATATTTAGTATTGCTCTTTTCTCACTGTCTTTTCATACAGGCAACTTTAATGGCTTCCTTACCTGAACTATTCGTAATATGACAACTCCATTCTTTATAATGCATTTAAATATATACAGGCTTAGCAATTTTCATTTCTAAGTTTTAATACTATGTTATTAAAATTAAAAGTTCTTTGTTTCCATACTACATTGAACAATTACTATCATTATATATTTAATAATTAAATTAATGAATAAATAGATTTAATTATTTAAATGTCAAATCTTTATACATAAATTGCTATATATATATATTTACAAAAAGTTTTATTATATATATATATATGGTTACAATAACCTTATAACCTTTAATTTTCTTGAATACATGAGTATTATTAATGTCATTAAATTCAGCCCCAGCACACAACACATGGTTAGACAAAATAAGACTAAATACAATGTGTAATCTTAACATAAAAATCTGAAAGTATTAATTTGTAGCCCACTTAAATAATAGTCTGTAAACTTGAAAAATTTGAAATACTTTCCTAACATATAATTAACTAGTTTGAGCCTATGAAATTTTGACAGCTTATCTGTTGATTATTATATTTTCTTTTATCAGCACCACTACTAATTACTACTCTGTAAAATAGATCTAAAGAAAATTCTTATAAAATTACAAGCACTGGTTCACAATTTTAGCAACAGTTTCTAATCAGATTTGGAGAGGACTATCATTTTTATTATAAATTTATATCTCTTGATAGGTATAATTTCACCTTCCATTAATAATAATAAATGCCAAAGAAAATTGTATTCTTCAACAAAGTTTTGGAGCAAACAAATCAACATGCTTCTTTGGCTTAGTTTAAAGAAGAATCTGGATCCAAAAATCAAATAATTCTATGCTGAACTTCGGCCAAATGTTATAACCCAACTACTTTTTGCCCTGGTGACCTCATGCTCCGGGGTTGGCGGGGAAGGCTTTTTGTCTGCCTGGCATCCCAACTGCTACTGAATCAATTTTGAAGCTGTTTCCTATTAGTTTTTGATCATTTGGTCACTTGGTAATCTTTTGCCGAGTGCATTGTGATATCATATAGGAAAATTTGTAAGATACAATAGCAGTATTTAAAATGCAAGGATATTTGTTTTAATTAAAAAAAATAAATATTGCTAATTGGGAATATTTTTCACTATAAGATGCAAAAAAAAAATTAAATATCAATTATGTAACTAATTAAGACAAAAAAAATTGTTTTAATTTAAATTTTAAATATTGCTGTTAAATGAGTTTGCAATCAAGATTAGAACTAATTAAAATTAAAATTTCTGTTGTAAGATGCAAATAACATTGTACAGTGTGTCCAAGAAAGGTGTTTATCATTCTAAACATTAATAACAAAAATTCTAACAGGTGAAATGGAATGCAGTTTTCTGCAACAGAATGAAGAAATCCAAGAGTTGCTTCTACTACCAAACACCTGTTTTTGATGTATCCATTTTAAAGGAAAGGATACAATTACTAACCCACTGTTACACCACAAATGTTAAAAAACACTTGGTGCTACTAACAGAGCTCACAAACAGCTATAATGAAGGTAATGTAAAAAGACTCTTAGATTTTTTTTTTTTTTTTTTTTTTTACAGCAAACTGCTTTTCATTTCATCTGTTAGTATTTTTGCTATTAAAGTTTAGAATAATAAAGATCTTTTTCGAACATACTGTTAAAAAATACGGTCTTACTTATTAATTACTTATGCAATTGATATATAAATATTTTAACATCTTACAAAGAATAATTAACTGCAATTTAAATTATAATCAAAATTACTTATAATTTTTATTGTAAAATCATTTAACAGCAATATTTAAACTTAAAAAACAAAACAAAATTTCTTATGTTTTAATTAGTTACAACCTCAATATATAAACATTTTTCTATCTTATAGTGGAAAATATTCCCATTTAACAATATTTATTATTTGATTTAAAATAAACTTTGAAACATTTTAATTATACAATTTTTACAACTTACATTGAAAAATATACTCACTTGATATAGCTCCCTAGCTGTGAAAATCCTATTCTTTAAAATTTATAATTATACTATGGTTATGTATGAAAAATAGTGCCTATTCTTTCTTTTTACATCTAAATAATTATTTTAATGAATACATTGTTCTATTGTTCAGTCATTTTTTTTTAACTTTTAAAAAAGCATAAAATTAAATTTCTCACTATTAAAAAAATAATAATAAAAAGAGATATACTCCATAAGACAATTTACATCAAACCATTTTGAAAAAAATCTCAAAAACTTTTCTAAAAAAATTTTTTTTAATGCCATCTTTCATTTATTTAAGGTTCTAGAGTTCTATTTTCTTAATTACTAAAATTTTGCCTGAACCTTTACTCTTTTTGACCTGAAATTTTACCCTTTAACTCAGAAATTTATAATTCATGATAAACAAACTACATTTAGAGCAAATTAGTTTGTTTTTGCAATAGTCTAAATTTCATATATTATCTCATATATTTTAATTTATTTATCTGAATAAACAGTCTTTCTAGCTACTTATTTCATATATATTAATTCAATTTATTAGGATCCATTTATTTTTATAGTATATTTTTAAGTATGAATGTCTATATGTGATTATTAAAAAAAAGGAAAAGTTTTTAAATTATTAAATTTCTTTCACACTACTTGTTATGCTAACTGTAAATTTTTAAGGCATTAATATTTACTGATTTGTGATAAAGTAATTTATTCTCACTAAAAGAATATTTCTTCAAAAGTATTTTTTCTCCCTGTACTTCATTCACAATGTTTCAACAATTCAACCTTACAATGTTTATTCTATCTCATGATTCCCAATGAGATATCTTCTGAAATAGGTCTTGGTCAAGTAAATTTTATAGTGAGAAGTTTGTGTTCTATTGGTCAACAAAGTTATATGAATATGAATCTTTTCCTAAACCAAGTTTTCAATTTTAAATTAATTATAATTCATATTACAATTTAGCAAGAGGTATGGTTGAAATAGAAAATACACATTTAACAAAACTTTTGACTGTTGAACCAGCATATACATAACAACACAGAAAGTTCTTCAACTTATTCAGCACATACTGAAAGAACATACAGAAACTGACAAGAACAGGGTGAATCTATTTTATCTACAGCAATATTTTATATTAAATATATTTAAAACTGTCCTTAAAAAAAAAAAAAAAAAAAAAAAAAAAAAAAACTTCTGAACAATGAAAATCTTTCTGACACATTCACAAAGCCATCTTTATAGGTGCATGAAATTTACAAACATTAAAATTCAAATGCTTTAGAATGAAATATCATATTTCATTTTTCTATAAATGTCTTAGGTACAGCCGTGGAAAAAAAAAAGTAAACACCCCCTACTAACTCCTCAACAAATTATCGCAGACGAAAGTTACTGGTACCGAACGATTGGAAATAAAGTCTACTTTTAAATGACGTATATAAAATTTGCTTAGGGGGGCATCTACATATTAAAACGAACCCAAACTTCATTTTTTTCAATGGCAATACCCAATTTTAACGAGATATTTCAAATCTTTGGTTCAAACTATGCCTAGACACCAAATTTCAAGTCATTTGAATGATAAGTTTTTGAATTATAAACATTCAAAATTTAGTGCTTCTAATGTTAAATTACATTTTCATATTTTTATTTATAACTTCGGAAAGTTATGATCCTAATGTTCTAATTTTTTGTGTAGCAATAATACTAATATACCCAAAGATAAATACATTGAATTTGCAATTTTTATAATTTTCTGATATGAATTATGAAATTAATATTAAAAAAAATATGAATTACAACCTACACTTTTTTTGATGGATTCAGATTTATTAAGTCCTGCTTTATGGAAATCCAAAATTTCACATTTTTCTTTCATAGTAGTTTTGCAGTAGTTTTCAAATTATGCTTAAAAAACGGCAAAATGATGGTTTAAGATATGGTCTATGATAGATGGTCTAAGATGGTCTATGATAGAAAAGACTAAATATTTTGAAATTTCACCTGCTGTCCTGTAATCTAGCAGGCTTCATTGACTGCTTAAGGTGCCTTGATCAAGAAGGGGGCTCTCTCGGTTAACAATGGAGTACTGAACTTCAATTTGGATACAGCCCTTAAAATACGCTCATTTTAAAATAATTAATTTCTCGAAAACTTATGCTACGAATTGCATAAAAATTTGTTTTTAGACTAATTGAAGGGTGTAGAGTTCATTTATGCTGTCAGAATTGTGTACTGCTAAAAAAAAAAAACAAAGTTATGGTTCGTTTTAATATGTAGATGGCCCCATAAGCAAATTTTATATACATCATTCAAAAGTAGACTTTATTTCCAATCGTTCGGTACCAGTAACTTTCTTCTGCGATAATTTGTTGAGGAGTTAGTAGGGGATGTTTACTTTTTTTTTCCACGACTGTACATCTTGAGTTGTAATTGATCATTTCTCAATGAAGACCTTTTCACGGCAGTCAACACCATTTTCTAAAAGATGCTTAGCTTTTATCAAAACTATTATTTGGTTTCTCAGTATTTGAATCAGAATAGCTGTAAATTTTGTGCACATTTAAGAATGAAAATGGCTTCATGAATTTGTCAGAAAGTAGCCAATTTGGATTTGAGAAAAGCATTAAAAAAAATTCTGAATTTATTTGCCTAAATATCCAACAGCATTCTGCTGAAGTATTCAGCCAAAAGAATATTCATGAAAAGGAATAGGTAAAGATGAAAATAAGGAATTTTGCTTAGTGGCCACTGGCCGGTAAGTTGATATTTTTTAGTAGCCAGTTACTGGCTAGTGAGAATAATTTCTTTAGTCGCCAGTAAGAACATTTATGTCACTGAATATTTAATTTAAAAATATATAAGTTTAGAGAAAATAAGTAATTTATGTAATAAATAAAAATATTTTAATTCATATTGTTTTGAATAAACTTGAGACACTAATTTCCAATCTATTTTAAATTAAGTTAACAGCAAAGTTATATGTAACATGCTTATATAGCTAACTACATAAGTCCACTATACTTAGGTACTTTTCAAAATTAAAAAAAAATCTGAAATTTACAGCAAATTTTCTGAAATGTAAAGGGGGGGGGGCTGAGGGGGCCTCTCCTGGGACTAATTGTGCATTTTTTACATGATACTTTAACAAAATTCGCATTTTTCCGCGATCTATTGGCGATGTTTTTGTTTTTTCCACGATCCTTTGACAAAATACGCGTTTTTTTTCGCGATCTTTTGACAAAATTCGCACTTTTTTCGTAATTTTTTTTGATGAAATTCGCGTTTTTTCGCACTCTATTGACGAAATTTGCATTTTTTCGTGATCTATTGACGATATTTGCGTTTTTGTTTTCGTGATCTATTGACGATATTTGCATTTTTTTTCGCGATCTATTGACGATATTTGCATTTTTCGCAATCAATTGACGATATGTGTGTTTTTTCCGCGATTAATTGACGATATGTGCATTTTTTCCACGATCCTTCGACAAAATTTACGTTTTTTTCCCATAATCTTTTGACGAAATGTGCGTTTTTACGCGCTCTTTTGATGAAATTCTCGGTTTTTTTTTGCGATCTATTGATGATATTTGCGTTTTTTCCATGATTCATTCACGATATCTGCGTATTTTCCGCGATCACTTGACGAAATTCACTTTTTTTCGCGATCTATTGCCGATATTTGGGTATTTTCGCGATCATTTGACAAAATTCGCGGGGTTTTTTCCGCGATTCTTTGACGAAATCCCTTTGAAAAATTCTGCATTTGGCCGGTACTTTCCATATTTTTAGTCGCCAGTTTTTCACGTTTAGTCGCCGAGTGGCGACTGGCGAGTGCTTATTTTCATCTTTAGGAATAGGCCGAAATCCGATTTAGTGACCGAATATTCATTACATCCCTAATTAAAACACAGAAAATAGACAGGAAACACAAAAAATAACTTACCTACAATACCAGAACCAATGACACTATTTATGTAATTAAAACTTGTTTCTGCTAAACTACTTCTTAGCTTTGTAGGAGCATCGTCTTCCTAGATTAATGAATGTTACATACATTAACTTTTTCCCAATAGACATATAGTTTTAACAAAAATTATTAGAGTACATGAGAAAATTTAAATATGCAAATCATACAGCAGAATAAAAAATTTGAAAACCATTAGTGTCACACATTTATACATATATGCATACATGTTACACATAAAAGACTGCAATTTTTGTCTCTTGAAATTATCATAGCTTAAAACAAGGCAAATCTTCAGCAATCTTCTCTAATTGTGAAATCCCATATTAACTTATAGTAAAATTTAAATAGGTGATTACTCATTACCTAATATAATTATTAAAATATTGCTTTCACCAGAAGAAAGTAGATATCTGATTCCAATGTAGCGCATTTTAAAAAATTGTCTCCTTAAATTTTAAATACTGTATATTCCTGTGTATAATGTGCGCTTTTGGTACCAGAAATGTTATCAGAATTACAATAGATGTTTATTATAAAAATGAAAGATTAAAAATTAAAACAAAAATAAATGAGCATAAGAATTGAGATTTCTATGTGATTTATTTATAAAAAATTATAAACAGTACAAGCTTAGTAATATTGACTATATGTTTACATAAAAAGTAGTACTAGTTATTGTATTTTTTACTACATATCTCATGAGATTTTTTGTTGCAAGAAAAGAGGGTGCACATAATATGGCGAATATACCAAAAAATAGAAAAATATATTCTGAAATTTTAGGTGCACATTATACGCTGGGAAATATGGTACATTTAAGATGTTAAAATTAAAAACATTTTTTAAAAAGACTTAAAATTTAAGGAGGCATTTAAAAAAAATGCATTACATTGATATCAGATGTCTACTTTCTGATGGTGAAAACCGTATTTTGTTAATTAAGTAAAGAATCCTTACCTATTTAAATTTTCCAGTACGCTAACATGTGATTTTGCAATCAACAAGGGGAAAACCTGTATCTGTGGAGTGTCCCTTTAAGACATATGTAAAAATTTCTTACGACACATACAATTCTATAAAGGAGGCTACCCTAGTAGCAGCGACTGGTCGCATTTTGCTAGGCCTTTCATCAATTCCTCGAAAGTTGCTCGAGAAATAATACACGTATATCATTGCGAGCAACATATGAGAACCGGTTTTGATGAGGCTATATTTCATCAACTAAAGCTAACACTATGAGCTCATTTGCCGATGAAAACGTGCTGATTGGTAACTCACCAACGACATATAACTGCCCAATATCGAAACACGGTGAAATATGGGCGAAATTAGAGTTTTTCTGGAAGCACAAATCTGATTGGTTGAAAGACGAAGGCTGCGCGAAGTCCCGGATGAAATCGGTGTTGTTGTTTTGATGAACTCTCCAGCGAGGAAGGAGGAAACGGACGCCATTGCTACGGCGACAGCGTGAGCTCCTTGGAAGTTGAAAAAATACTTTTTCTCGGAAATATGTAAGTACCTATTTCATTCATTCTGATGTTATTACTTTTTTCACAAATAAATGTTGTGAAAATATTATACAGACTTGCCAATATTTCTGATTTTCCACGTTTTCCTGTGCCCTTGAGTTTCATACACATTTTTTAATAGCTTGAAATTTTTATTATCATATCGGTAATTTGTCTCGAATAATAATGAAGTTCTTCATTATTGTTTCGTAATTAAACTGGTACAGAACGTGATTACATTTTTAAAATAATGTTTTTACTGGAAAAAATAAAAACCCGAATTCTGAAATAAAATCCGATTTTTGGGTCTCGGAGATTGGCAAGTCTGTATGTATAGTATGTTGTTTCTGGTTGCTGTATGTATAAATCCTTTTACATTTTCTGATCGAATAAAGAGAAAAAATATTTTAAAATAAGCAAAAAAAAAAAAAAAGTACCAATCATTCTGGCAACCAAAATGCTTTAATATTATTAAGTCAGGATTTAAGAAAAACAAAACCCCCTTTTAACACCTTTTTTTCAATAACACCCAAAATAACCCCTACAGCTGCGATTTTCAAAAAGAAACAGGCAGAGGAGGGAGGGGGGGATGATATTAAAATCCAAAAAAGTTCATAAAATACTCTATCACTTAAGATAAAAAAATTTTTGTCAGGGTTCGCAAATATCAAAATAGTCAAATACTTAGTGCTGATTATAAATATTTTAAGATTTTTGTGTTAAAGGAAAAAAATGATTAATTGCTGTCAAAGCTTAATATATATATATATATATATATTTTTTTTTTTTAAACTGAAAAAGGGTTATTTTGTATACTTAAAAGTAGGTGTGTGTACATTTTTCTTATACAGAAAGTAAAATTATTACAGTGCAGATAATGTATGATTTTTTTTTTTAATTTGTCTATTTTCTGTGTTTTAAAATGTGTATTTTTGCTTTATTTTGATTGTCGCCATTTTAAAATGCACACTTTTGCGTGTTGTCTCCTAGAGTTTGGTAATCTGGGAGACAAAACGAAAAAACATGTCGATTTTGTGATTTGGTTTGGAAATGCACCAAGAAGGGGGGATCAAAGTTTAGTTAAAATATTTTTGTTGGTTTTCAAGGGGGGGGGGGGTCATGACCTCTGTCACCTCCCCCTTGGATCCGCCATTCTAAATTACGTAGTTCAGTATTACATATTTTATGATTTCATATTTTTAATTTTAAAATAAGTCGGATATTAGAAAATTAGTAAAATTATCTTTCTAAATATACTTTGCAGAAGAGGGGGGGGGGGGGGTTGCCCCGCCCGTTCCATGTTTGCACCCGGTGCAAAAAAGTCTAGTTTCGTTCCTGATCCAAGAGGGGGTGATGACCCCCCTCCCCCTGAACAACATAAAAATGCTAAAATTTATTTAAAAAATGAAATAATTTTTAATTTTTTTAAAATTTTAATGTTATTTTATTAAGTATTAAAGGAAAAAAATGATTAATTGCTGTCAAAGCTTAATATATATATACTTTTTAAACTAAAAAATGATTGTTTTGTAGTATATAACCAGGGTTGGCAAGTTTCTGCCAGAGTGGTTAAAACCAGCGGTTATAACCGGTTTAAAACCGGCATGGCAGAAACTAGTTTCTGCCAGTAAGTGGCAAAAACTGGCAGAAACTCAGAAATAATATTAATAAGAACTTTAATGTGCAATGATTCTTAATTCATACATGTATTTGATGTGTAAACAATTAAGTTAAAAATTAAAATTAAAGATTATGAATGTTATTCAAAGTTGTAAAAAAGTTTCAAAATTATCATATAAATATACTTTGTTTATATAATAATAGGTACTAATTTTTTTTCACTTGAAAAACAGAAATTTTCAATGGTAGTCTGATGCTGTACAAGTTTAACTATTTTATATTATTGTTTAGAGTTGAATTTTTATTTAAAAGTAAAAAAGGAAATTTACAAAAAAATCTGATATTTTAACAAATGTATTTTTCAGAGTATTTTTAAATAAATAATGCAATGCAATAACTTAAAGATTATGATTCTTGTGAAAATATATATAAGTAAATAATTGAAGCACAATAAATAACAGAAAAAAAAATTAATGAAATATCTTGCACAATTATTTTACAATATTGAAAGAACAAAATTGCCACTCAAATATACTATTATTACTTTTTCCACAGAACATTCCATAGCATAGGACAAAATTTTGCTAATCTTTCTGAACACACTGTTTCTTCGTTTTGAATGAAAGAAAAGTTTGAAAATATTCTTTCAAGACTATCATTACTTGCTGGCAATGTCATTATTGAGGATGCAAATTTGAAAAATCCTCATTTTCACCAGTATTCGTTTTTAAAGATGACCACCACATAGAAGGTAAGGGCAAGACATTTTCTAGGGCTTCCTTGGAGAAATATGTTTCTGAGGCAGGAGTCGATTTTGCTTCAAAGGATATTATATGTGGCACAAAATTGGGATTAATATCAGAAAGCAATTTCCTTGCCTTTTCTTTATGCTCATATGTCAATTTTGATCCCATATACTTAGGATGAAGTAAATAAGTTAGCATATGGTAGTCGGTTATTACTGTATCAAATCTGCTTTGAACCTTTGTAGTTGTTTGTTTTGTAAGTGCAAAATGTGGTTGGAACATTTTCAACTAACAGTCTTAATAAAAAAGCTAAAATCTTTAACAACGATTATATGCACAAATAACATACAGACACGATAAAAATATCCCATATAATCGTTTTTTATCGTGTCTGTACGTTATTTGTGCGTAAAATCATTGTTAAAGATTTTAGCTTTTTTACTAAAATTCGCACAAAGTTTGATCTATGCTTATAACAGACGTAAATTGAAAAAAAAAAAAAAAAAAAAAAGTCAGATTTGTTCCTTTGAATACTGTATTTAAATGAAATGTTTTTTTAAATTCATGGAATTACAAGATCCGCATATAACTATAACATTTCTATGAGAGATAATTTATAGTGTTATTATTAAATTAATACGTTAAATTACAGAAAATTATTTTGAGCAAGTACTGAATATTTTTCTTTTCTTTTCATTGTTTAATTTAAAATACGTATTGGATATAGTTTTGTATTTGATTTTTAAACTGAAATTTTAAAATACTCTAATAATTGTTTACATATAAAATTATATAACCATACTATAACAAAAATTTTATCTGTTACATTACTCATTTTTTCTAATACAAATCTATTTATTTTTTAATTAAAACTACCCACAATATTTCATTTGCTATTTATACAGAATGAAATGTACTTAAGGAATTTAATACTAGTAAAAAAGTCTCATATTATGTCATGAAATATGTTTATGCCAGTTTCTGCCGGTTAAAACCGGTTATAACCAGTTTCTGCCACTGGCAAGGCTTTTTTTTTTTAAATTTTCGTATTTCCTGTGTTTTAAAATATGTACTTTTGCTTTATTTTTATTGTCGCCATATTAAAGTGAACATTTTTGCGTGATGTCTCCTAGAGTTTGGAAATTCTGGGAGACAAAACGCAAAAACGTGCCGATTTGTTGATTTTTTTGGGAAAACACTGGGAAGGGGATCAAAGTGCAGTTTAATTTGGGTACTCTAACTCAGTAGCAGAACGGCACCAGGCACTGTATTTTTTTATGCCTGGTAAACAATGGCGGATCCAAGAGGGGGGATAATGACACCCCCCCCTGAACAACAGAAAAATGCAAAAAATTATTTAAAAAATGAAATATATTTTTAACTAGTTTTGAATTTTAATGTTATTTAATTATGTATTAAAAGAAAAAAAGGATTAATTGCTGTCAAGTCAAAGCTTAACATATATATATATATTTTTTTAACTGAAAAAGGGTTGTTTTGTATTTAAAAGTAGGTGTTTGTAGTACAAACTGTACATTTTTCTTGTATAGAAAATAAAATTATTACAGGGCGGATAATGATTTTTTTTTCAAAATTTGTGTATTTTCTGTGTTTTAAAATATGTATTTTTGCTTTATTTTGATTGTCGGCATCTTAAAATGCATACTTTTGTGTGGTGTCTCCTAGAGTTTGAAAATCTGGGAGACAAAACGCAAAAACATGCCAATTTGGGGATTTTTTTTTTTTTGAAACAGACCAAGAAGGGGATTAAAGTAGAGTATTTTTGTTGGTGTTCATGACCCCCCCCCCCTCTAACGCCAGTCATCTCCCCTTGTATCTGCCATTGTAGATTACGTAGTTCAGTATTACATATTTTATGATTACATATTTTAAATTTTAAAGTAAGTCTAATATTAGAAAATTAGTGAAATTCTCTTTCTAAATATACTTTGCAGAAGAGGGGGGGGGAAATCCATGTTTGCCCCGGGTGCAAAAAAGGCTAGTTTCGGCCCTGATCCAAGAGGGGGGGGTAATCCCCCCCCCCCTTGAACAATAGAAAAATGCTAAAAATTATTTAAAAAATGAAATATAATTTTATATTCTTTTTGAATTTTAATGTTATTTAATTACTATGTATTAAAGGAAAAAAAAATGATTAATTGCAGTCAAAGCTTAATATATACAGTAGACTCCCTCAAATCCGCACAGCTAACCAAGTTGTGCGATTTTATATTTTGCAGATTTCTGTTATTGTTTTGTTTACATTTTTAAACAGTAATTTGAATGTAGCTAATGATGTAATTGAAATTATATGAATGCTTCAATATAGCAAAAATATTAAAATAGTAAATTCTGGTAATGAATATCATTGGTAATAATCACAATATTTTTAAATAAAAATAAATTTAAATTATTATAAAATTATTGCATATTAAATATGCTAATAAAGATAAATTATTGAATGAAACTTTCCTCTTAAAGGTACCATGTTAA